>OU015746.1:111444310-111459588 GCA_907169655.1 Acomys percivali | reverse complement strand
ACACACACACACACACACACACACACACACACACACACACACACACAGAATAAGATCCTGTTTTCTATTGTAAATCCTTAGAATGTGGCATTGAGGTGTCTCAACCCTCCTAACTACCTCATGCCAAAAATCTCATTGCTGAAGATCTTGCTGTGGTATTCAGACCTGTGCCCATACCTTCCTCTCCCTCATTTTCTTATTCAGACACAACCTGGACAGTTTGAAGACCTTCCAATGCACTCTCCAGGTGAATCTCTGGGGAGAGACTTAGGTTACCCAAAGAGTCTTTTCTTCACTTGTGGTCATCCCCTCCAGGCCCCTCTCTTAATGTCTGTTCTTTGTAAAAATAGTAAAAGGAACTTCCTCATGGGCTCTTGTTTGCTTCCTAAGCTCTAAACCTAGAACTGCTGGTTCTCAGATCCTAAAATATGAACTGTTAATTTACTCAGTCACTTTGGGGCTGAAATTTACTATAAAAGATGTTTTCTATAGCATAATCCATCTCAGGTGTCAATCACTACAGTGAAAAAAACACTAGGTACTCTTGCTGTTGCCTGGCCTGCCGGGTCTTGGAGGAGGTCCAGCAGCCCAAATACTGCGGCACAGACAGAACCCACACTCAAATGGACATTACAATGTCCCAGGCCACAGAATGACTCACTTTGAAAACTGCTGCTTCCAAAAATAAGACTTGCACTTGGCATTTTTAAAATGATAAACAAAAATAAGACCAACATACTCAACTAATCTGAACATTTTGCAAGCATGTTGGTTCACAGTAGTTTATAGTTTATAGGTTCACAGTAAATTATAGGAAATTATAGGAACCTAAGTTTCCACAATAAATTGTAGCTGACGGTTTGTACATACATGACAAAGGTAAGTCCAGTGTAAATGTGAGTTGCACTGATGAAGTTAATAGTCTGTGATGGATTATTACTGTAACTCATCTGTTGGATTTTGTTACTGAGGTGTGCATATGAGACTGTCAGAGTCCTGGTGCTTTGGGCTGCCTTGGATAGATCCAGGGCTGGACAGAGCCCAGGTGCTTAGGAAAGGAGTTGGCTAGTTGTGTGCAGCTTGGACCTTGGTGGTCTGGATGCTCTTATGAGAGCTTGGCTTGGGCAATAGGAGAACCTTTCAGATCTCCCAGGATTTCACAGCGGAAGCCCAGGAAACCATGATTCTAACACGTTAGAATGATGTAAAATATCACAGCACAAAACAACTATGGAAGTACAAAGAGCCAACAAAGCATGGCGTTGACCCTGGCCCCCTGTCTGAGACGCGCTGTGTTGTAATGTTCTGCTTATGACACACCTTTGTATCCAAGGAATGCTGGTGTGGGAAGCCTGAAACAACCCGCATCTCAAGAGAATGACTAATTTGCACACACAAAATAATTCCACGGCCAGGCAGTGGTCTTAAATATTTACCAGAATATTCATCTTATAGTCACAGTATTAAATACTGGTATTAATAACAATTCATAAAGCTCATGCATTGCAGTCTCGTGCATAGACTTATAAATACCTGTATAAAACTAACAATAATGGTAGTACAACTTAAGATATTTTACCTTTGTATCTTTATAAGGTACATTTACTTTTATTGTGAGGTCCCTTTTTCAGAGAAAAGCTTGTGTGCGTTTTTAAAAAATAAGGTCATTTCTCTAGACATTGAATCTCTCAAGCAGAGCTAACATCTGTCTCTTTATAACTTCCTGTGATAGGGTTGCATTTTAAGCTAAAGGCCTGGCTTCAGAACTAGCACTAGAGCTCATGCATTCACGCCTTCTTTCACTCAGGTTGTTGTGGTTGAGAGTGTATGTCAGAGACAATTCAACTATTAGTAACAGACTTTGTTCTTCTCAAACTTGGCTCGTTTGTTCCCTTGGCGCATACCAGCTGTGTGTGAGGAGATTCACCCTACCTTACACCAGCCCCCACTCTGGGTTCTACAGGTTAAATGTCTTTATTTACCCATCATTAGTTCTCTCCACACCCTCCCAAATAGGAGTGCCATAGATGAAAATCTACTCTGAACAGTGATTTCCTGGGTCCCACTGCAAGAGGACTGTTTGCTATAAAGTCCTGGCTTTTACTGAGTTACCTTCACTTTCATGCCTGGAAGGACAGAATGCATACACACGTGGGTGTGTTTTTAAACAATGGCTGGATGTGCTAGGCACTGGAACAGGCCAAATAGGGGCAGGAGCCTTGCTTGGCTCACAACTCCCTTTGATTGAAGACTTGAGGCTTCCGTGGCTTTGTTCACTAATGGCTGCCACCTCCCAAGCTTGGATGAGCTGAAGGGCAGGCCACCGAATTCTGCTGCTTGGTCTTGAGCCAAGGAGGGAGAGCCCAAACATTTATGCTCTTTATTTAGGTCAACCAGAGTGAGTCAGTCTAGCTCTCAGCGGCACAGTGCTTCTTGGAGCTTCCTTTTAAAGGAACTGGCTTCCTGACTGCATACTTTGAGCAAGGCAAGCTACTTGGGCAAGGCAAGCTACAGTGCTAAAATCGAAGCCACATTGACCTACTTTGCACAGAGGAACACAATTCTTAGACTGGCACAAGTTTTCCCGTTACCCCATCTACACTCACTGGCCAGCAGCCAGTCTCACCAACATCTCTCTAATATCTAGTAAGTACAACTGAAGTTATGCTGAGGAAAAAAAAAATGGAGTCCGTGCCCCCTTTCTTTTGGAACAGGCTCTTGTTCTGTCACTCAACATTTAGAGATGAAATGCGACAAATTCAAATGTCAGAGATACACGCCCTGCCCATGTCCGTTCACTGTCTTGGTCTTTGCTTGGCCTGATGCGGACAAGAGATGTCTACAGGGTCAAGCGCGTGCACAAGGATGTGCACAGCAGCTCTGGAGCTAAGAAATTGACCAAGACAAGCTCTGTCTCCACTCTGCTGCCTGAAGACAAGACAACGCCAGCACTCTTGGTGCTTTCCAGCTGTGTGGCCGAGGCTGTCTCCAGCCTTTGTGGAGTCACACTAGGTCAGAGGAATCTGCTCAGCCCCCCTCAGTACTTTATACTGTACATGGTATATATTATTTGAGAATTAGGCATCTTTCAAACAAGGCATCATTGCCTGGGCCCATCCTCCTCCCCAGATGTACTGGTGAGCAGATAAATCATCTCTATGAGGTTGGTTTCCAAAGGTGTCTTCTCAGTTTCTAAGTTCGTTTTGTCCCTCGGCTGATACAGTCAGTCCTACACATACAGAAGTTTCTTATCAACATCTCAAAAAATATGCAAGGGCAGCTGAGTGTGGTGGTGCACACCTTCAATCCCAGCACTTGAGGAGGCAGAGGCAGGCAGATTTCTGTGAGTTAGAAGTCAGAGGCCAGCTTGGTCTATAAAGGGAGTCCAGGCTGGCCAAAGCTACACAAAGAAACCCTGTCTCACCCTCCCCCACCCCCAATAAATATCCCAGGACCATTATGACTTTATTGAACTTGTACAGACTTTATGTATGAATCTAACAAATATTTTCGTATGGTTCACAGCATATTGAACACTTAAGTTATCTAGGAGTCATAAAGTACATGAGGGGAGGGGCTTAGGTCTATATAAGCAGAGTGCAGCTTTGTTTAGGAATTTGAGAACCCATGTGTTTGGGAATCAAGAACCTAGAACCAATTTCCCTCAGACATCAAAGACAAATGTACTTTATTGATTTATATTATACATATATAACTTACCCAATCCAAGCATATAGTTAAGAAAATCTAGTGAGTTTATCAAATATACAGCTCTCATTAATAAATTCATTTTATAATTTATTATTACTCTATAAAGACTCATTTATTAATGCCTACTCCTTCCTGTCGGATACCACAAATTTCTATTTTGTGTTTATGTACTTTCTTCTGTATTTTTGTATAAATAGCATCATACAGGATGTAATATCTTATGTTAGACTTCTTCCATTTAGCGAGTCATAACACATGTCAGTTCATTTCTTTCTTTGCTAAATAGTATTCCATTGTACAGGCATATAAAATGTGCCTACCCATTCACCAGCTGATAGACATTTACTTATTTTCCTCTTGGGGCAACTGAATAGAGATGCCAGTGACATCCAGGATTAGACCTTCATACAATGTACTGTCCTTTCTCTTGGGTATATGCCTATGAATGGAATTGCTGGGATGTGTAATACAGTTACATTTAATCTCTCAAATAGTTGCCAAGCTATTTTCTAAGGTGGCTACACAATTTCATGTCCTTAAAAGCAGTGTTTGATGGTCTTCATTCTTCCACGTCCTTGCCTATGTTTGGTCTGTGCTTTTCTAATACATCCATTCCACTGGGTGTGAGGTGATGTCTGATTGTGTTTCTGTATTTGCATTATCCTAATAACTATGTCATCTTTATGTGTTGTCATTAGCTATTCACTTAGGGTCTTTGGTGACAGGTCTATCTACGTCTTTGTATTTTCCTATGGGCATTCTTTTTATTACTGAAGTGTGAAGATACACTGTGTGTCCCAGATACAGGCCACTTACTGGATATGTATTTACTTGGCAAGATATTTTCTACCAGATGTTTGCTTATCCTCATATGCGAGGGAGCACAAATGTTTCAATCTTGATAAGGTGAATTGTAATCATCTTTACATTTACCTTATTGTTCTTTGGTGTCATACCTGAACTGTTGCCAAGCCCCAGATCTTGAAGATCATTTTCTGTGACTTCTTGTGGCACTTTATACAGCTGGATTCCTGCACTGAGGCCTGTGGTATATTCATACTTCATACCCAGTATGAAGTAAAGGCTGTGTTCACTTGCATATGACCATCAGCTTCCATTTCTTAAAGGCCCTTTACTGAAAATCAATTGAGTATAAAAAGAATTCATTTCTGCAAAGTGAGGTCTGCCCTAAGGTTCTCTGTGTGTTCCTGTGTCCATATGCACTATTCATAATTGTGGGTCATTATCTTAGGTAGGAAGTCCTCCCTTTTAAGGCAAGACTATTTTGTCCATTCATAATGTTGTATAGTTCTGTGTAAATTTGGGGGTCATTTTGTCAATTCCTCAAAAGCACAAGGATTTCAGTAAGGACAAGGGGGTCTTCTGTGTTGGGTTGATCATCATCTTAACAGTGTTGACTCTATCTACAAAATGGACCATCCCTTCAGTTATTTCTTCTTTATAATCATCAAGGTGCAGACCTTACATTATTTTCATATACGTCATTGTTTTTTATGCTATTGTGGGTGAAATTATATTGCTACTCCCCCCCCTTTTTTTTTTAGATTTTAGATTGCTCAGCATTTATATAGAGATGCAGTTGATTTTTGTGTATGGATCTCATAGTGAGACTGTGCTCAGTTATCAGGCTCAATAATGTTATTATGGGCTTCATGAGGTGGTCTGCTTGCAGGATTTTGTCTCTGCAGATGACAGTGGTACCTTCTCTTCTCAGTGTGAATGTCCCCTTGTCACCTTGCTTAATTGCATGATTGAACAAATGATGTCGATCCTGGGGCTGAGTCTGCTCAAGCAGAACACCTTGGGAGACCCGCTGATTTGCCTGGACACAGAGTCTTGCCTAGGAAAATAGCCCAAAGCAGCCTTCCGCCTTAGAGATAAAACAGGCACAACTCCAGCTTGCTTTCTGAGGCTGCAACAGGGGTACAGGGGCATAGTGTGAGGTGTTTGGACCACTTATATTTGGAACCTTCTTTCTGAGTATCTTAACTAAGCATGGGATGTTTTGTGGCCACCTTCTTTTCTCAACACATTTTACTGAGGAGTCAGCACTGGGCCCTAAGTAGTGCCCCTGAAATACTTAAATAAAATTTATCTCATCTCTTATCCATGAGAGAAATAGTGGCACTCTTAGGAATTCTGACAGAGCATTTGGAAGGCTCAGCTTTCAGGCTTCCAGACTTATCTGTGGCTTTAGATAAGTGCTCCTACAAAGTAGTTCAGGATCTGATGTCTGGCTTAACACACACACACACACACACACACACACACACACACAAACACAAACACACCTTGCACACATCTGAAACAATTAAAAGATGGAGAATTGGGGGTATTTATTATGGGGACCAAGGTACTTTAGGTGAGAGTTAAAAATCCTTTAGTGGGAAGAGTTAGCCTGAGGGAGACAGATTTAAAGATAGATATTCTATGTAATTTTAATACTTTATCCAGATATGGGCTTCTTTCGATGTAACGTGAAATTTAACAAAACAAAGAAAGTAGAGTGAGTTTCAAAAGCAACCTGGTCTTTGGGAATTGCAGTTGTCATAGCCCAAATCTAGCATCCCTATGGGTGCAGACTACAAAGGAAGAAACCACTGTGTGGCCCCAGGTAGAGCTGAGTGAGTGAAGAGCCTGGTTACCCAGCAGTTACTATTTGTGGAGAAGAATTTGCAGAGTTAAGCATTTAATGATGTCAACATTGTGAAGGCTGTAAGCCCATGTTGGTTAGTAGTGATGCTTTGTGCATGGAGAAGGTAACTGTGGTACCCAGAGCACATGCATGGCTGTGTAGACATTGCTCTTGCGTTATTGGAAACTCATGGGATCCAGACACACATGCTACATGATGAAACTCAATACTGAAAGATAGCTGCTTGCTTCTCCGTCTTGTTTCATTGTATTTCATAATTCCATGTAAATTTTAGGATTATCTTTCCAGGTTTTGCAAGACAGAATGTTGGAACTTTGATGAGGATCGTGACTAATCTCTGCAGTCTGGGGGAGGAACGGGAGAGCAGCCTGGTCCGAAGCACCTTTCTTCATTGTCCACTTCCCTGGCTCCTCCTTTCTACTCCTGAGGCTGAGAGCTCCTGTGACTGCTCTGAACTGCAATGTCTCAGGACCCAAAACTGACCCTGTCACCTTACAATATAGACCAGTCGCTGGGCCACCTAGAAGCCTCAAAGACATTTCAGGCACCCTTGCCGTGGGTGTTAGGTGGTAAGGGTGGACGATCCTGATGGTTCTGGTGGTCTGAGCTCCATATCCCAGCATCTCATTGGTACAAGAGTTCTACAACGCGGGCCCTAGCATCTCCATTTTGCAGGGCGAACAGGAGATCAGAGAAGTTAAGTAACCTGCCTGAGCTCACGCTTATTAAACAGCATGGTAGAATTAGAGACAGGTCCTGGTACTTAGTCACGGAATGTGTGTAACTTCTCAGGGTGCATTTGATCTCAGCTCAGTTGTGCAACGGCAACCCCCTTTCTGACATAAAACTAAGCTTCCAGTGATAAAGGTCACCCTCTCATAGACACTCAGCAGCCAAATAGGGCCTAGCGGAATTGAAGCCTGCTGTTTTCTATTATAAACTGCTTCCACCTAGTGGTCAAACTGGCAAACAACTTCCTTATGCACGCATACTGTGCCTGTCTCAAAAAATGATTGGCAGTTTCTTAACTTTTCAGATAAGAACCATTCCAAGAGTTGTGAACTTAGAGCTCGAGAGCCAGGGCAACATTTTCAGTAAGATCAGCTTTATCCCTGAGTTTCCTGGCCTCCAAAGCAAAGAGGGAAGCAAGCATATCCTTGTCCTCACTGTCTATGAAGAGTAGAGCAGTTTATAACAGTTTTCTGTTCTTGGCATTGAGTAGCAGTGCAACAACAGCACTGAGGGCACTGGGTGTGGCCTTGGTGTGGATACCAGTTATCAAAAGAGCCAGCCTAGGCTCCTCATTTAATGTCTAGAAGAGGCCTGGTCTAGCCTGGTCCCTTTTTCTTAGGACAGTCACTTGAGATGGGAACACCCTGTGATTTGGGCTCAGTTACATTTCAGACAGCCTTATGGGTCCAACACCTTGTGGGTTAACACAGTGGCTGACTGTGGTACTCTGTGCTATCAGTCAAAGATGAATGCCAGGCCTTTGCTCTTGTGACTGCATAGAACTCGAATCAACGCTGCTCTGAGCTGCAATGTCTTAGGAATGTAAAGTCCACAGCATGTCTCAAATCAAAATCAAATTAAAGTGTCTCATTGAAAAATTTGAAATATATTATTTCAGGTTGGAGAGATGGCTCAGAATGGAGAGATGGTTAAGAATATTGGCTGCTCTTGCAGAGGTCCTGTGTTCAATTTCCAGCCACCACATGGTGGCTGACAACTGTCTCTAACTCCAATTCCATGGAATGTGACACCTGCACACAAACATGCATGTTGGAAAACACCAATGCACATAAAATATAAATTAGTAATAATAATAACAATAATAATAAAGCTGGGTGGTGGTGGCACATGCCTTTAATCCCAGCTCTTGGGAGACAGAGGGAGGTGGATTTCTGAGTTCAGGGCCAGCCTGGTGTACTCAGTGAGTCCCAGAATAGCCAGCGCTCCCCAGAGAAACCCTGCCTTTAAAAAAAAAAAAAAAAAAAAAGAACTGCAGCATTTATTCTCTCTGTGTCTGCCTGTCCCTCTGCTGCCCCCCCCCCACCTCTCTCTCTCTCCCACCATGTGGATCCCGGGGATGGAACTCAGGGTGTCAGGCTTGGCTGCAAGACCTTTCACCTGTGGAGCCATCTCACTGGCCCCATGGCTCTGTATCTTATCTGGCAGCCTCCTTCTGACTTCACAGAGACAGTGAGGTGGACTAGGCAAGGTGCATACAAAAAGCCTGAGAACTTTCGCCAAGCTCTCCCCCCCACCCATTTGTGTCAGGCCAACACTTTGTCCTTGATCTCCAGATTAAGGCTGGCTTGGGAGATTCTGAGATGCCTTAAGTGAAGTACAAAGCTGGATGGAGAACTTGGCTGCAATATTCAGTGTCCCCAGTCCTGCTCCGTGCGTGGGAACAGCTGATTTTTTGTGTAGCAGCAGTCCAGGAGTAGAAAGGGTTGCAAGGGAGGGTTGTCATCAGTTGGCTAGGAGTTAAGGGAAAGCAAAGGTGTTTTCCAGCAGAACGGAATGAGCAGAAGGGTTCTGCCTTCTCCTCTTGAGCATCACTTCCCCCAGTGGGAAGCAGGGTGGGTACCAAAGTGTGGCTTTTGTCTGCTGGCTCTGCTTCCTTGTCTGTAGGTGAACCCTTCAAAGGCCAGCCTTCCTTTTGGTCCTAGAAGAGGCTAGAAACAGAGTCAACTAAAATGCTTTTCACCTCACCTAAATCTCAACAGCATAGTGTGACCTATGCTTTCAAGTACATAAGCCCCCGACTCCTGAGTCAAGCTAATCATCCTTTGGGTTGTGTTTCCCCTGCTTTGTGTGTTGTAATATTAGTCAGTTTCTAGGCATTCCAGCTGCTCTTCTTGGGCTGTACTACACTCTTAGTAGGGTTGGTTTTCTTTCTTTCTTTCTTCCTTCCTTCCTTCCTTCCTTCCTTCCTTCCTTCCTTCCTTCCTTCCTTCCTTCCTTCCTTTCTTTCTGCTCTGCATGATGACTGAGTGAAGCAAAGTTCCTGGAAAAGTCCTTGACATTTGTCTTAGTTGCTCTTCTGTTGCTGTGACACCATGACTGAGACAACTATAGAAGAGTGAGTTTATTTAGCTCATACAGGCTTAGAGTGTTAGAGTCCGTGACTGTCACAAGGAGAACATGGCAGCAGGCAGGCAGGCAGGCATGGTGCTGTAGTAGTAGCTAAGAGCTCAAACCTTAGGAAGCGGGGGGGGGGGGGGGGCAGTGACAGTCTTTTGAAACCTCCAAGCCCACTCCCCCTGGAACACCTCTTTCTTTCTTTCTTTCTTTCTTTCTTTCTTTCTTTCTTTCTTTCTTTCTTTCTTTCTTTCTTTCTTTCCTTTCTTTCTTGTTTCTCTGTGTAGCCTCAGCTGTCCTGGAACTCACTCTATACACCTGGATGGCCTGGAACTCATAAAGATTTCTCAGTCTCTACTTCCTGAGTGCTGTGATTAAATGTGTGCATCTCCAGTGCCCAGCTGGCACACCCCTTGCAACAAGACCAAATCTCCTAATTCTCAAACAGCTCTACCAACTGCAGACCAAGCATTCAAATACACGAGCCTATGAGATTTAAAATACCATATAATATCACAAGATTGAGCGACTTTTGCTAAATCAAAGGTGGCGTCAAACCCAGGGATATTGGCCAAAATAATGAAGGCTGCTTGCCTGACTAGGCTTTACAGTTGGTTAGTTTTTGGAGTGCTGGGTCTGGGACCCAGGGCCTTGTATGTGCCGTCTCTGGCGTTTCTGTACCTCTATCTCTGAGGTACAGTTCTAGCCTTTGTTTATTTTTAATGCACCGTACAATATACTCTGGTTATTAGGTAGTATTGGACCTTGTAATCAGAGGTGTGTGGTCCTGCCACATCGTGTCTCCCCATTCAGTATGAGGTTTTCAGAGTGCATACAGATGGGATCAGGTGTCTGGACAGTCTTTTCTTGGGGCTTCATGCAGGGAAGGGGTAATGGCTATTCTGGGTTATCGACTTGATTACATATGGAACCAACTGAAACCCAAATACTGGGCAAATGTGTGTGGGGTCTTTTTTCTTAATCAAATCCTTTGAAGTGGAAAGGCCCACTTCTAATCTGGGTCTTGGAGGTAGGAAGAACCACCGTAGATCTGTACCACATCTTTTGCTGGCAGCCTATATAAAGGGCATGGTAGAAGGAAGTCTTTGCTCTTTGCCTGCTTGCCCTTGCTCTTGCTTCCAAGTCCATTCTGTGATGGGCACGAGAGCTTACTTCTTCAGGATTCTGGCATACACTGAAGATCCGCTGAGACACTCAGCCTCGTGGACTGATGAACAACTACGGGATTCTTGGACTGTCTGTTCACAGGCAGTCATTGTTAGATTAGCTGAACCGCAGCCTGTAAATCATATATGTCACATACTATATACCACGTTATAACACACACACACACACACACACACACACACACACACACACTTCTGTCACTGTAGAGAACCCTGACTAATACAGAAGGAAATGGTAGACAGTGCTCCACTGAGATGCACAGGACTCCCTGAAGGGCTCGGCCTTGTAGCTTTGGGAAGTCTGAATTTCCCTGATTGGTTTTGGACGTCCCCAGGTGGTGTGCAGAGGGCACAGCCTCAGAGTAAGGTGATTGGCTCAGGGTTGGCGCCTGCTAAGTCCTGGAATAAACGTGGAGAGAGTGAGGACTCTGTCTTGCTCCTGACGCTCGGAGCTGCACTGCAGAGCAGCACTGGAGAGGCCTTGCATGCGGCTCAGACAGATAAGTTGCTCCTGGTCCATTGTCCTTCCTGAGCTCCCAAAGGGGAACTTTGGGGTGCGGGAGTCTGGGCTGTGCCACTTGCATCCCTCCCCTCAGGAAAGGACATTATAAGAAATTCCGAGGCCAGGCGTAGTGGCGCACGCCTTTAATCCCAGCACTCGGGAGGCAGAGGCAGGCGGATTGCTGTGAGTTCGAGGCCAGCCTGGTCTACAAAGTGAGTCCAGGACAGTCAAGGCTACACAGAGAAACCCTGTCTCGAAAAACCAAAAAAAAAAAAGAAAGAAAAGAAAAAAAAAAGAAATTCCATTTCACTAAGGGTTTCTCAACACGCCAAATTCAGGGAAGACGTGTCCAGGGGGCGTCTAGGTCTCTTTCGTTGTGCTCCAGAAGGGGCTTCCTTGCCAGTTTCACCTACTGTGTCCGCCTGGCCAGACCTGCGTTCCCAAGGACGGCCACACGAGGGCGCGCAGCTGCAGCTCACTCTATGGAGCACTTTCCCGCTGCTTTCAGGTTGGTGAGTTGGCTCTGGTGGAGGTCTAAGGATGTCCCACCGCGGGCAGCTCTATTTTCCGGCAGTTGATCTATAAAATGGCAACAGCACCCTACCTGCAGGATTGTTGAATCACACAAGCCTGGCCCCTCTTAAGCCTTCTCAAAGGCAGGGGAGAGGAAGGATGTTCCTGAACAGGAAGTGCTGGCAGCCAGGTCTTTGGAGTGATTGATAGCCCTCCCAGACCATGCTCTTATGGGGGGGTGCGGGGGTGGGTGGGGGTGGAGGTGGCATGTGGCTTCCATGCCAAAGTGATGCACTGGCCACATCTCCTGGTGCACATACCCCTCAGATTTCCCTTTTCATTCTTTGGGAGGGAAATGCTGCCTTCTGAAGAGGGATTTCTGGGTCTTGGGTCTGGGTCCTTAGAGTGAAGGAACCTGTCTTCACGTGTCCCACTGGAAAACTGGGTCCCTGCTCTGCGTTCCCAGGCCTGGCACTCAGGGACAGGTTGGCAGGCCTCAGGGCTGCAGCGGCCTGGTAGGATGGTGAGCAGTTAAATAACAACCTGCAGCCTTTGTCACTCATGTGTTGGTTCTGTGACTGCACACAACCTGAGGCATGGGTGCCGACGGTCCTCATCTGTACGTCTGAGAACTATGCTTATACCAACTGTAGGTGGCAGAGCAGGCATCGCCACCAGAGCAGGTATCGCCACCCACACTAATCAAGGGTTGAGACTTCAGATGTGGGTCCCAGGTGAGGTAGTGAACTCTAACCTTGTTTCCTGTATGAACTTGTCACCTTGATCTGCCATGTCTCCGAAGCCGGTCAGGAGCTCCTTGCAAGATAGCGGGACAGTTCAGCTGATAGACAGTGGATTTCACAGAAATTGTTTCCTTCTCTTCCCTTTCCTTGTTCAGTGAGCACAGGCTACTGACAAGGACCTGATGACCAGGGCAACTCCAAAAGAGACTTTGTTTTATAAGTGAAATTCCAGGGAACCAGTCTGCAAATATAGAGTACTTCTCCGTGTGTGTGTGTGTCTGTGTGTCTGTGTGTCTGTGTGTCTGTGTGTCTGTGTTCCTGGTGTCATTGTGGGATGGCAAACCACACTAACCCCCACCTTTGTGAAGCTTGATGTTTCTGGCACAGAAATAAATGTGGTGAGTGTGTACATACTCTATTAGAGGCACTTTGACCTGTCCAGAAACATAAGAGATGAGGAGCAGGGTATGTGATGTGTGTCTGAAGGTGTCATGTTCAATCTGTGTGCTTCTGAGGTATGTGTGGCTGATTCTGTCTTTGATCTGGGACTCAGGACTCATGTAATAGATGGGGTCCCAGGAACCAGGGCACCCTGTACTTTCATCTGTCACAGGCAAGGCTGGCGGGATACACTGGCAGCTGATGTGTGCATGGGAAACACCCCCAGGGCTCCTCAGAGTTCTCAGAACTGCATATGCATAAGAGTGCAGAGCTGTGATGCGGAGCCTTCCAGAGCCTGAGAGGCCTGTAAAAACAAGCCCACGTGTGCATCGAGATGAGCAACACATAAAGGTAAATGCCCTCAGGATGATGGGCGCAGGTCACAACTGCAATACCTTGACTAGATGACACCCAGAATGTAGGATTCTGGAGAGCAAGCAGAAAGAAATGCTTCACTTTGAACTATTCAGGTTTTTATTTAGCAGAATGAATCTGCCAGCAGGGGGCGCTGCATGGCCACCAGGTAGGCCCTAAGGGTCCCTGCTATAATTCAGGACTCAGGCCCCTGTTAGGTGCCTTCTATGGGCCTATAGGAGTCACTGCATGGCACCCTTGGCAGGCAGGCCCCCTGATCAGGACAGTTGTACCCCCTCTGATATGCTTCATGCACAAGTATGTTTCTTTTCAGGATAGAGTTAGGAACCTAGGCTCCCTAACTAGTGACCTCTGGAGTTGCCATTTTGTTCGAGTCTGACTCAGGCTTTCCTGGCTCCAGCACCCAAAGTTCCCTCCAGGCCTGGGCAAGTGTGGGAGATAATTACTGTGTTGGCCTGGCGACACTGGCTGCACTTGTGAGGACCAGCCATCCTCCCTAAGCCTTTGCTTGTCTTCCCACCTGTGGCCTGTGAGTAATCCCCAAGGACTGCTCATAGGATGCTGGCTCCTCTACAGTAGTGCCATGGGCTGGGCTGACACCTAGGGGAAACCAAGGCAGTGAGGTCACCAGTGGCCACTCTTGCCTGGGATAGCAGCTGTGGGATTTTGAGCTCTGTCTTCTGACAAGCCTTAGTTCAAATCTGTTGTGTCATCAGGAGGGAGTGACCAGACTCTCTGAGCTTCAATAGTCTTGTGATTTTTTTTTTTTTAAAAAAGATTTATTTATTATGTATACAGTATTCTGCCTGCAGTTCAGAAGAGGGTACTGGATCTCACTATAGATGTGGTTGCTGGGAATTGAACTCAGGACTGTTGGGAGATGGTCTGATGTCTTTTGATGCTAATTACTGCTTACTGTCTCTGTGACCAACCTTTTGCTTAATAAAAAGCCATCCCACCTGGGCAGGGCAAAGGAGACAGGTGGGGCTAGGAGAGAGAGGAATTCTGGGAGGAAGAGACACCGCCAAGAGGAGAAAGGAGAAAGGAGGAAGACCTGAAAGGAGGAGTGGAAGGCCACCATGGGTTAGCTGGAGAAGCACATGGCCAGCGTGGATGAAGAATCCGGCCCAGATGAAGAACATTAGCAAGTATATGGGATTATGGATGGGAGGTAGCTTGATAGAAATTATTAAAAACAGATGAGATGGGATCGCATACCTGCCCTACTATGGGAAGTAGTTTAGGGTATTAATGTCTGCCCTGCCCCAGGTTAACTAAGACTATTTTAAAATATAACAAGTGTCTGTGGGTTTTTGTTGTTGTTTGTTTGTTTGTTTAGTTTTTTTGAGCCAGGGTTTCTCTGTGTAGCCTTGGCTGTCCTGGACTCACTCTGTAGACCAGACTGGCCTCGAACTCACAGCGATCCACCTGCCTCTGCCTCCCGAGTGCTGGGATTACAGGCGTGCACCACCAATGCCCAGCAAGTGTCTGTGTCTTGACTGATTGCTAGTGGGTTAGAAAATACTGCCATAATAATAATAAGTATAGGCCTACTAAACATTATTAGGCCCTACTGGTAAATAAACAACAAGAGGAACCTGTGTTGGAGAGTTTATCTGCGCAGCACGATGCTGGTGTGCTGGCAGGAGGCAGCTTTGCTCCTTTGCTGCTCAGTCCACTAAGACTTAAGCTTCTTGCCATCATTGTCATCACACTGACACTCTTGACCCAGCAACAGCAATGTGCGCTCCCAGCCATACACCATCTTGTCTCCTACTGCTCAGCAGCTCGCAGCACCAGGATGCTGAACAAGATTTTATAAGAACACACTGACTTGCACAAAGCCCGGTGCTAGCTGAACAGACCAAGCCAACACAGAACTCAGAATAAATTAGATAACTGTAGAAGGCTCTGTAAACAACCACCCAAGTAACTATAGCCAGTTAAGTTACTGTGCCTTACTTCTGATCCTTGTAAATTCTGTGAGATCAAGAGACTGGCTGTTTTGGTTTTATAGTGCCTTCCTGGTGTGTGTGTTTGTG
>OU015746.1:111418415-111443910 GCA_907169655.1 Acomys percivali | reverse complement strand
AAGATAATAAGAAATAAGAGGCCAGGCAGCAGATATTAGATTAAATGAGGTTTATTAGGTGAGCATGACGGGGGAGAACGAAAGGGGGGAAGTGTACCTCAGAGAGAGAGAGAGAGAGAGAGAGACAGAGACAGAGACAGAGACAGAGACAGAAGAAGAGAGAAAGAGGTAAGAGAGGGGCGAGATAGGGCTCTCCTTTTATGTACTGGGCAGGGCCATGCTCCCATGGCAGGTAGACAATGACATCACACTTAGGTGGACTAAAGCAGAATCCTAACATTCCTCCCTTTTCCTATAATTAAAAAAAAAAATGAGGATGTTGGATTGTTTTTATATAAGGTAAGTTAAAGTATATAAATATAGATAATGGAGAAAAGACAGAGGAAAAGCAATAGTAACAATATGTCCAGATGATATGGTGAAGGGGAAGGAAAAGCTCTGTCCTGAAAGTTCAGGTAGAAGGCAGGGTATGTCAGCCATGTCCTGCAGCAGATAGGGACTGAGGAGTGCTGGGAGGACCTGGAGCTGTTTGTCCCGGGTCTGGAGCACAGCATTTCACCCTTTTGTAAACGGATAAGGGGTGAAGTAATTATCTTATCTACTTCCTGCTGATGGTGGGGTGGTGACGGGGTTAAAAGGCTGAAATGTTGGCCAGGTTCTGGAAGAACAGGCTGTTGCATTTGTTGTACAGGGTCTGTGAATATCTGTGGCCAGGAGGGGCAATGCAGGTTCAGCTGACACAATCTGTGAGTTGGACTGGTGTATCTGTGAGTAGTTGTTTTGATGATGTCCTGGATGTAGGAAGTCTGGCAGGATCCTGGGACATATATGTGGGCAGAAGACAAAGCTAGTAGGCTACAGAGAAAATTCCCTTAAGTGTACATGTGAAACTCTTGGGATTATATTTAAAAAAAACAAAGAAACTCTTAGGATAGCAAAGGGAAAATGCTTGAAAATAAGGAAAGAGACAATGCTGACAATGCTTGAAAATTTTGGGAGAGCAAAGAAAAGGTTTGAACATGGGGAACTTCCTTCCATGGTACCCTATTGTTGGCAATATGTAAAATGGCATAGTTTTGGATCTGTCCAAGTTTGGTTGCAGAGGCATGTAAGCTTAGCAGCCCTTAATGTGGGTGTAGGCATTTGAAATTCTCTAAAAGACACCCCAAAGGCATGCTAGGAGGAACAGGCTACTGAATGTTTCCTACGGGGAGGTGAAGCCAGTAAGCCATTAGGGCATCCCTAGAATGGATAGTGACTCAAAAAACAGGTGCACAGACTGTTCTAGCGACTCGTCATGACTGGACAGCAACCAAAAGAATGCAGCTCTGCCACTGAGCTGGCCTGGGGACAGAGAACTTGCTGCTCTTCCAAAAGATCAGAGTTAGGTTCCCAGCACCCTAGTTAGATGGCTCACAGCTACCTGAAACTCCAGCTCCAGGGGACCGGACACCCCTCTGGCTTCTGAAGAGATGCACGCGAGCGCATGTGCACGGATGTGCGGGCACATGCACACAAACACACACACATATCACATATACACACACTCAACCACACACATACACCTCATACACACACCACATATACTCACACTCACCACACACATATACACACACCACACATATACATATACACGTTCACCATATACACCTCATACACAGACAAAACACACCACATATACATGCACTCGCCACACACACACCACACACACATTCACACACATTCACACACACACACACACACACACAGAGACAGAGAGATAGATACAGAGAGATCATTAGGGAAAAAAGCATTGAGTCCAGTGATTACTAAAATTTAAATAAAACAAGTCACATAAAAAAACAGCTATGAAAATCCTCATATGGGAAGTGTCCAGATATTAAACTTGCTTCAGATATTAAAACAGACCCTAAAGGAACAATAATAGAAAGACTCTAGTTACTGATACAGAAGAGGGTATATCATGGGAAATATTAAAATACAGAATTTAGTTCATAATGGAAATGGCATTTCCAAGTGGTGGAAACATGATAATACAAGTGGTGGTGCTGCAACCTCTGGCGGAATATTTAGAAAACAAGAGCAATTGGTTGGGTCGTGCACTAACATCCATCACTGGTCCAGAGGGAAGGCTTTCAGAGAAGGCAGTTCCTAGTCCCAGGGCTGCATGCAGGCATCTTACTCACATTTCCTCTTCCCTGGAGCTCGAGTGGTTCTGAACCCCCGACATGACAGATGTTGTCTCTGAGCCCACAGGAGGCATTGTCCTTGGGCTTAATGAAGAAGGCATGGCCACATGAGGCAGCAGTCCCAATTCTTTAAGCCATGTCAGAAGGTGTAGATGTACAACTCCTTCCAGCCAAAATGTATGTGCAAACTGAGGGACCCATTGGCCATTCCTTAGAGGGGGAAGGAGGCCAAGGCTCCCAGGAAGGTGGGAATCTGAGGGGAGGGCTCCACACATACAACATCCCCTTAGCATAGAGGAAGGTCTCTGAGCTAGCTCAGAGTTCTGGGTGGCCTTTATAACTTCAAGCCATAATGGCAAGGGCATGTCTTATCAATGATTAGCAGCTTCTTAGTGAGGTGTACAGGAAAACAAAGATATTGCTAAACTGCTAAAATGTTGGTTCTTTGAGCTATTTTAAAAATAATTTTACATATAAACTCTGATCTCAGTGCTAGCAGGCTTTTTGAGCTAGATTATCCCAGCTCAAGTGAAGTGAAAAAAACGAAGACTCTAGAAGCCAGCATCTCCAGAGCATCTGTATTAGTCCATTTTTAGCTGCTGTAACAAAAAAGACAGGAACTGCATATTTTCTTTTTTAAAAAGAGATGTATTTAGCTTACCATTTTGAAGTCTAAGATTGGTTTGGTCTGATGCAGGCCTCATGACAGATGGCACCCGAGTGCAGAGTGGGAGCTAAAGTGAAGGTGAAATCAGAAGCCGGAGACTCGGGGTCCAGGCGTGTTCTTTTTATAGCCGACTCTCAGAGGAAGAGCTGATACGCTGTGAGAATTACATTAATCCCTTCCATGGCAGCTCCTCTCCCTTCCCAGACTGGGGACCGAGTTTCCAGCACATGTATATCTCTGAGCCTGTAACCAAATGCGTGACAAAAACAATTAGAGGAAGAAAGATTTATTTTAGATTGACGCCTTGGAAGGATTGCAGTTCCCCATATCACGCAAAGCACTGAGACTGGCTCCACACATGGTCACAAAGACTTAAGGCAAAGGTAGTTCATATGACTTGCACTAGAACACAAATGCAGGCTGGAACAAAGGTCTGCCCCCAGGGACCAACTTCCCCCAACTCCTACAGGTTCTATAACCCTCAAAATAAAACCACAAGTGGAGGACTAGCATTGGAAACATGGGCCTATGGAAGACACTTCAGACTCAAACCCTAACAAGTTGTGCCTTTGGAGAATCATATTCAAATCCCAGCACTGTATGGGTGCCCCTCAGAAGGGGCAGAGCCTGGAACTTGCAGAGGATCACAGCACCCCCTCTCTCTCCAGAAGAGCTGTGTGAACACAAAACTGTTTTGCTTGCCAGGGAGGATGTAGGGTGAGCCCCAGGCAAGGCTACCAGCACCCAGAGTCTACTGTGGCCCCTTACACCTCATGTTCCTGACTTTAGGTGGTCCAAACAGCCTAGTTTAGCACAAACTAGGTCACAGGTGGAGGACTTGGTTTTGAAGGATTTCTCCACCTAGAGCTTTGTTTCTAGTGGAACCAGGGCTGTCCTTCTCAGTGTAAAGTCTGTGGGGGCAGTAGCACTAGCTTGTGGTGCTAAACTCCAAGCTACAGATGCCATGAGTCTGCAGCTCTGGGAGGGGTCCCGTGGTCTATGGAAACACGTTCTCCAGGCCTTTTCGATAACCACAGACAACGGAGAACAATTGGAAGGAGTAGATTCCGGAGGTTCCGGTTTTAGAACCCAAGGGGCGGGGGCACTGATGCTTTAGTCTGAGTTGGAAGTCGCTGCCCCAGGTCAGTGGTCCTCACTTGCTGCTGCATGTTAGATTATTTAGAGTGGTGTCTGCTAGTGGTGACAAGTGTGTACATTATAGAACAGATGAAAACCCCCACCTGGGCCAGTGAAAAGGCTCAGCGGGTGAAAGTGTTTGCTGGGCAAGCCTGTTAACTTGAGTTAGCTTTCTGGAACCTCGAGTGGAAGGAGAGAACTGACTGCAGAAAGTTGTCCTCTGACTTGCGCAGGAGTGTCATGGCGTGGGTGCACGCCCTCTTCTCTCACAAGTGTGAATGATAGCAACAATAATAAGACACTGGAACCTGAAAGCCAGACTTGCTCCTCCCTCAGACATACACGCTCTTGAAGGTAGGTCACAGATGATTTTCTTCTCTAGGTGTGGGTCACACGTGTCCAAGGCCATGACCCAGTGAATATGGCCCCATGTGAGGACTGCTGCCTGTTGCATGGAAGCAAAAAGGGTGCTGTCTCTGCAGGGCCATGCTACTCATTGGACGAGGGAATGAGGAAGCAGGTGCTGGTTTTGCACGCATGCCCAGAAGACACTCTAGTACTTAAATTATATCCCACAGACTCAAATCAACCTTGGCACCAGGGTGTCACTGTCTTCACTCCACACAGATCCCTGCTCTCCCTTGCTCCTGCCTGAGTTTCACTCCAGCCTTGTTAGAGTTATCGAATATTGATCCCCCAAAGCTGGTGACTCCTGAAGTTGACTTGGCACATAGCCCCTGGTCCTACCATCTGAGAGTTCCTTCTAAGGTATTTGAAGGAGCTTAAGGCACAAAGCAAGGGGTCTGGTGTAAGCTTTCTTTAACCCTGCTAGCTTCCAAAATAACAGACATAGAGAGACTATGATTTATTATTAAGCTGTAGGCACTATGTTGCACAGATTCTGAGCTATTCTAATCCTGCTAGCCTTAAAACCTCCAAAAAAAGCCAATCAGTTGGCAATCTGATCACTCCTGGGCAGCTTCTCCTCCATCAGTCTGTTCTCATGGCCACATGCTCATTGTCCATCCTGCCCCATGGCAGCTCCCTTACAGCTCTATCTTGTACTATTCCCCTCCCATCCTCATGGTCTCTTGACCCCAAGCCCAGAAACCTAAACTCCACCTACCTCTTTTCTGCCCAGTCACAGGCGTCAGCATCTTTATTAGCCAACCAAGGATAACTGGAGAACATTCCTTACATCACATGGGTACAGGAGATGGGTCAACATTCATAACAATGCAGGACAGTAGCCAGGTCTCAGGGCACTGAAATCAGCATCTGAAAACAGGGCACAAGACTCTCCTTCAACAGTCTGGAAGATGGGGAGTAACCTCTCTGGGGACTCTGTTCTTGGGGCAAATGCAGCTGGAGGAGCTTAGAAGTGTGGAAAACTAGCCTCAGCCTCACCCCCTCCCCCAGGACAAGAGGAAAGGGGAGCATGGCCAAGAGTTATGTGCTGCACTGTCCAGGAAGCCTCCCTCCTATGGTCCACTGTGCTCTGTGCCCCACCCACTGGCTTTGTGCTGAGCAGGTCATTTTTGCATCGAGCTATGGCTGTCCT
The DNA here is from genome assembly GCA_907169655.1 of Acomys percivali. Lineage (NCBI taxonomy): Eukaryota > Metazoa > Chordata > Mammalia > Rodentia > Muridae > Acomys > Acomys percivali. The sequence continues at coordinate 111,438,356 of OU015746.1, read as the reverse complement.
GACTCCAGCCCATAGGAGCCCACCCTGTGGTGATGAGAAGAGGGTATTTTACTTTTAGTGATATATATCACAGCCAACTTCTTCCAGCCAATCTCTGGGGAAGATGATGATAAGAGTGATGGTGACTGAGAGATTGATTGAGCATTTCTATGCCAGGCATGCTGCCACAAGCTTCCATGTAATGTTAAATACACAAAGCCAGATGGTGAAGTGAAGACCAGTATCAGGCCAGTTTTACAGATGAAGAAACCCAGACATTGAAAGGCAAAGCAATTTGCCCAAGGCCACACAGAGGACAAAAAGAGTTTGGTTCTTACCCACTACAGGTGGGCATTACCACCTCCAGTCCCCTCTCATCCACCTACCTAGCCCCGAATTCTCGTTTCTTCATCTCCTTATTTTTCCAAGTGTTCCATGAGGTTATTGCCAAGACTTCCATAGGTCTGGTCCATCCTTCTTCATCAGTCACGTTCCCATTGGGAGACAGATGTCATCAGTCATTTGAGCAGAGAGAATTTAACATATCACGTGGCATAAAGCTGTGTAGCTGAAAGGGCACCAAGAGGACTCCAAAGCATCTCCAAGGTAGGCACTGAACTTCCCTATGGCTGAATAAATCAGGAAAGAGAACGGGATTATCAATTTCCAAAGCAGATAAAAAAGGTGGACCCCAGAATGTTGACTGGGATATTGAGTATTGCTAGAGGTCTTGCAGTGGACACAGTGAGGGGACATGGGATATAGACTAGATACAGCTGAAGCTGCTGATAAAGAGGCATCTGTTTGGTGCTCATCAGAGTGACAAGCCAACTCAATGAAGCAAAACTTCTCCCTCTTCCAAGCCCACGTTCCTTCTACAGCACCTCTCCTGGGAGAGTCTTACAGATCATCTGGCAAGGTGAGCATGAGGACAGAACCTGAGATGGAGTAGGGGTGGGCTTTAGAGGCAGTAAGTAGCTCACCCTTCTAAGGCCAAGGTGAGACCTCTCACACCCTAGGCTAAGCTCTTTATCTACTTCCTCTCTGCCCACCTCTGATATTTCTACAGCACTTTGCAGTCCCACATAGCCATTGTGCCTCTTTTATGGGACACAGAGGACAGGGACATGGAGTACTTCTCCGAACTCAGTGATGGGGATGTGCATTAGATTGCTCTTGAGACCCTACTCCTTATTAAGGAGATATTGACAGTTGGTGACTACTGGGGAGGGAGCATTGCTTTTCTCTGAGGTGTGGCCATTGGAACTTTACCCATGCTGAAGCGGACAACACCACACCCAAGCATATATGGGCAGAAACAATTGGACTTAGTGGGTCAATATAAAAAGAAAGAAAGAAATGAAGACATGGATTTTGGAATGGGATGTTTTAGGGGGAACTTGAAGGAATTAGGGAAAAGAAGGGTGGGTATGTAAAATTTTATTGTATATATGTATAAAACTCTTTTAAAATTATGATAGGCAGATTTGGGCCCAGGGGTCCTGCTCAAACTATGGCACCAGCCAAGGACAATACAGGCCGTAAACTTCAAACCCAGATCTACCCAATGGACAGGACATTCTCCACAGTTGAGTGGAGAGTGGAGTTTGACTTGCACACGTACTCTGGTGCCTCATATTTGTCCACCTCCCCTGAATGGGGAGACCTGGTGGCACTCAGAGGAAGGATGGCAGGCTACTAAGAAGAGACTTGATACCCTATGAGCATATACAGGGGGAGGAAGTCCTCCTCAGTCATAGGGGAGGGGAGTAAGGGGAAAATGGGAAGGAGGGAGGAATGGGTGGATACAAGGGAGGGGATAACCATTGAGATGTAATATGAATAAATTAATAAAATAAAATAAAAAACAAAACAAAATAAAAAAGAATAAATACAGAAAATATATACATACCCTATGTCTTTGACTTTTCCAGAAATGAATAATTAAGTTTCTCAGAAAGATACTTAACCTAAGGTAGGATTTTTCAATACCAAAGTATCACATCAATTAAATATCTGCCCTCAAGTTCTTTCTGGCTTTCCATAATTCCAAAAGGCTTACAATAAAATTAACTCCAAAGTTACTGAACTGAGAAATGTACAATTACTGTCTTGGTGCAACAAAATAGAAAGGACTGTTTAGGCTTTTAATTGACACCCAACAACATCATTGGTGTGCTAATTAGACATCAATTGCTTCGCAGTACTAATTGACATTTGATAAGCATCCTATCTGATAACCAATGTTTGCTCTACCAAATTAAATGCCTTGACAGCTGCGATTGGGTGAGGGGATGGCTGCAAGTGCCTGGGAGCCTACAGATGGAGGGGCCTATCTGTGGAACTGCCAGGCACCCCCTAAGGGCCAGGTGACTGGGATGCCATCAAACCTTGCTTTGGGCAAAAGAGGTCATGTTTTTGGTGGAGCCAGTCCTTGCAGAAGATCCCCTTCTTTGTCTTCACCTCTTCCTATGTGGCCCCCTATATGAGTCCCATTTTTGTGGGCTTTGGAATCAGCGTACCTGTATTCTAAGCATGGTCCACTGCTGTCTGGACACATGTCTTGACCTGGGCTTGCAGTTTCCAGTTTCCTTTTCTGTGGATCAAGAGTCAGTCTTTTGCAGCGGGGAAGAGTCCAGAATGGCTTAGTATCTGCTCTGCTTTGACCTATTTCCCTTCTGGCCTCTTATCCTCACTGCTAGCTTTGTTCCACTCTTGGTCTTTAGCTCTGACATTGCCTCTGTGACCCTCCAGCTGAACTGAGATCAAGCGTTGACCATTAGTAGAGAATCCGTGGCCTGGAGTTCTAAATGCCCGTTCAGTCACACTGCGTTGGGCACTTCACCGCTCTGCTCTTGGCTTTCTCTTCTGTGTTACCATTATAATAGTACAGTCTGCCCACCGTATCCATGGGTGCAGCTCTCAGATCCAACTAACCAAAGATTACAAGTAGCCTGATAAAGAATTCTGAACTTTCATCATTTCTTATTATCATTCCCTAAACAAAATTGTGTAACAGCTAACATAGCCTTTCTGTCGTAGTAGGCATTAGCAGTAATCAAGAGAAAAGACAAAGTATCCAGAAGGTCATGTCTCGTTACTTGTTGATACCATGATGTTTCCTAAGGACCTGGAGCCTTCTGGGGTTTGAATATGGTAGGGTTGTGGAGAAAATCTTGTGGGTATATTGTGTGACTGTTCTTATCTTGTAGAGTTGATGCAAGGATTTAGGGTATTGCCTGTGCTTGGCCAGGGCTTAGTGTTGACTGATTTAATCATCAGACCCAGTTCTCTGAAATGACTGACCTTGACTCTCAACTAAGTGATTCTTTTTTCAGCAACCAACTTGGGTATATTCAGGCTTCTGTAATCTTCTGTTTCTGGGTGGCAAGTGGCCAAGTGGCCTCATTCCATCTTCTTTACCTCCCTTCTCTTGAGGACTGCTAGGTCATTATGAGCGGATTCTGGCTGCTGTAGTGTGGCAGCTGCATGCTTTGGGAGACACACACACACACACACACACACACACACACACACACACACACACACAGAGAGAGAGAGAGAGAGAGAGAGAGAGAGAGAGAGAGAGAGAGAAGAGCACATTTGATACACACTGATTAATAGATACTTTTGGTTTTCTTAGAGTATAAGAAAAGGTGATTCTTTACTCTCAGTTAATTTCTGATTAAAGCATTACTTGAGAATTTAGGTTGCACATGTATCTAGGTCAAGTCAATAAAAACTTATTTATTGAATGGCTAATTTGCTGAATGTCAACTCATAAGGAGTTAATTGGCTGGAAGTCAGTTTGCTGAGTCATGGGATTGCTGAATGGCAATTCACTGGGCCCTGTAAGAACCTCTGCTGGGTTAGGGAGGGCGGTTTCCTCTGCTCTTCTGCCTTTAGAGCAAAAGCCCCTGTGAAAGTCAACTCAGGCGCCTCGGAGAGAAAGAGGTCCAAGAGGAAAGAGTGAGGTCCACATTCTTAAAAGTAAGGAAGACAGCCACTTGCATATAAGAGATAGCTGGACCCTTGAGTTCAGAGATGGCCATTGTAGAAGCACTCTGGTTTGGAGCCCGGAAACACATTAAGACTTCATATCTGACTGAGTTGGCCAGACTGATCTGTGCTTAGATAGCTGTAAAAAATGTTGATAAAACTAAAACAAAATGTAATTCTTCATATTTTGGAACCTCTATCATTTACAAATCAACCCTGGCAAGCTGATTGCCAGGGAATAAGTCTATTTCCTTCCCTGGTATAGCCTTTTCCTTGAGTATGCTAATACTGGAGAGAGAAAGTCTGTCTTTCCTCAGGGAAGATGGCCTTTGGCCTGGCAGGTCCCTTTTAGCCAGGGCAAGAAAGCGTGTTGTAGAGCAATTTGGAAGAACACACACATTTTTGTGTAGTGTATGTGAATACATATAAGAAAATCTGCAAGCATGGTAAATTCAAATAACCATAAGATACAAAATCATCTCTTATCCTCAGCATTATTCATTAAAATAAACTATTAATATTATCTTGTGTCTATTTTATGTTTATATTACTAAAGTATACATCTGTATACCTTTGTATATATTTGTATACATTTCTATCCTTTCTTGTCATAAAATACTCATGAGAAGCATACCATTCATCCTTTTAATTAAAACATGAATAAGATTTGTTTCTACATCAGTGTATATAAATACTCAGTCTTCAAAAGAAGCCAAGTGTTATCCCACTCTGTGAATCTATTGAACCACATTTTATTTAAACATATATGAGTGTTCCAACTGCCACACTTAACAAAGCTTGGTGCTGCCAGCCTTTTTAAGTTTAGACATTCTGGTGGGTGTGAGTGTGGGATGATAGTTCATTGTAGTTTAATATACAATTTCTTAAAGACTAGTGGAGTATAGTCCACCCTCCTGAGTTTATTTGCCATGTGTTCTACCTTGTGTGCAATGGACATCAAGTGCCTCAACTTGTAGTCGGTCTTTATGGATTCTGAATCTCATTGACCTCAGACTACATCTGAATATTGCAAATATTTTGTATCTGTAAATTGATTTTTGCTCTCTTTTAGAGGATTGGCTCCCCCAGGTTTAATCAGGTCACATTCAGTAATTGCTTCTTTTATAGCTAGTGCTTTAGGGATCTTATTGATTCAATCTTCCTTTATCCTTGTTCCCTCCTCCCACATCATTTCCGAGAGTCCAATTGTTTTATGTTTCTCTCTAACCTTCAGGAATATGTGCTTGATTCTTTGTGTGAGAGGTAGAAAGTCTTTGAAAGTGTTTATCCAGTTGACCCAGCATCAGGTTTATGAAAAGACCATCATTAAAAACTAATTGATTAATAAAAGATTAAAAAACTAATTGATATTAATTGATTGATTAATTAGATTCGGGATATTGGATTGAGGGTTTTGCATATAGTAAACTCTTTCAGACCTACCAGTGGTAAAATAATGACACAGAAGCTTTTTAATATTTTAAAGCTTAGGCCCTCTGCTGGGCAGATTCCCAGCCAGTTTTCTAGCTTAACTTGACTACACATGGCACTATGTTCCATCACATGGCCAGCTCTACCTCTCTGCTCCTGTACACATCCATCCATTCACCTCAATGGCTAGCTGGCAAATCTCCTGCATCTGAATCTTCTCCCAGTGTCTTTCTATCACTGCCCAGACTTTCTGCCTTCCACTTTCTGCCCTGATATTGGACTTCAGCTCTTTATTAAAGCCAATCAGATACAATTTTAGAATGCCTTAGGGCAGGTGAGGAAGGAACAATACCAAGATCCTGTTAGCCTTTAGCTCTTTGCAGATTCAGAATTACAATTGAATTCACACCCTCATATAATATACTCCGTCACTAAACTTGTACTTCAACATTAAAGTCCACCCCAACCTCTGAGTTCATTTTTAAACTGATACATTAAAAAAAAAAAAAAAAAAGACTGGATATGGTTTAGTAGTAAAGAGATTTTTTTTTTTTTGTATAGGACCCTAGTTGGGTTTCCAGCACCCTCACTGGGTGGCTCACAATTCCCACCCAGTTTTATTCCAGGAGATCCTATACCCTCTTCTTGTCTCCATGAGCACTTGTACAAACATGGTGCACATACAGACATGGAATTACATAACATACATGTAAAATGTGTTAAAAATCATTAAAAAAAAACTATGAATGCTAGCCAAAAGGGAGGAAAATTCAAGTTAAAGTCCAGCTTGAATTATCTGTCTTGTATCCAGAGTTATTTCTGTTTTGAGACAGGATCGCTCATGAAACCTTGACTTTATTGATTTGGCTAGGCTGCCTGGCCAATACGTTTCAGGCATCCACCTATCTCTTCCTCTCCACTACTACCAGTGTTGGGGTTACAGACATGTGCTATAGTAACTGGGCTAACAATAGAGTCCAGTTGCGCTCACTACCCTCCTGCCTCTGCCTCTTCAGTATTTCTCACCAGCACACACTACCACAGCCAGGCCTGTAAAGTCTTGAGCCTTGTTTGTATGAAAGATCACCTATCCATTGAAGAACTGAACATTTGTTTCATCTGTGATTGGCTTTCTTTTCTCTTCTCCTTCCAGAAATTGTAAGCGAGGCTATTACTTTCTGTGTGATTGCACTCACTTGTACTATTCTGTCACTAGTTGGCACCAGCACCCAAGTTTGCTGCGCGTCTGCTGTTGGCTTCTTAAGAGAACAAGTCAAGCCTGTTTTTCCTCAAAGTCCATGTTTGATATACTGTTATGGATTACTAGAAAGTACCTACCAGGACTTTCTCTGGGATTGAAGTAGGCCTGGAAATGTTACCCACACTCACCAGTCTGTTGTCAAACACAGTGGAGTTCTTCCAGATTCTAGACAGAAGAATCATTGTGATGTGTCCAGACTCAGTCTCATATGTATTGCCTGTTGCTACCAACTTTGCTTATTGTGTTATATCCTGAAAGTAATCTACTGGCCCCCTTACAGTGCTGTAGTAGTGCAAAGGCCCACACTACTAAGGACTTCCTACTGTTGAGTTGGGTTCATAGCACAAGACTGAAACTATCATCTACTGATGCTGCTGGCCAGCACAGAAGTATGATGCACCAGATCACCTGACTCAAGGGCTGTTCTCAGGCTTCATCCGTAGAAACTGGCTTAGGGAAAGGGATTATGAGGTTCTGTTGAGTTCTAAGGTGAAGTTTTATTTGTACTCCTTGTTCTATATCAGGGAATAAAATATCGCTTCAAGACATGTTGGGGTAGTGCTGGTGAGCACACCCTTGGTTTTCAAGGCTGATGCTAAATTTGGTCCTATAGCCTGTACCGTTTCAGAAAAGCACTTGAGACCCCCCACCACAGTTTTTGTTAAAGCAGGTCCCACTAGAATACATTACTCTGGCGGATAGCTGAGCAGTTCTGCAAGCCTGGACTGTGAGCAATGGCGTAGGGATAAGTGATTCACCTGGGGTGGAGTACAGGTGCTAATGACAGCAAGCCAAGGCTGACATGAGGCTTTGCTGTGCTTGAACTTCGTAGCCATAGGGACCTGAGCAGGACTGAGACAATGGGGGAGTAGAGGGCTCATACTGTGACTGACGATGATGATGCAGGTCAACATTTGAGTTCGCCTCACTGGCATGCTTGTCTTCACCTGCTGCTGCATAAGTCTAGAAGCTCTGCCTGCAAAGGGCACTTTGGTTTCTCCCTGACACTGGAACTCACTGTAGTGTGCTTGGTGTCATCACTTTCCCCTTTGATGTAGAATCTCAGGTTTGTTATATACTAGATTATCATATTAGGAGTCTGTTTCTTAACAACTTGATATTCTACTTTACCTGTTCAACTAGCACTTGAATTACTTTGACTTTCTAAATATTTTTTTGAATAAAATTTCATGTATTTTGATGATGTATTTCCCCTTCCACAATTCCTCCCAGCTTTCCCCCATTTCTGTACCCTGCTTTGTGTTCTCTTGCTCTCTCCCTCTTTCCTTCCATCCCCCCTCTCTTTCTCTCCCTCCCTCCCTCCTTCTCTCTGACTCTGTCTTTCAGTTAAAAAAAAAAAAACAGGGGAAAAAAGCAAGAAACAAAACCAGGAGTGTGGTAGAGTACACATTTAATCTCAGCACTTGGGAGGCAGAGGCAGGCAGATCTCTGTGAGTTTGAGGCCAGCTTGGACTACATAGAAAGTTCTAGAACAGCCAGGACTGCAAAGAGAAACTGTGTCTCAAAAAACAAATGATGCACCCGCAACTATCCATTCTATTTCCCCTACCCAGGGAGACCTATGTGTCCTTCTCCCCACTTCCTGCCACCAAGTCCCTTACTCTATAACTAACCTTGATGGTTCTATGGTTTGTAGCATGGTTATCATTGACTTAACGGGTAATATACAGATATAAGTGAACACCCAGCATATTTGTCTTTCTGCCTTTTAGTGTCTCTATTATGAAGTCAGATGTAATTCAAATAGGTCTGTCTTTATATGTTACATGGTCTTTTCCCCTTGAAGTTTTAATATTCTTTCCTTGTTCTGTAGATTTAGTGTTTTGACTATTATGTGCTGAAGGAATCTTCTTTTCTGGTCTGGTCTATTTGGTTTTTCTGTGCTTCCATGATTTTGTTGAAAATATTTTCCATGCTTTTGACCTGGGCTCCTTCTCCTTCCTGTGTTCCTACTATTCTTAGAATTGGCTTTTCATTGAGTCTCATTCCAAGAATGTGCCAAGAGTTTTAGATTTAACATTTTCTTTGACTAAGATATCCATTTCTTCTACTGTGTTTTCAATACCTATCAGTCTTTCTTCTATTTCTTGTATTTTGTTGGTGAAAGGGCCTCTTTGTTTCCTGTTCAAATTCCTAAAGTTTTCATTTCCACATTTCCCTTAGTTTGAGTTTTCTTTATTGGTTCTATTTTCACTTACAAGGTTGAATGCTTTTATTCATTTCCTTTCAGTGTTTGTGTTTTCATAGATTTCTTTAAGATTTATTCATTTTTTTTCTTGAAGAACTTCCATCTTTGTCATAAAGGCTGTTTTAAGGCTTTTTTTTCTTGAGTTTCAGCTGTGCCTTCTGTGGTGGAGTTGCTCGGTTCTAGTGGAGACATGGTGTTCTGGGTATTATTGGTAGTGTTTTTGTGCTGGTGTCCAGGCATCTAGGATTAGAAAGACAGTAATTCTAGGTGCTGTTATTTGGTCTTGTGTCTGTTGGGTACTTATTTTGTTGCTTTGTTTCTGTTTCCTCTCTCATTCTTAGGACTGTTGTGTTTGTGTGTTTCCTGGTAGGGAATTCTTATGGAGTCCTGATAGGTGTGGCCTCTGGGGGAATCTAGGTAAAGTGTATTTCAGGGTATTAGAAGCTGATATTTAGGAACGAAAATGGGATGTGGGACAGGGATCTACAGGAGGGAGGGAAGCAGAGTGTTTCTCAAGGATCTATTTAGCTCCTTGGGAATGGAGGCAGAGAATGAGGCGAGGCCACAGCAGAAGTTCTCCTATGGAGCTGGGGATGAGACTAAGGGAGTTCCTATGGGAGTTCAGGGCTGGGATAAAGCAATGGTTAGAAGTGGAAGATCTGTGGAATCCATCTGAGTTGGTAGCTGGGTGAGGAGAGGGAAGCTGAAGATGAACCTGGGGGCTGGATTTGGCAGAGCTGAGGGAGAAGTGACAATATCATGTTAGCCTACCTGCTGCCTGGGCCAGAGTTCCTGCTCACGTTTTTAAATAGCCTTTCTTTGTTCTGCACATTTAGTGTTTATATTATTATGATTCATGGATAATTTCTTTTCTGGATCAGTCTATTTGGTATTCTATATGCTTCTTGAACCTGGATAGGCACCTCATTCTTTAGTTCGGAGAATTTTTTTTGTAAATGATTTTGTAAAAAACATTTTCTGGGCCATTAGTCTGGGTTTCTTTTTCTTCTTCTACTGCTATTATTTGTTGGTTTGGTCTTTTCATAATGTCATAAATTTCCTGAGATGTTTGATGCCTGAAATTTTTAGATTTAGTGTTTTCTTTGATTGAGCTATCCATTTCTTATACCTTTTCTTCAAGACCTGCACTTCTGTTTTCCATATTCTTGAAGCTTACCTCTGCCCAGCCTAAGATTTCCCTTTTTCAGTTTTATTTCAGTTTGGGTTTGCCTTGGTGGTTCTATTTCTTTCATGTCTTATTTTTTTCATTCAAATATTTCTGTTTTCATAATCTTCATTAATCTATTTATTCACATCCTTTTAAAGGTCCTTGAACATATTCATTTTTGCCATTGTGATGTCCAGTTTACCTGTAACCCAAGACAATGACTTTAACATAAAAGTTCCCAGGGCCTTTTTGCAATATGGTGACTGGCTTCTAGAAGAGGCATTTTTCTTGGCTATTTATGTCTATGTTTGTGCCTTGGGACCTAGGCACCTGGAGTATTTGTGTTAGCAGTGTTTCTGAATGTAGACACCTGGTTTTGTCTTTGTTTGGCAGGTATTCCATTCTTTCCTTGCTGTTGCCTGGTCTGGATGCTAGGGATATTGATTTGTTTGACAGGAAAGAGCTAATGGGATGCTGGGTTTATATTCTAATGCAACATCCTTGGGGAATGGAGGCAGAGTGGGCGGAGGAGCTCATGATGTCACTCAGGCTGCAGCAGGACAAAGAGTAAGTTTGGAAAGACTGTAAAGGAGGACAGAAAAGATAGTGAAAATTGATTATCTGCTTTTCTGTCCGGTGTGGCTGCTGAGGGGTCTCTGGTAGACAGCATTTCTGCTGACACAAAGGAATGAATTTGTGCTTGGAAGGAAGGCTGAGAAGGGTGGGGGCAAAAAGCTAGGGGGATCTGGTTCCCATGAAGATGCAACATTCCTAGGGTAGGAGTGGCTTCTTAAATCCTCATAATTAATTGCATCACACCTGGTTCTTTCTAGAATCTTTCTGGTTTTTCTTTGTAGAGTTCTCCTACTTTTTTAAAAAATATAAAATCATCACAAAGATCTTCATCTTTCTTTAATTTTTTTTTGTATTTTTATATGTAATAGGACCTCAGACCTTAGTAGGCCCCTAGACCTTAACAACTGACTATGTAATAAAAGTCATAAAACTCAGCACATAGACAACACCATTTGCCAAAATGAAAACAAAGACATACTTTTGAGAAAGTCTTTAAATCTACTAACCTTGCCTTTTAGCTTCTAAAATTCTGCTTCTGGCTAGCTGTTCTTGTTGACTGAAGTGTGTATACCCAGAACATGGCTTTTGTGCTTAAAAGCTCACACTGAAAAAGGTTTGGGGATACACTGGGATCCCAAACACCCAGTAACATTATCAGACAGCTAATAAAGACGTTCTATTAGCTTAAACTCAAGTCTAAGCAGTCTTCTCTGGTGAATGCTCCACAAGATTTCTAACGGTGACAGCGAGACCCTAGACCTCAAGACATAGGGGTGTGTGTATCTCAGAGCCCCTTAGAACAATGAAGAGTGTGCTGGTCAGGAGACTTCTAGACAGTGCATAACCTGATATATTCCAGGTCCCAAGGGCTCCCTTTAATCAATTGCTGCCTATGGCTTCAGAGGGCTCTGACACCTTCTGTGCAAAAGGAAACAAATTAGAAAGTCACCTGGTCTGTCACCTCCAGAGGTGAATCTGGTTAAGGCGCCTTCTGTTTGGACACACCGGAGAGCTCAGATGAGCTGCTGATCCAGTCTGTCTGTCTGTCTGTCTCCCACTCTCCCTCCCCCCTCCTCTCCCTCTCTCTCCATATGTGTGTCTTTTCCTATATTGACCAGTGGTTTTCCTGGTGTGAATCCTCCTATCCCTGTCTTAAGACCTGTGCTTCCCCCGCCCACTCCTGTTGGGGACTCTTTTGGCACTGCCAGGTCAAGTAGGAAAACACAAAAAGCACTCCACCTGTCTCACTCTGGGAGTGAGGAGTGCTAGCTGGTTTTGTTGCCTGACTCCTGCTCAATTATGGTCAGGGTTGGTCCTGGTGTAGAGGTTGAGAAGGCCTGGGCCTCTCATCCAGGCCCCCTGCCCTCTAAGTGGAATGTACACAGGGAGGGGTAAAATTGTTTCTCCAGGCGAGCATTCCCCGGGGCTCCTTGCCTACCCTAAGCAGGGCTGGGGAAGGGGAAAAGTCCCCCCCCCCACCACCACGGCTGAGCCCAAAGGAAAAGAGTCCCACACCTTTCTCTTTCATAACTTACACCTTTGTTTCAACCAATGGTGTGTAAAACCTACCATTTTCTGAAAAAGTAGAAGGCCTGCCCCTGGGCTGCGCATGGGGATTGCTGTGAAGGAACTCAGCCTGGACAGGGCAGACTTTCCCTTCTGTCTCCCAACACTGGCCACTGCCTGAGGAGACATAAACCGACGTTTACTAGGTACTTTTTAGAAAGATGAAAGGCAGCTGCTAAAAAGACCCCCTTTGTTACACAGTTGGGCCTTGATATTAGAAAAAAGTTACAAACTTTACAAAAATTTTAAGGTATAAGTAAATTCCAGTTGTGGGAGGTGGCTCAAGAGGGTGTTGAACAACAGAAAACTGACTGAGACAAGACCTTTTGCATAAACTGAAGTCCACTCTCACCTTCTCAGATGATGAGACACACTTAGACTTGCAGATATCCAGCAAAATTTTGGTGTCTTACCCTCTGATAGAAGAAACCAGTCCCCCTACCCCTCCCCGCCCTGCCCCAGACTGACCAACACCAAGCATATATAACTGTTTAACCAGTCAATTCAATGAGCCCTATCCAGATTAAAAATACCCATGGACCCTAAGTAAAAGGTAAAATTGCAGTCCATATTGCTTAGATTGAAGAGATAGTCACCCTGAAATGAAGAAGAAATCTGGGGCTTTTCATCCTCATGAGTCTGATTCTTCTAGAGAAAACAGGTACATGCTGTCTTGGACCTGAATAATGCATTCTTCAGCCTCCTGCTGGGCTGTTTGAGTTAATCTTGTATTTTGCTATTTTGCTGAAAGTGTTTAACAGCTGTAGGAGTTCCCTGGTGAGTTTTTAAAAGGTTATTTATTTATTATTATGTGTACAGTATTCTACTTGTATGTACATCTGCACAGCAGAAGATGGCAGCAAATTTCATTATAGATGGTTGTGAGCCACCATGTGGTTTGTGGGAATTGAGCTCGGGACCTTGGAAGAGCAGTTACTGCTCTTAACCTTTGAGGCATCTCTCCAGCGCCCCTGGTGAAATTTTTAGGCTCACTTATATATACTCACAACATCTGCAAATAATACTTTGACCTTTTTCATTTCCAATTTGTATCTCTTTGGTCTGCTTCGGTTGTCTTCTTGCTCTAGCTAAAACTTCAGCTACTATATTGAATAGATATGGAGAGAGTAGACAATCTTGTCTTGTTCCTGATTTTAGTGGAATTGCTTTGAGTTTCTATGCATTTATCTTGATGTAGGATCTACCCTTGCTGTATATCGCCTTCATTATCTTACGTATGTCCCCTAATCTATAATCTCTCCAGGACTTTTATCATGAAGAGTTATTAGATTTTGTCAGTCTTTTCCAGAAGCTAATGGGATGATTGTGTGGGTTTTTTCCTTTCAGTTTGTTTATATGGTGGGTCACATTTACTGATTTTTGTATGTTGAACCATCCCTGCATCTCTGGAATGAAGCCTAGTTGATCATGGTGAGTAATCTTTTTGATGTGTTCTAAGATACAGTTTGTAAGTAAGTATTTTATTGAGTACTTTTTCATTTTTTTTTTGTTTGTTTTTTTGTTTTTCGAGACAAGGTCTCTCTGTGTAGCCTTGGCTGTCCTGGACTCGCTTTGTAGACCAGGCTGGCCTCGAACTCACAGCGATCCACCTGCCTCTGCCTCCCGAGTGCTGGGATTAAAAACGTGCGCCACCACCGCCTGGCTTGAGTACTTTTTCATTTATCTTCGTGAGGGAAATTGGTCTGTAATTCTCTTGCTTTGTTGGCTCTTTATGAAGTTTGGGTATCTGGGTCACTGTGGCCTCAAATGAATTGAGCAATGTTTCTTCTCTTTCTATTTTGTGGAATAATTTGAGTCTCGTAGAATTCTGTGCTAAAACTGTGTGTCCCTGGGCTTGTTTTGGTTGAGAAACTTTTAATGATTACTTCTATTTTACTAGGGGTCATAGGTCTATCTAAATTGTTTATCTAATCTTAATTTAACTTTGGTAAGTGTTACCTATTGAGAAAATTATTCATTTCTTCTGCATTCTCCAATTTGGTAGAGTACAGGTTTTTAAAGAGTATCTTTGTGATTCTCTGGATTTCCTCAATGACTGTTATGTCCTTTCTTTTGTTTCTGACTTTGTTAATTTGGATATTCTCTCTGTGTCCTTTGGTAGTCTGAATAAGGGTTTGTCTATCTTGATTTTCTCAAAGAACCAACTCTTTGTTGCATTGATTCTTTGTATTGTCCTCTTTATTTTACTGTATTGATTCCAGCCCTCTATTTGATTCTTTCTTGCCATCTGCTTCTCTTGAGCGTGCTTGCTTCTTTTTGTTCTATAGCTTTCAGGTGTACTGTTAAGTTGCTAGTATGAGATTTCTCCATGTTTTAAAAATGTAGGCACATAGTACTATGAACTTTTCTCCTAACATCACTTTCATTGTGTTTCATACACTTGAGTATGTTGTATATTCATTTTTATTGTACTGTATACTCTGGATTTATCCGTTGGTTAGGTTTTTACTTATTAAAGGACTGGCTGATCTTTCTCAGCTATTATATTATGTAGTAAACTATTTTCATATGCCAATCTCTCCTACTTTTCTGGAATGTACATGTATAGGTTGTAATGTACTATTTTTATAGTTTACTAGATCTGTAACATGTTTAAATTCTATCCTCTAAGGAGATGAATTTGACTTTTATTTTATACTGAGGTTATCAGGTTTTTTAATCAAAGGTTATGTTTGTTATACAGAACGGAAGAGGAGCATGCTATGTCTGTTGTACAGAATAGTGTTTCTGGAAGATAATGATATGATAACTATTCTTTCTCCTTTAGACGTTTGAAAGAATTCACTAAGGTGACCACCTGGGCCAAGAGTTTTCTGTAAGAATAGATTTTCAGCATTTTATATATTATTTTGTGCTTCTCTGTGTGTTTATGTCTGTGGATGTGCACATACCATGGTGCTCTTGGGAAGGCTTGAAGACAGTTTCAGGGCATTAGTTCTCTCCCTTTAGCAGGTGGATCCCGGAGAGTGAACTCAGGCCATCAGTCTCGGTGACAAGCATCTTTACCTGCTGAGATGTTTCATCAGCTTGGGATTTAACTTCTTTAAAATTCATAACAGTTAAGATTCTAGTTCCTTTTTGAATATTTTTTAGAGACAGTATTTTCTATTTAAATAAATTGACAAAAATTGATCATTACTTTCTTGTATGCCTTTTAATTCTTGACAGGTTGTTAACTTGAATCTGCTTTTCCATCTTCAGAAGTTTCCTGGGCATTCCCTTTTTCTACCATGCATCGTTTTCCCAATGACTTATTAATTTTACTAGTGTGTTCAAAGAAGAAAGTGTGGTTTTGAACTTTGACTTTCTCAGTTGTTCTCTAGTCTACATTTATTTTCCCCCTTTCAGATTTCTGTCCTTATTCTCATTACTTTCCCCACTTTGTCTGAGCTTAATTTGTTCTTCTTTTCCTAACTTCATGAGATGGATGTTTAGATCCTTGCCTTTTGGCATTTCATCTTTCTCTTCTGTGCATTTAATGCTAAGCATCATTTGTATTCATAGCTTTAAAGGAATCCCATCCATTTTGATATGTCATTGATAATGTCAAATATTTTCTAATGTGTATTCAAATATTTTATTTCTCTTTTGTTCTTTGTAGAAACATCTGGTTAATTTATGAACATTTGAGATTTTTGTTATCCTTTGGTTACTAATTTCTGGCTTATTCCAGTGTAGCCAAGGAACACATTTCATTCAATTTTTATCTTTTAGTTATTGTTAGAACTTGTTTTATGGGTCCACATGTGGCCTGATTTTATTAGCTTTCTATTAATTTAAAAATAAGTATCCAGTTTATAATTTGATCTATAATGTCACGTAATGAGTGTTAAACACATTCTTTTGATATTCTCACTCCTAACCTTTTCCTACTTGTTCTATAAGTGATGGAGAAACCTGTATTAAATTCACACTGTAGTTTTACACTTGTGCTTCTGTTCCCTGGTAGGTTAGTCAACTATTGAGTTCTATATTTTAGTCTTACACTATTAGAGACATATAAATGTTCATTATTTTTATTTCATTAATTATTACTCTTATAATTATGAAATACACTATATTATCATCTAAAATATGGTGGTCCCAAAGTTTCTCCTTTTTGATAATATGGAAACAAGGCAAATGTTTCTCTAAGTATTTGTATAGTACATTTTATTTTTACTTAATGTCCTTTCTATGTGCTTATAATTTAGGCATAAATTTTACAGGAATCTTGAAATAGTTGATTTTTATTCTGTTGACATTTACTTTTCATTTGGTGTATTTAGTTTATTTAGGATCATTTTTGGTATATTTGGATGTATAGCTGTGTCTTAACTGCTTTTTTTTCTGTTGGATATTCCTGGATCTATGCTCGTTTTCTTTTTCTTCCTTATTTTATCCACAAAGCAGTTTTTACTTATTCTATTATTTCTCAGTTTTTCAATTATTTCTCTTGTTCAGTTTGATAGTTTTTATATTGCTTCATGGTTTAAAATTTTTACTTTAGATATTTAAAAGACATTTTAAATTTGTTAAAACTAACATAAAGATTATTTACATGGGCTGGAGAAATGGCTGAGAGATTAAGAGCATTGACTGCTCTTCCAGAGGTCCTGAGTTCAATTCTCAACAACCACATGGTGGCTCACAACCATCTATAATGTGATCTGATGCCCTCTTTTGTCATGCACGTGTACGTGCAGGCAGAACACTGTATACATAATAAGCAAATAAATACATCTGTAAAAAGATTTTTTGCGTGCCAAACATATTAATAAATTTTGGTTACTTTTTTTGTTTTGTTTTAACTTTCTCATGTTAATTGCAGTTTTATTTTTAAGCCTTGGAATATAACCTCATCATTATTGTTTACTTTAGCCAATACTCATTCTGATCTCTGTGTGGTTGTTCATATTTATAATGTCTCTTTTCATGCCTTTCGTTGCTTTCTAGAAGTTTATGGTTTCACCTAGAATTATTTTTCTTCTTCCTGGGAGCCTTTCCTTTAGTTTTCTGTCTAGTGCACACATCTTAGGATTTTGGTTATGTGAAATGTATACATTTTTAAAGATTTATTTTATTATTTATGAGAAGGGTGCTGATTCTGTGTGTGTGTGTGTGTGCCTAAGTTACAGGCAGGCAGTTGTAAGCTTCCCTTTGTGGATGCTGAGTGCTGAACTTATGTATTCTGGAATGCATCAAGTGCTCTTAACCACTGAGCTGTCTCTGCAGGCCCTATGGAGTATGTCTTGAT
Organism: Acomys percivali; assembly: GCA_907169655.1. NCBI lineage: Eukaryota > Metazoa > Chordata > Mammalia > Rodentia > Muridae > Acomys > Acomys percivali. The sequence continues at coordinate 111,420,910 of OU015746.1, read as the reverse complement.
TGTGCCTTTATTTTGAATAACATAAAAACTTTTATGCTGTATGTAAAAATTATTCATTGGTTATTTTCATATATAACTCTTTTAAAGTATATAACCTTTAGTCTCTGTCTCTCTCTGTCTCTCTCTGTCTCTCTCTCTGTCTCTCTGTCTCTCTGTCTCTGTCTCTGTCTCTCTCTCTCTCTCTCTCTCTCTCTCTCACACACACACACACACACACACACACACACACACACACACACTTTTTGATACTCTTCCTTGACCCTATCAGGTAACAGCAAGGTAACAACAACACTGTTTCCTATAGATAAGATTGGGTAACTGAGGCTTTATAGAGTGGTCTTTTTTATTGCTTGCTGGTTCATTTTCATGTGCCAACAGAGAATTCCAAACTATGAGCTTTAATCCATCAGAACTTCACATGGTGAGAGATGAAAGCAAGTGTTTCATGCTTAGTACTGGGTACACTTCTGTAGAACTGAGACTTTCTGGATACTTGCCAACAGTGCAGCAGACTAAGATAGAAACTCTATTTGTCACCTGCTTGCTTTCATAAGCCTCAACTCTGACTCCTATGGTGTTGTGCCATTTTGAGTCTATAGGCATAGTTCTCAATTCAGTTTTCATGTCCAGCAACCTCAGATAAGTCTGGGCAGTGTCAGTTGGTCTGCACATTCTAGTAGGAGACAGAAAGAGTGACTTACAGTGTGGAATTGTACTGGGGCACTTCCAAGTTAAGTGCTTCATGTTTGTGAAGTGGGGACATCCAGGAAAGGAATCTCCACTGTGCTGTCCCTGGACCTAATCTCCAATTGTTATGTTCTGCTCATTGGTAGTTGTTTCCTGAACAGATCGGACTTTAGTTTTCTGCTAAGCTATTTCAGATCTAAGGACACCAAGACTGACTTGCTGACAAATGTCCCCATGTATACTAATATTTTGATGAAATCATTTAAACTTGCTGCCCACTGTAGTGACCATCTCTCCCCCTCTGTCTGTAATTGAATTTTCCTGCTTTATTTATTCCTTTTGATATGTTAGCCCACCGCATGATCATCACCTAGGAAATGAAAAATTTCAGATTCTACTCAGACATACTGAATTAGTAACTCTTGAGAATAAGGCTCAGCACTGTGTGACCAAACAAACCTTTCATGTGATTTCGATATATACTGAAGTCTGAGAAACTCCAACATATCCAGTCATCTCAACTACAGTAAAAAACTCATTTCTATCATGATATTCATTAATATTGCTCATATCCAGTGAGGGTACACATGACAAAGCTTCAGTAATGATGCTGATGTTGCTGATCAATAAATCACACAGCTTCCCCTCCCTCCTCTTCTCCCACTCCCTCCCTTTCACCCCCCATTCACTCTTCATTTTTCCTCAGAAAATGGATATCAACATACATTGGCACATCAAGTTGCCATAGGACTGCACACAACTTCTCATACGGAGACTAGACAAGACAGTCCAGTTAGAAGAAAGGGATCCAAAGGCAGGCAACAGAATCAGAGACAGCTCCTGATCCAGTTGTTAGGAGATACACATAAAGACCAATCTACACATCTGTTACATACGTGTAAAGGGCCTAGGTCCAGCCCATGCATGCTTTTCACTGTGAACCCCTGTGGACCCAGGTTAGTAGATTCCGTTGGTTTTCTTAGGGTGTCCTTGACCTCTATGGCTCTTTCAATCCTTCCTTCCCTCTTCCACAAGATTCCCCAAGCTTCACTTAATATTTGCTTGTGGGTCTCTGAATCTGTTTCCATCAGCTGCTGGGTAAAACCTCTAAGTGGACAGTTGTGCCAAGCTCCTGTCTGCAAGTATAGCAGAATATCATTAATAGTGACAGGGGTTTGGCTTTTTCTCATAGGATGATCTCAAGGTGGGTCAGTCCCTTAATTTCTGTTCCACCTTTATCCCTGCACATCTTGTAGGCAGGAAAATTTTGGATTGAAGGTTTTGTGGGTGGGTTGTTGTCCCCATTCGTCCATTGGAATTCTTGCCTAGTTAAAGGACATTTCAGGTTCTGTATCCTCTGTTGCTAGGAGTCTTAGCTAGCCCCGCCCCCCGAGATTCCTGGGAGTTTTCCTTGTCAGGTTTCTGGATCATCCTAGAACTGGAGCCCCCATTTCAGTTCTCTCTTTAAGTCCTCAGTACACTTGATCCCTCCTGTTCCCTTCCCCACCCTCTCTCCCACTCAATTCCCCTCCTACATCTATGTCTGATGTCTATTTTATTTCCCTTTCTGAGTGAGGTTGAGGCATCCTCCCTTGGCACCCCTTTGTTACTTGGATTCTTTGAGACTGTAAATTGTAGCATGGTTATCATATACTTCATGGCTAATATCCACTTATAAGTAAGTACATACCATATGTGTCTTTCTTGGTCTGGGTTACCTCACCCAGGATGCGCTTTTCTTTTTTTCTTCTTTCTTTCTTTCTTTCTTTCTTTCTTTCTTTCTTTCTTTCTTTCTTTCTTTCTTTCTT
>OU015746.1:111368804-111409468 GCA_907169655.1 Acomys percivali | reverse complement strand
GAGAGAGAGAGAGAGAGAGAGAGAGAGAGAGAGAGAGAGAGAGAGAGGGAGAGGGAGAGAGAGGGAGAGAGGGAGAGAGAGAGAGAGAGAGGGAATATGCTATATGCAGGTCTGTGTGGTATTATCTTGACTAAGTTTTAATGGCCCAGCTCTTTGTGGAAGTGCCACTCTTGGGCAGGTGGTTGTGTAAGAAGGCAGATTGAGCAAACCATGGGAAGCAAGCCAATAGACAGTACTCATCCTTGGCTTCTGCTTTAGTTACTGTCTCCAGGTTCCTGCATTGGATCCCTTTAAAGGGCTGTGACATAAGCTGTGTAAGTGCTTTTGGTCAGTAGTTTTTATCATAGCAAATAGAAACTTAACTAGGGCACCCTTTAAGGTCCAAAGCACAGTGTTGTGATACCCCTCAGTTGTTACAGTACTTGCCTAGCATGCACAAAGCCCTGGTCTTGCTCCCTGGCACTGTGGAAAATTGGATGCGGTGGCTCTCCATGGTGGTATAAGCCTGCAACCACAGCACTTGCGAAGTAGAAACAGGAGAACCATAAATTCAATCATTCTTGGCTATGTGGTGAGCTTGAGGACAGCCCAGGACACATGAGACTTTCTCTCAGAAGAGACAAGCTTCAAAAGGGAAAAAGTACAAACCTGAGTAAATCAAAGTTATTTATATTTCTTTCTTTCTTGAAATGTATTGTCTAGGCCTTGAAGACACGTGATCTCCCATGATAGCTTCCCAAGTAGCTCACAAAACAGGTACAAACCACCATGTCCTGCCTATGGTGCAGAATTTAGATGATAGGACTGTACAGGAAAGAGAGAAAAAAGTAGGCCAGACCATACATGCTACCTGTAAGAAAAGGGAAAGGAAGACCCTGGCTGCTGAGGAGTGACTGGCAGGAAGTCTTCCATGGGAGCCTGTGTGGGACCCATGCAGGATGCTCTGGTAGGAATTGTTTCTTCTTTTTTAAAAATATATATTTTATTTATTATAATTTATTCACATATTACATTCCGATTGTTATCTCCTCACTCTTATCTTCCTGGTTCCATCCTCCCTCCCTTTTTTGCCCTATTCCCCTCCCCTAGACCTCTGATGGGGTGGTTCCTACCCCACTGTCTGGCCACACCCTATCAGGTCTCATCAGGATAGCGTGCATTCCCTTCCTCTCTGTGCCCACAAGACCACCCTGCTAAGGGGCAGTGATTAAATTGTGGCCACCAGAGCACGTGTTAAAGGTTCTGTGGCAGCCCACCCTACCCCTGCTTCCCCTTGGAGAATCAGCTGTCCATCAGCTACATCTGAACAGGGAATCTAGGTTTTCTGCATGCATTGTCCTTTGTTCTGCATGCATTGTCCTTTGTTGGTGCATCAGTTTGTGCAGGCCCCACTGTGTCCAGATCATCTGGCCTTGATGGTCTCCCTGTGGATCTCCTGACCCTTCTTGGTCCTTCCACTCCTCAACTCTTCCCTACAACTCTCAGCACTCTGCCCAGAGTCTGACTTCCAGTCCCAGTATCTGTCCCAATCCCCTGCTAGGTGGATTCTCTCAGAGGACATCTACATGGAGCTAATATCTACTTATAAGTGAGTATATACTGTGTGTGTTTTTATAGGTCTGGGTTACCTCGCTCAGGATGATCATTTATAGTTTCATCCATTTGCCTGCCAATTTCAAGATTTCCTTGTTCTCAATAGCTGAGTAGTGTTTCATTGTATAAATATACCACAGTTTCTTTATCCATTCTTCGGTTGAGGGACATTTAGTTTGTTTCCAGATTCTGGCTATTACAAATAAAGCTGCTATGAACATAGTTGAGCAAATGTCCTTGTTGTATGGTGGAGCATCTTTTAGGTATATGCCCAGGAGTGGTGTATCTGGGTCTTGAGGTATCACTATTCCCAATTTTCTGAGTAAGTGCCAGATTGATTTCCAAAGTGATTGTACAAGTTTGCACTCCCATCAGCAATGGAGAAGTGTTCCCTTTTCTCCACATCCTTGCCAGCATGTGCTGTCACTTGAGTTTTTGATCTTAGCCATTCTGAGGAGCGTAAGATGGAATCTCAGAGAAGTTTTGATTTGCATTTCCCTGATGACTACAGACATTGAGCATTTCTTTAAGTGTTTCTTAGCCATTCAGTATTCCTCTGTTGAGAATTTTCTGTTTAGCTCTGTACCCAATTATTTAATTGCGTTATTTGGTTTGGTGCTGTTTAATTTCTTGAGTTCTTTATAGCTATTGCTTTTTTGACTTAACTAGTAGTTGGATTTATAGCATAATATAAAAAAAATATTTAACACAATGACTTGTTTAGTTCGAGCAACACTGAAGTGTTTAATAAAACATTACTCTGTAGTATTATTTATATTTTTCATATCTCTGTGGATGCTATCTGGTCTGTGTATATATACTGTGCTATGCACATCTCTGGGCATACCAGTGGTCCCAGATGTAGGCGCAGCTCAAGTTTTGTTTATGTTGGAATTTACAGTCGTTATTGGAGTCCCTACTTGTTAGGAATTGAGTGTTATGTTGGTATCCATAGAGATGTGGGTGGTCATATGAGGCAAGTGAGGGGTGAGGGGTGAGACCAAATGATTTCATACACTTGAATATAATGGTGGAGTCATGACAAAAGGCAAAGCAGATTGACTCAGAGAGGAACGGGAAAGGAGAAGAATGGCATCCCTAATGACCAGTGAGATCTAAGTGTACATGCTTAAATTATCAGCAAGCTGGGCAATGAGCAGCAAGAGCAACAAAGGGAATATCCGTTTAGCCTGGAGATCTATAGTACAAGGTCTTAGAAATACTAAGCAAATATAATTGTGCCTTATTAGTAACTGTTAAGATCTTGAAGATGGCGCTGACAGCAAAGAAGGACGCTCCTGCCCCACCCCCCCACCCCCCGCCCAAGGCTGAAGCCAAAGCTAAGGCCTTGAAAGCTAAGAAGGCAGTGCTGAAAGGCATCCACAGCCACAAGAAGAAGAAGATCCGCAGGTCACCCATCTTCTGGTGGCCCAAGACCCTGCAGCTCGGAGGCAGCCCAAATACCCTCGAAGGGGCTCACCCAGGAGAAACAAGATTGACCTCTATGCCATCATCAAATTCCCCCTGACTACCGACCGAGTCAGCCATGAAGAAAACTGAGGACAACAACACACTAGTGTTCATTGTGGATGTCAAGGATCATCACAAGCACCAGATCAAACAGGCGGTGAAGAAACTCTATGACATTGATGTGGCCAAAGTCAATACCCTGATAAGGCCTGATGGAGAGAAGAAGCCATATGTTCAACCGGCTCCTGGTTATGATGCTCTAGATGTTGTCAACAAGATTGGGATCATCTAAACTGAGTCCAGCTGGCTAATTCTAAACACACACTTTTTTTTCCACCATAAAAAAGAGATCTTTCTGGACTGAATATCTGTCACAGGCAACCAATGAAGAAAAAGTATGAACGTCTGATGCAATAGGTCTGAGTTAAGTCTCTCCCTCCCAGTGTGTGTGTTTTCCTTGCTTTATTTCTTATAGCCAAAGATGCCCTTTAATTCTCCTATGCATCAGAAGACACTTTGAACTGAGTCTTTGTTGGTGAGCTTGTTCTGTAATGAGAGTAACAAAAAGACTGTCCTGGCTGCAGCCAAGGAAAGGTTACTGGATAACCAAGGACAATATTGTAGTGTAAGGAGAAATGACAAGTGGTCTCTGAAGAGTTGTGAGATGGACTTCTGTGTACTCCCATGGACCTTCATCCAGTATGGATTACAGAGAAAATGTCAACCACAAGAGAAGTACGAATCACATGTAGTCCAAGGTCTAGTGACTCTGTCCAGTGACAATCTTGGTTGTATCCAATCAATATTACATCTAGAGTTTCCTAACAAGTTCCTTAGATAATCTGTACTAAGGTTGCAAGGAGAAGAGGTATCAAAAACCTTACATTATGAACCAAATGAAAGCATGGCTGAGGATGAGAAAATGTGTATGGATAAAGGTTTGGTAATGAGGATGCTCTGGCTTCAAAGCAATGATTAGTAATGAAGAATATGAGAGTGGCAGGTCTGTAATTGATTTCAAGACAGAAGAAGCTATAGCTTTAGCCAGGAAAGGTACAATAGTCATTTTTTTATTATACTAGAATTATTTTTTAATAATTTTAATAATTTAACTAATTTATTCAGATTACAACTAAATTGTTATCCCATCACTTGTATCCTCCCATTCCTCCCTCCCTCCTTCCCACTTTCGCCCTAGTCCCTTCCCCTACTATATGGTCATAGGCTATCAAGTCTCATCTTGGTAGCCTGCTTATTCTTTCTCTGAGTACCACCAGGCCTTCCCACCAATGGGAAGTGTATACTGGAATTCTTGAAGTGATTTCATTTTATAAATAAAAGAAGTTTATTTGGGCTCCTGGTTCTGGAGGTGCAAAGTCTAGAGACTTTCATCTGGAGTTGACTTTCTGGCTCAAAGGGTCCTGGGCATTACAGTTCTCCGGCAGTTCTAGCCTAGTGATAAAACAAAGTCTCTATGTTTAGTTAGGGTTGCTGGCATGTAACATGTTGTAGGGTTATTTAAGGAACCATGGGCAGTTTACCTATGGTTACATCCATGAAATAAAAGAGCTCCTTTTCCTCAGCAACTATTGACTGGCAGTGGCTCCTTATCCAGAAGTGGAGGCTCATGTACATTTCCCCCATCCATGCTGGCATATGGTTGACCTTCATCTTATATAAGTCTTGTTAAAGTATCCACAGCTGTTGTGAGTTCATGAATGCAATGACCATATTGTACCCAGGAGATAGTGTTTCAAAGTGCTTTCCCTCATCTTCCATCTCCATTGCTCGTGATATTCCCTGAAACTTGAGGTTAGAGGTGATATAGATGTCTTTTTAGGGCTGAGATCTCAAACATCACTTATTCTCAGTACTTTGACCCTTAGGAGTCTCCATTAATTATTGTCCACTGCAAAAAGAATCTTCTGTGATCAAAGCTGAAAGCAGCACTAATCTATGTATATAAACGCGTGTATATTTTACAGTATGTTTTCCCCTAGGGCTGGTCTATGACCTCGCTGGCCATGGGCTTTTGACCAGCTTTCCAATATGAGGCATATACTTTATTCTTACCTGTGGAGTAGGAATCAAATCCAACCAGAAAGTAATTGGTTAACTTTATAACATTCATGACACTATTGTACTACTAGACACATCTTGGCTGTCAGATCAGTGTTATAGGAGCAAAGTCTAACATTTGATAAGATCATTGATCACTTTTCTCCCCCAGTATTCTGTATAGGACTTTCCAGCAATATGAAAGCTAGCAGGGATCAAGTCTCCAAACCAGTTCCGTGTATTTATCAATAGTGTCTGATTGAAACCCCAAAACAATGACAATAGACACAAACTCTTATAGGAAAATACCCTTCTCCTGGCACTAGGGTTTTCATTTAATAACCCATGACTTGTAGAATCAGCATTATTTACCCATGCAGACTGCATCAATTCAAATTCCATTTCAAAACTATTTAGTGTACAAAGTTGTCTATTCTAATGATTTTTTATCTTATGCTAATTACTTCCCAAACTCACCACCTCTACATATTATGACTAGATTAAATTCTTCCCTTTTAATGCTATTAGTGTATGATTTTGGATATTAAATTGTTACATACCTTCTGGAGTAGTTGATGGGAAAAACATAATCAGACAATGGAGAATATGAGATATATTTCATGTCCACAAGCCCAGGTCAGGTACAGAGGAGGACATGAAGGGACAGTGGAGGACATAGGGTGAGGGTGCATATGGAATGAAGCACACACAGAGGCCGGGCTTAGACTGATGGGGTTTCAGGAATTTTGCTCCTGGGGGGCCAAGTTAAAGCTAGGTCTATGCCTTTGCAGTTGACAGCCCAACCCCTGTTTGGGCAAATTCTCTCTTTCCTGGTCCACTTCCATTTACACAACAGTCCTCTGTCACAGGCTCCCACTCATGTGCATGAGGTTAAGTAACTATGGGCAGAAGCTTCTGAAACCATGAGCCAAAACAACCCCTTTCTTTCTTGAGGTGTTTTTTTTGGGTACCATAGTCATAGTCATCTGTCCTGTGCAGATCTGTCTTCTCAGCTTTTTGACTTTCTCACTTGTCCCCTCAGACTCAGTGGAGCTTTTCTTCCTGTACTATAGACTTGGATCTCACTAGAGGGGAAGGTGTTTGCCATAGTTAGGGTTCCTGTTGCTGTGACAAAACACTATGACCAAAAAGCTAGCTGAGGAGGAAAGGGTTGTTTTGGGTTATACTTCCATATTACTGTTCATCATTGAAGGAAGTCAAGACAGGAACTCAAACAGGGCAGGAACCTGGAGGCAGGAATTGATGGAAGGGGATCTGCTTTCTTTAGAACCCAAGACCATCAGCTGAGGCATGGAAGCACCCAAAATAGGTTGCCCCTCCCTCATCAATCACTAATTAAGAAAATGGCTTACATGCTAGCTGGGTCATATGAAAGCACTTTTTCCCTCTCAATTGAGATTCTTTCTTTTCAGATAACTCTAGCTGTGTCAAGTTAACAGAAGACTAGCCAGCACAATGTTATTGGGTTTAAATCAGGATTCCATACTCAATAGTAAGCATGAGGAAAATTTTATTAGAGTTTGAGAGAATGCTACTAGGCAAGCTGAAACTTTCCACAGTTACTGGGAGGTGGGATTTGGAGAAGGGGAAGAGTAAAGGACAAATCTTTTAGGTCAGGCTGGCATGTCCAGCAATGGAGGTCAGCAAACAGCCACATGACGGTAAACAGCTGCCTGGTGAAAAGGGTGGCTTCAGAGAAAGAATGGGAAATCTCAGTGTATCAGAAAAAAATACTTAAGCTTTGTCCAGAAAGGAAGAAAGAAATAAAGCGAAAGAAAAGAGAGGATTCAAACAGAAAAGTTATGCTCTTCCGAGTTAGGACTCTGACAAGTGGGCTGATGCAATAGAACTGCACGACAGTGTTTTCATAACTGACTACACTGAGGGCAGGGTTTCTGAGAGGGAAAGCACATTAAGGGGCTTATTGTTTTTTTCTTTTTTCATCTCTTTTGCTTGCCTTAGGTGAATTAGCCTTCCAGAGGAGTGGTTTCTTAGGCAGGTGATTGACAGTTCAGCTGGATTAACTCTTAGGGGAGGAGTCAGTGTTGTACAAAGTTGTAATCTTTGAGCAGATCAGAATGTCATGTCTCAACTGAGGTCTGGAGGTATTCCATTAGGGAGACTTCCATCCTTAATGGCCTCTAAGACCCCTGTAACACTGAGTTGGTAGTAGAACTAAGTATCATCATCCATTTACTTGGTACTGTTTTTTTTTAGGCATGAAAGATGCAAGAATGAGGAGGTAATGAAAGATTGTGCCAAGGTTCCAGAAAGCCAGTCATACCAGACAGTGTGTGGCAGGGATAAAGTCTATGCAAGGCAGGTTCTGGAAGCCATCATATGAAGCTGAGAAAGTGAAGCCTTGGATGGTGGGGATGCCAGGACAATTGGACATCTGCCAAGAAATGCTATAGGCACAGAGTGGAGATGGTCCAACATAAAGGCTGCATGGACTATACAAAGTATAGCAGTAGGAGTTGGGCTTCCCACAATTGTGGAAGGCCAGATGATTCTATCATGAGCCCCAGATATTGATTGCAGACCTGCAGATTGTGGTATTTTCCATCCTCGGTTTGGTTCTGTTTCAGTCGGATCTTTTTTTTGCTGTCCTCTAAGTCTTCCTCTTGGAATGAAATGGGGAAGCGTATTGTCAGCTATTGAATATTGGTCCTATGCAACTTAAAGAATTACAGGGGGTCATAGTTATGGGTCGCCTCGATTATCAGAAGAACCTTTTGATCTTTGAACAGTGTTAGGAATAATAAAGACTATCGCAGACTGTTTCACATTGAGATGAAAGTAAGACATCAGGAGCCAGGGTTGAAATATTATGGTTTAAAGTGATGTCTTTGAATGTCAGGTTTGCAGGGTTGAGGGAGTTAATCTTTATTGCTGATTTGACTGGACTTTAACATCACTATGAAAACATACCCCCCAGCTCTCTGTGAGAATGTCTTCAGGAAGGATTCACTGAAGAAGGCAAACTCATCCAAACATAGGTAGCATCATTAAATTGGCTGGGACCCCAGACTAAGTAAAAATGAGAAAACTGGTCGGTCAGTGCTAGGATCCATCTCTCTGTTTGCTGATTGCAGACACGATGTGACCAGCTGCCTCATGTCCCTGTCACTATGCCTACCTTGCAGTGATAGGCTGTCCCCTCAAAGCCTGGACCAGCGGGGGCTCTTCCTTCTCTAAGGTGCTTTTGTCAGATATTTCATCACAGTGTAGAGTAATGTGACTAACACAATGGCCAGCCTGCTCTGTGGGGGACCAAAATGAGCACAGAGTTGGATGGTACTCAGCCTGAGTTCCAATAACCGGGAAAGCATTGGGAAATATGTTACATGGAGAAAGAGGACAGTGACTCGTTTTAAGGTAAGCTCGCAATCCTGTACTATGTGTGGCATAGAGCAAACAGTGTGCCAGACACACTTGTTTGTAAGCTCTGTAGTATTTATAATACTGGCTTTGACTATCAGAACTTCATTTTTGCTACCAGATGGATGGGCTACTGGATGAGGGAGAGGATGCTGCAACCAGTGTGAGTGAGTTCCTTTCCTTCCCCACCACTTCCCATATCCCTCTTCTTGCCGGGGGTTTGGAGAGAATTACATGAGGATTGTCTGATTTGTAGTCTCTAAGGAAATACTGGCAGAGAGATGTTCCTCTAAAGCTTTAGCTTGGGAAGGTTTAAGAAGAACAATTTTTATCTGTTCACTATTGCTTTTATCTGTGCCTTATTGAGTTTCCCACGCTAGGTAGGATTTGCTAACTTTCAGGTCTTTTCTGGATATTGAAGCTTAATTCAAGCCAGGTGTAATGGCTCGTGCCCTTAATCCTAACACCCAGGAGGCAGAGGCAGGCAGATCTTTGTGAGCTCAGAGTCAACCTGGTCTATGAGGTCAACCAGGATAGCCAGGGCTATTACACAGAGAAACTGTCTTGAAAAAACAAAAACAAACAAACAAACCAAAACCCAAAAACAAAACAAAAAAACAACCAACCAAACAACATATCTTAAATCTGAACCTTAATTTAAATCTCATTTCTTTGGAATATAAGAGGTGGCAGCAGGTATCTTAACTTTTAATCCTCATACAACTACCACTCAGCAGAACGCTTTACCTCTTTATAATCAAAGGGAATCATAGGGTCTGTATTAGTCTATATTTGTTACTGTAACCAAATACCCAATGTTAGGTATTTTATAAAGATATTTAATTAGCTTACAGTTCTGGAGACTCAAGAGCATGGTGTTGGCATCAGATTGCATCACAGGAGTGGGAGAGGGATTCAAGGAAGTGCCAGGCTGCCTTGCCATAGCCTATTCTCCCTGGAACTAATTCGTTCCCATGAGTCCTGCACTCATCCTTTCTGGAGACGGCGTTCTATGACCCTATTATCTCCCAGTCCTGTTACTGAGGACCAGGTACCAACATAGGAATGTCTGGAGCCAATTCAGATCATTTCTAGACCTTAGCCACCTGCTGGTAGTCCTCTTTTGTGTTCACGTCACCCTGCGAGTTCATGAGTGTGAATAGACCGGGTTGAGGTGGCTGAGTCGGGAGGCAGTGCTCTTTCTTGTCTTCAGTCCTCATCTCAGTCAGGTGCTCTCTGAGACCTGATAGCATAACTAAGAAATACGGAAAACATCCTTCCTCTGATTAGATGGCCCATTTGCTCACCTTCTTGTGCCATATATATGCCTTAATCATCAAGATGTCTGCCTCTTTTTTCTTGCCTACAGGCAAGAACTTTATGGCTGACTTTATGGCTGACTAGGAAATCTGGTGAAGGTTCCTGGAAAGCCATTTGTGGCCCCCTTTCCTACTTCTAAGCGCCCATGCTCTGTTCTGAGTCAGAGCCACACACATTGTTTAAACCGAGAACCCTCTCACTGTCCAGGATGGCTTATCTGAGCTCCTGACCCTTCCAGTCAATATTTCCCAGTGGAGATAAGCAGTCTGTCTGTCTCCAGGCAGGTTGCATCAAGCAGTGCTCCAGAGTGCATGCAGGAGCGCGTGGTGCACGGAACCAAGAGACACAGAGTGATGTAAGAAGCACAGAGCCTAAGGCCTCATAGTTTCAAGGCAGGAACAAAGATACAGGTCTGTGAGAGCATCAGGGAAGCCCCCAGGAGTGGTAAAAAGACAATAATCAGTAAAATGAGAAATGCTGTCTGGTTTCTTGCTCCAAACAGGTTGGAGGGCTTGGCCTTCCTTCCCCTGCCGTGAAGGCTTGCTCTGTTGGGAAGTGCCAAAGGGCTGTTTTCACTCCTGCAGAGCGCTCCAGGCCATGGCTAAAGCCATGCTGCATGAAGCTGAATTCTGTTACCCCCTTGGACTTTCACAGATGTTTACCCTGCCAGTCGTTCAGTGATGCTATTCCCTGGGCCACTTCATGAAGGCTTTTTACAGTTTTAATTTACTTTTGTTTTTATGTGCTTTTCATTATTTTATTTTTTTAGGTTATAATATCATTACACTATTTCCCTCTTCTATTTAGTCCCCCCAAAACCTCTCACATACCCCTCCATGGTCTTTTTTCATATTAATAGGCTCTATTTTTATTAGTTCTTGCTACACATATATAAGCACAACCAAATCAGTCTGTAGAATGTTCTGTATGTTTGTTTCTAGGTCTGACCATTTGGATAACCAATTCATGTGCTCTTTCCCGGGTAGACACTTTCTCCTGCTCTTAGAATTCCTTAGTTGCCTGTAGTCATTTGTTTAATATTGAGGCCCCATGGACTTTCCCCCGTCCTCTTTAGCTTGCCATCTTGTTGTCTTTGTTACTCATGAATAGGCAGTCATGTTGGTAAGACTTTATGGCTGTGGCTCCTGGCAGTCCTAGGGGATACAGTCTCACAGCAAACTCTCTGTTCCTCTGGAACTTACAAATATTTCTGCCCCCTCTTCCAGAATCATCCCTGAGAATTAACTGAGGGAGCTGTATTGCACATGTAGCCTTACAGCTAGGCCTCACACTTCTGCATTCGGAGCGGTTGTAGTTTTCTATAACGGCCTCTGTCTTTTGTCAAAAGACGTTTCTTTGATGGTCGGGAACACTTTTAAATTAAAAAAAAAATATTTTTTTATCTTGTTTTATGCAATACCTGTTTTGCCTACATAAATATCTGTGTATTACATGCATATCTGGTACCTATGGAGGTCAGAAAGGGATGTCAAATCCGTAACTCCAGGTCTGTTACCCCAGAACTGGAGTTGCAGATGGTTTTAAGCCATATGGGACCTGAGAACTTAACCTGGGACCTGTGCAAAAGCAGCAAGTCCTCTCAACTGATGGACCACATCTCCACTCTACACTTTTATCTCCACTGTCAATGTAGAAATCATATATTTTTAAAAAAACATCGTATGTTTTTGCACTATTGACTTGAATATCAGCAACATTCTTTTCTTCAAAAGAAACAACGTACAAATCACTTTCATAACTTAGTTTCCTCTGGCTTAAAACATGGTTGACTTGGCTGATTGTTCTGTTGAATTTAGAGCTGACCTGTTTTCCTCTTCTTGTCCCCACCCTGGGGTGAGGTTGGTTTCCAAAACATTGCTGTGCCATCGCAGCACTGGAGGCAGTCATCAGCATGAAGCTCAGGAGGGAAGGTAGGGCTCAGCAGGACACTACTGTTTCTCTTTGGACACTGGCTGCTGACAGCTGAGCCCTCCTCATACAAGCCTTTCTTGCTTCAGCCATGGGCAGCAATGGCACCAGAGTGGTGGCTTATCACACCATGAAAGAACCATGTACTGTACCTATACCTGACTCCCTGTGCCAGTCCCCCAAGAGCTGAGCCCTGTACATAGCACCATATCAGCCACATCCTGCTCTGTGGGAAATAGGTGGGATGGGGCTGTCTATGTTACCTATTATACACTACCCCGTTACTTCAGAGGCAGAGCCTGGGCTCCCTCTAAACATGAAATGGGCTTGGATTCCGAGCACCCCAAAATGGGACATGTCCTCCTTCAGGAGACCCTCTCAGAGGAGAGGGAGGCTGAAGAGCCTGGGGGGACCCACAGCAATTTATATACCACTCAGGGGAAGATGAAGACCATGGCATGGGACTCAATGGCTTAGAAGGCACTGCAGGATGCATCACAGCTCTGCCAGTCTCAGGTAAGCTGGGAACAAGATGGCTGCCTTGAGTGTCAGAGAGTACATGCACTCAGGCAGGATGGGGCACACATTACCTGAGCTGTAGACACAGGTACTGACAAATCTAAGGCCTCCAGGGGTCTCCCGGCAGATCTTGCTACTGAGGACTCCCCACCATGGGCTCCTCCTGTCTATCCCCAGGAATTGGTATCTATGTGTTTTGAAGGTGCCCAGAAGGTAGTATCCTAAGGGGAGGCCTTAGGCACAGAAATTTTCTCTGCTGTTTCCTGCCTTTCCCCATTCTCTTTGGAGACAGGATATAGAAATGAGAAGTGCTCTTCCTCAGGGTAGGTCGTAGAAAACAGAATGTGTTTCCTCCGATGGCAATCACAAATTCTAAGAAATATTACTCTTTTCCCTGCATTGCTGGGTAAAACTTGTCCATGACGAAATCTCCTTGTCTCCATTGTTTGATAAGAGGTCCTCCACCTTCATTCTAGAAGTGTTTCTGTTCCATACCCAGGAGGAGAAATGCTGTACTCCGCAAGACAGGGCTTTCTGGGATCCCTATTTCATCGATTACAATTGGCTCACAGCCCTTGTTCAATCACAGTCTTCGATGCTCTCCATGCCTCATCAGACCCAAGCATGGGTCTTTGAATCTTGTATCTTAAGGATCTCAGGTCATATTAAGCCACAACGAAATAAACTGCTAAGGCTTTCTCCTGTTGATCTGTCTATTGTGAATTTATTTCAGCAGACCCAAATATAGAACCTCCTAGTGGGGAAGTTCAGGATTCCCTCTAGTTTGAGACCAGGAACCCAGAAAGACATGTGTCTAAGTGTGCTGTGCCACCAGATCCATACTCTCGGTGTTTCTATGTGTTTAGAGGCCACAAGACAATCATCTCCTTCTAGAATTTCCTGTTAGAAAAACAGCCTATTGACCTCTTGACGTAGCTCTCTCTCAGTTCCCTGTAAAGAACTTAGGTGATGCCCATCCTCGACACCCGGCCTCAGGTCCTGTATTCTTCATCCAGCTAGCCTCCTCTACCCTAGGACTTGAACTCTGTACTTTATCCTCAGAGCTCAGGTTCCCAGTCATCCAAGTCTAATAAGTCTTTTGAAATCCAAACTCGCCCTTAAGTACCAGGAATCACACTCAAAGGTAGAAATTAAACTCTTTGTTCTGATCTGACATTTCCCCTCCTCCTTGCAGGTGGTGCCAGGAGCAGACAGATCTCTCTGAAAAGTGGAGAGAGAGGCCAGGGCCAGGGAAGCCTGGGAGCTGCCTTCTTGTAATATCTAAAGATACTACCTCACTATGTTTTACTTTTAAAGTTCTGTTACATTTTATTAATTTTCTCTGGAGGGCTTATTAAAATTTGAAGATTATGGTATGAAATTCTTAAGGATGACTTTATAGATGCTAACACATTTAAAAATCCAGATATTAAACTCCATCAAAGGAAGCTTGGTCCCAGATGAGACACATTTGCAGAAAATAAGCCCATGACCCCACACAAGCAGCACGAAAGAGCCCATGTGCCTATTTCCTCAGCCACGCCTGCTTTTCTATAGCACCCCAGCCTGGTTCTTCCTGCTGCTGTCCTCTGAGAGTCTCTCATCTTCCCTCTCTGATCATAAGCCTCTAGGGGTAAGTAGAGCCCCAGTAAAGAAAGACATGCAGGCCAGGGAAATGGATAGAGTTGGGTGAGGAAAGGCTGGTGGTTGCCAATAGCACTAAAGGAAATGCTTCTGTATCTGTTTCTTGTGGCTTGCAGCCACATGATGGTGGATGTAGAATGATTCTCACAGCTGCATGGCTAAATGGCCTTGCGATGTGTTAGAGTTAAAAACAAGAGGCTAGGTCTGATCCTAGAGGCAAAAAGGGTGGACTTGCCTCTGGTCTCAATCCAGCTTGGATGGTTCCTGCTTTCTGCTCTGCAGGAGTGCCTGGATTGAGACTGCAGCCCATGTTGTGAGGGGTAAACCAGGCAAGAGACCATGGCAGGTGGCTTAAGTTATAAAGAAATAACTCAGCCCTAGACAGAGAGAACTGGGCAGTTAGACTGTATGTCAGGACTGTCCTTCAATGTTCTGAGTATCCAGGGCTTCTATGTAGGGCCAGGCTACATTATAATGCCTGACAAATACCAGGGACCAGCTTTTGTAAGTCAGTGACCCTCAAGAGAGGCTAGGCATAACTCAGTGCTGGCTCTTCTGTCTCTGCTGGCCAGCAGCTCGATCCACCGGAGGAAGGAAATCTATGGTGGGCGAGCTTAGAGTCCCTCCTGTGTCTCAGCTGGTGGGAAGAGCTGATGGGAAGAGCTGGTGGGCATCAGGGTTCTGATCGTCACCAGTGACTCCAGAACTTCCTCATGTATTTTCTTGGGGTAGCACTAGAGTTCACTCACCTGTAGTGTTCTAATCTGAAAAAAAAAAACAAAAAACCCTAATGTTTCTCACCTTATCCAGTGAACTGGATAGTGAAGCATTAGTTTGTCACTAGTTGGTTACATATCTGTTTGTTCCCCCCTCTTCCTGATCCTCAGGGAAATGCTTCAGAATTATGTGGAGAAAATGTAGGGGCATCTGTTGTTTAGAATAAGAAATGGAAGCCTAGTTTCCCATGCCCATGTGCTTGCATCTAAAAGGGAGAATGGCCCACGGTTTTGACTTCTCATGGAAATATGGTTGTTTATAGCATTTGAAATTTGTGATTGCAAATGAAGGCCTTGAGTCCTGACTCATGTCTCTTCTCTGGGACGCACTAATATGATCAGTACTCTTGGGTCAGCCCCTCAGGCTGACCTCAGGATGGGCCAAAGTTCCTCTGACCCTGAAACTCTGGCCTCAGAATGAGAAGGCAGAGCAGCAAACAGGTCTTGCTGAAATTCAGATGTCGGTATGGGAGCCCAAAGAATCAGAAGGTGGTGGCCATCGCTTCCTCTCCAGAGCTGCTTCCAACAGAAACAGACGTTTGGATCTGCGTTAGCAGCTGCCTGAAGCTCTGACTCCCAGAAATCGGCTTTACTGCTTTAGAAAATGATTTATTCTGCAAAGTTAATGGTCTGGAACGGTAGATTGGCCTTGGTCAAAAATCAATTTTGATTATTTGGTGAAGGGCTGGGTGAAGTCTCCCTTTCATTATCAGGCCCACAGACGGCAATCCCAAATTATGCCTTTCCAAGGACACAGCTGCATTTGGGTTGAGGTTTAGGCACATTCATGAGTTTGTTTTTTTCTCTTTCATTAGTTCCTAAAGCTTAAATCCATACCTGGTGATGACTTGTGTAACTCTCACTTAAAATAAATCAGCTGGATTTGGCTCCCATCTATGGTGGGGACTCCTGGATGTGAGTCAGAGAGTGTTTACTAAGCAGTTGTTTGTTTGCTTTGTGCTGCCCAGGACATAGCAGGTGGCTTTGAGTGTTCACAGTGACTCACTGCCCTGGTGCTTTTTCACAAGTCTGGAACTATCCCTCGACTTTCACAAACCACAGTTGACTGGGCATTTACGAGATGGGGAGAGGAAGAGGAAGAAGAGGAGGACGAGGCGGAGGAGGAGGAAGGGTTATGTGGCTACTGTTTAACAGGGTAAGATGGAAGTTCAGAGGTCAGGGAGGACTGCTGGAGGATGCCATGGTAGTACCACATGGCCATCTTGTTTCTCATGCTCCAGGTTCCTGTGTGGCACTTCTCTCTCACTTAACAACCCTGTCCCCTCTTCTTGCCCTTGGGCAGAAGTCCTGTTGTTATGCCTGGGCACTTTTTGCTTTATCACACTCAAGAATCTTTGGGATCTGCCACCCATCTTTTCTCCTAACCCAACTTCTCAGTCCCCATGTGTAGCCTTCCAGTCCCTCAGATCTGTGAACAGGCTTTGTACAGTTTGATATCTTATTTCCTTTTCCTGCAGCCGGGGCTGGCCCTGGACTTTTGCTTCAAGCATGCTTACCTGGTGAAGGCCAGGATCGGCATTCTCCTACCCAGCCCCTCCCATGCTGCTTGTGTTGACCTGTATCTGGGTCTCACAGTCATGACTACCTCCTTCCAAGGTTCTGAGCCTCTTGGGGTGGCTAGGACTTTCCTGTGCCTCTGGGGGCTCAGATCAATGCCTGGCAGACTCCTGAGAGGTGCTCTATAAATATTTAGAGGAAGAGCAAATGCATCTTTTTTTGTGTGATACTTCCCTGGAGTTCTCATCACTGCTGACCTTCACCTTTTCTGAATTTCAAATTTCTTGTTCTCTCTTCTATCCCTTCAGACTTAGATTACAGCCAGCTGTGTGTAGTTAAAGCCAGGCTCCTGGGTCAGATATGAACTCAGTCATTCCTCCACAGCCTCTGTCCTAAGAATAACTCAATACCCATGATGGTGTGTGCTGTTTTTTTCCTGAATCTCCCTGGGCAGAAGTGTTTGCCCATATTTATGTGTGATATGAATGGCTTCCAGGAACATCAGCATATACTTGCAATAAGATAATCCACACATTGGTGGGTGATTACACCCCAAGGGTCTTAGCCTCTCACTTGCACTCAAAGAAAAGTCAGGTGTGCATTCCCCCAGGCCATTCCTTGAGTCCTTTCTGGATGTTGCTTGGAGGAGCTTACCTTCAGTCTCTCTCTCCCTGATCTTCTCTAGGGCCCCACTTTTCTCTCTAGACTCTGCACCCCAGTGCTTGGCAAATAGCATGGCATTCCCGGGATCTGAGTCTATGGAATATGCTTCAGTCTTGCCAAGTTGAAGAGGGTCCTGTGCCAGGAAGAAAGAGCTTACACTGTACTTTCTTCTCACCTTGTCTCTGGCATCCAGTCTCTGTGTGGACACTCCTATAGTGCCAATGAAGCAGCTTTTATTTGCAGTCATATTGTCCTTGGATGGAAAGGTAAAAGACAACATCAATCAAGGCAGCTTTAATGCCTTCATTTTCTTTTATTCTTAGAAACTCATGTGCAATTGATTCAGCAAAGTCCCAGGGCAGGGAAGGAGTTTCTGTTGATGGAGAAGGAAGTGGACTAGATCCCAAAAATCTCAATTTGGGAATGACAGTGACCTTTTGATCTTTAGAAGCTGATTCAGTGGATCCTTTTAGTTTGTTCACTTAAGTATTTTTTTTCATAGCCAAGATCCATGTACAAAATTATTAGACAACTGTAGTTTATTTTTTTTTCCAGAGGGAAATGCCAGTTGTCTCCTGCAAGTAACACAGAAAGAAAGACCACAGAGGAGTTGCTGAGGGTGAGCAGGTAGGAGCAGAAGTGTGTTCAGGGTCAATGCTTGGTGCTGGGTTTGCAGTTCAAGATGTCTAAGTAGCTTTGTGTTCTTGTATAGGCTCCATCGCCATGGTGGCTGCCCATTTCCTGGGTAGTAGTAGTGACTTGCCTTGTGACTCACTAAGATCTGTGGTCCCTAACCATAGCTTCTCATGTTGGCTATTGTACTTGTGTTTTTGATAGTAATACAAATCCCCTTTCAGTGTGGATCTCTTTGTCTTTATCATTATTGAGTCCGTTTTGCATTTCTTCCACAACCTCCATTCGCAATAGAAAAGACCCTGTTTCTGTGAGCACTCACTCTGTGTCTATACACTTTCCAGTATGTACTTGCATTATCTAATGCCCCTCCCCCCAAATCTCATGATGTAGGTAATTCAGGGAAAAAAGCTGGCTAGAGATGGAGTGAACATGTTGGCTAGCCTAGTAACCCAGGATGCTTTCCTTGATCCCACTTCTATTTCTATATAGTTTTTATATAGTGAGGCATAAGAGATACGATTTCAGTGTCTAGATTGGGGAATATTGGTCAGAAAAGCTGGGGAGTGCATTAAACAGTCATTTCCTTTTATGGGAGATCAGACTTTAGAAAAACATCTGCAACAGATGTTGTGAGTAGGAGTGCTAGAATATGCTACTCAAAACAGAAATTTAAGCAGGAGGGAAAATTTTAGGTTAGATGAATATGTATGGGAAATGGATCTTAGCATGTATTTGTGTATATATTAATATCTATATCTCTAGGGAAAAGGATATATTAATTTAGCCATTTCTGACAAATACAGCTAGGTAAACAAGATACTTAGAAGGAAATGTGAAAAATATATGAGACTATCTTTAAATTTTTATTAACATTTTAGTTTACTCTTTAAATATTCTATGTGCTTATACAATGTATTTTGACTATATCCATCTATCATTACCTCCCTCATATTTCCCTTTGTGTACTCATCATCTCCTGCTTTACTTCACATCCTACTGTTTTGTTATTAATAACTTTCTGAGTCCAGTGAAGTTTTAAAAATTAAAGGAAAATTTAAATCTTATACAGAAGCAAGTGGTGAGATGCCTATATCCAGATTCTAGCTATTAACCACACTCAACCTTCTTTCTTGTGATTCTCAAGAACCATCTTGAGACAAATTAGAGACAAAATATAAGGATTTTAAGCATCACCAAAATCTAATTACTGTATGTAGAATTGAGCAACAATTTTTTGATCATCATAGGTAGGCAATGTTCTCATGTCCCTCAGTGTTTTTCAAATGCTATTTACTTTTGAGGTTTGAATTAAGCTACCAACAAAATTTGTATTGTCAACTTGACAGATGCCCTATAAGTCTGTCTTTTTTCTTCATTGTATTTTGTTCTTGAAGAGAATTGGTTATCACCTCTGCAGAGTTTCCCACAGTCTGTTTGTTGTGCGTATCCTCATGGGTTGTACCAGGTGCTCACCTCTTATATTACCTATAAGTAGTATGTAGAGGCTCTGACCGACTTAAGGGAGAGCTGTTGGCAAGGTTGCTTCCAAAGGGTGTGCTGTCTTTAGAAGACATGTAATATCTTGTTGCTTCTTTTTTATGATTAGCAGTCACTGGTGATCATGGCTTAAACATATTATTTCATGGGCATTATTATAGCTTGGTGCCATTCTAAGTTTACCACAGTTTTCAGATCTAAGTTAAAAATATTTACTATAAAAATATCAGATCATTGGCTGTTGCATTAATCAATTTATCAATATGATTTTATAGATGCTTGATCATTATAGAATATATTTGGTTCTTCCATGTTACTTACAAGTTTCCAAAATAGTGAGCTGATTGTTTAAATTCTTCCATGGGTAGCCAATGTTGTTTTCTTTTATGGAACCAAGGGCTGAATAACATTCAGTAGATTTCAAACTACTCTCATATTTGACATATTTTGATCCATTCTAGCCATTGTTTCCATTGATGCTCAAATTGCCCCATCTTTGCTTGGGAGGGTTTATTCAAATAAGCTTCTGAATCTTGCAGATATCGCTCTACTGGTCAGTGGCTTCTCCCTTACTTTTAGCCTGGCAGGATGCAATAGATTCATTCTTTACATCCAGGTCTGGTACCTACCATTCCTCTGTGGAATCTGTCTCTTTTTTCTGGAGACTATCCTCTGAGCACTGCAGTTTGTTCATTGTTAGTGGGGTGGCTATTGTTTCTAGGTTTCTGCATAAAAATGGCTAGGATATGTGTGGTTTGTTTATCATTTAAACATATCACAAACCTTCAATTTGAATTCTGGGTTGCTGAGCTCTTATTGAATTTGGTTAACTTGATTATTTGTATCTCATGTCTCTCTTGCTGAAACTCCAAGGTCTTATCCAACAAAATAGTTACCATTATATTTTCTACAATATAGGCAACAGAGGTTGGGGTTTTAATTTTCTATAGTCATAAGAGAGAACTGAAGTGCTCTGCAGTTTAGAAGGAGTCTGTAGATGCTACAGTGACTATATATGGATGCTGACAAGCTTGATCTGAGGATATAGGAGAATGTATACATTGGCCTTGAAATATTAAAAAGCCATTGGTCAGTTTCCGCCCATGGTTTATGCTGCAGAGTGGATCATAGCTTTACTGTTTCTGAATGTGTCTTTGTAGCTAGTGTTCCACTAGATGAGGAAGCTCTCCTCAGGCAGCTGAAGAGGTCATCATCCTAAGCTCTTCTCAGGCAGCTACAGAGGTCATCGTCCTGGTGACTCTAAGGTAATTGAGTTACGTTGTAGCAAACAGGTAATTTCAGTTAATCTTGCTGCCCCGAGATGCCACCAAATGGAGTTGAGTTTACCAACTTCTTGTGGGTAGAATAAATGTCATGAGCCTTCAACCACAACTATAGAAATATACTACCTGATTTTTATTGTCCACATATTTCTACCAGAACTCCCCTCTGTTGGTTCTCTGGATTCATTTCCATCTGCACTTGTACTATGTGTCATATACCTATTAAAAAGGTTGAATGTTACAGTGAGGTAGAAGAAACACTCATTTTTTCCTATTGGCAAAGCTGTCTCTTTATTACTGGTTTTATTAGAACTTCTCTAAGGAAGGAGTAGAGGCATTGATTTGCCTTGTTTACTAGAGAACAGGCTTGCCATTCACTGAGGGTCTCGTTCTTTGCCACTTTATGGTTATACTCTATAGAGTTGCTGTATATAAATCAAGATCTGATCAGGGCACAGTAAAAAGACAATGAGGGCATAACAGTTATAAGTTACATAGTCTTGTCCTTTGTGTTGCTTGTTAATATATCCAGAAAGAGATCTGTTGACAAGGCCACTTTCTAGATTGGTGTATAACTTTCTCTAGAGTATACATGCCCTGACTAGTTTTTATTGTTAACTTGATGTAACTGAGAATCACTTTGAAGAGTGGAAACTCAATTAAAGAAATAGTTCAATTAGATTGACTTCTGGGGATGCCTGTGGCACACTGTTATGATTCCTAACTGATGAAGAAAGGGCCCATCATGGAAACTACCATCCCTACGCAAGTGGTGCTCAAGTTCTAAGAAAGCTGTCTGAACATGAGGCAGTATCAGCCCTCTCCCATGGCTTCAGATCCAGGTTCTTGCCTTGAGTCATGTCCCAGCTTTCCTCAGAGACAGATTCTCTCCCTTTCCTCCTCTAAGCTGTTGTTGTTCATGGTGTTTATCACAGCAACAGCAAGCAAAGCACAGCACATATATCTATTCCTCTTTTTCAATTAGTAGCCAATGATGATCACAGGGCTTGAGTATTATTAATTCATGAGTGATTGCAATGAAAATATTATCTCATTGACCTTGGATTTGATTTGTGACATAGACTTTCCTTGTAATATATATAGTAATTGAAGAACAAGCTTGAACTCAAACTTAAGTCAAACATGGAAGTCAGATTTATTAAACATTTACTACATGTGTCGTTGGCACTCTCTTTGCTCACAATAAAGGGATATTTTAGTTCTTGTTTTACTGTGATTTTTTGACGAAGGCTGCAAGCAGCACTAAGCTGTGGGTATAAACACAAGTGTTTACAAGGAAACGTGACAGTATATCTGTTTAGCAAATAACAGTTCACCTCTAGGTTCTGTGATCTCGCTAGACATGGGCCTTTCATCAGGTCTACAGTACCAAACATGCACTTCCTCCTGTGGAGTAGGCCTTGGATCCTGTCAGAACACAGTTCGTTACTCCATAACACTTGTGTCGCTCTTTCACCTTGTGAACATATTTTGCCTGACAGTGGGTTCCTCCACCAAGTAAGACCAGACCGTTGATGGCTTTTCTCCCTCAGTGGCCCACATAGAACCTTACAGTAGTGTGAAGACTAGCTAGTGGGAAGAAAGTTTTCAGTTTAGTTTTACCCTGATTTTTCTGTGTCCTCCACCTAAAGTACATGTTGTCTTCAGGAATATGGGTCTTATCAAGCAGTCTGCTGGGCAAGCTGGACCAATGGCGATAGCTTATCCTACTTTGGAGGCCTCTGAGGATTCCTTGACCAACATCTGTTAGTGATGTATCCTATATCTGGCACAGGGATTTTCATTTAAACCTGTGACTACTGGGAGAAGCATTGTTTTAATATAATAATAATAATAATAATAATAATAATAATAATAATAATAATAATAATAATAATAATTTTTGAACTGTAAAGGAATAAGTTAATATGCAGTGATTTTTACTTTCTATGTTAGCCTATAATTAGCTATGGAGGTGGTATTAGTGTGTCACTACAATATTTTGCAGTGGGATAGGATGGAAAAGGATTCTGACATCTCTACTCACCTAGCTTTGGGATGTTGGATATATTAACTGTCTTCATCAAGTACACATTTATCATCTAAAACACAGGACTGCTAATATCTATTTCTTAAGCCCTTAAAGTTCAAGGATTCCATGGAACAGCCAAGACACACACTATAGTATTATTTTTCTTCACAATCTAGAATTCTTGGATGAAAATAATTCCTACATATGAGATCCCCCAACTGCTAACTGTTCTCTGGTAGAATTGCTGAAGGCATTATCAATCATGCATTGACCCCCAAAAGTGCCTAGCATGTCTGACAAGAAAAGTGTTTCCTCTTTATTTCTTGTTTTGAAGTAACTTCCCACTGTCTGGCATACTCCTCTCTTGCAAATCTTGCCTTCCTTCCTGGTACCTCTCTCACCGTTCTGTCATGTTCCCTCTCCTCCCTCCACTGAACCTGAGCATGGTCACATGACACATAGTGATGCGACTTCTGATATGTTTTTCATTTAAGCACTAATGCTACATGCCTTGGGAAGCCCAGCTCTGGGAGCTTTGCAGAGTTTCCAAGATGAAATCTGATGAATTTTTGTTTTTGTTTTTTTTCTTTATTAGAAACTCAATTTGGCTGTATCACAGTGTAGGCCACTTAGAGAGACCGCATTCCATGACAAATCCACTCACCCACTGGCTTCTGCCCTGTGTTTAGGGACAGTGGTTAGAGGCTTGGCAAGATTGCTTGGCAATCATTCACAAACTTTATTTGTCTCTCTTATAAAAAGTTAATTTCTCTTCCACTAAGCCCTCCTGGGTGAAATTGAGAGGTCATTTCTATATGGGAACTGGGTATAGGAATTCAGTTAGATTCGTATTTCCCAAATTGAAGAGGAAACATTTGCATCCACTTTCCCTCATATGGCTGGTCTATTTCAAGTACTGGACTTCACATTTGCATGGGGACATTTCAAAGGCTAAGTTAGGTTCTATGAAGCTCCATTTTAATCTACAGAACTGTTAGGCTCATCTGTTCATCCATCTATCTAGTGAGTTACCCACCAGCCATTAATTCACATATGTTTGTTCACATGTCTAGCCATTCTTTAATTCCTTAGGAACATATTTATTAAACAAACTCTTTCCTGTGTTTTTAAAGTGTTGTTTCTTTACAGCAAATACACAGCCTGGGACTCATTGTGGGTATGAGGCTGGCATCAAACTTACCCAGACCTAGCTGCATTTGTCCTTTTAATACTGAGATTGAAGACATGAGCTACTATGGCCAATGTCTGTGCTTTGTAAAAACCATTTTGGGTATGCTGTGCTGCATGTGTGCTCTATGTACAGGTGGGCCTACATGTGTGTTGACTGTTGACATCAGGTGTCATCTCTTGGTTTCTCTCCACCTATTTTTTTTTTTTGAGATAGGATTTCTCATTGAACATGAAACTCAACTCATTCATTCACTCAAATGGCTAGCCAACCAATCTATTTACCTCTCCCCGTGCCCTTCTCTTTGCCCTGAGATTACATATGTGTGCCATCACACATGACTTTTTATGTGGTAGCTGAGAATCCAAAACCATGCTTTCACAGCGAGTACATTATTGACTGGACTGTCTAGCCAGAACCCTGTTCTTTGTTTTGTTGGAAGTTTATCCTAGGAACTCACAGGAAATAGTAAATGAATTTCATTCAGATTATTCCACCAAGGTGTTCACCATCTGGTAGAGAAGTGGGTGTGGGGAGCCAGAGTGACTGAAGATGTTTTCAGAGGCCCCAGTGAAAGAGCAAAAGGAATGTTAGTTCAATGTCCTTGTCCAGGAATGGATTTTTGCAAGGCTGATCTAGAGTTTGGAGCCAGTGCCTTGTAGGAGTTAAGGTTGTGGCTCCCAGGGACCTGACTCCTCACCCTGGGCTGTGGTTTGTAGTCTTTAGGGAGCTATGTGAGGTATCCTGTATTCTTTTTGCTAACATTGTCTGACCCAGCTGTCCACTGACCTTGCCAGTTTCCCCCCTCTAAATAGTGTATGTAATGCTGTACCTCTTAATAGTCATCAACTTGGGCAAGACCTCCTGGTCCCAGCTATTGCTTTGATCTTTTTTTTAAATCTAGTTTTCTCAATTTCTCATGCTTGGACTTCTACCTTACTCCTGCTGGTTTGTGACAAGTGGGTACAGGCATGCAGATCTGAATCAACCAGCATTCTGTTTTCTTCGAGTCCTGATAGGTGAGGAGATCTGGCGATATGCTGGTTGAATCAGCAGCATTGATAGCTCATCCGCAAAAGAGCTGAGACAGCTATGGAATTTCCAGAATTTGTGGAAGATTCCAGTATCCAGAAAAGCATGTTTTTATCATCAAAGTTCCAGCTGGGAGATCTGAGCTTAGGATGCCTGCAGGCTGAATCTCACTGGGGATTTGGTTGCAACATGGATTTTTTAAGCCATAGCACTTGAAATTTCTGAAATACAGTTATGATCCCACTGACAAGCTGACACACACAGTATCTTAGGTGAGCATGCTCTAGGACAAGATGTCCCCCAACCCCCTTCTACTGCCTGTCTTGTTGAGATGAGTGCCTTGTGGGGATCTTTAGCAGTGAGCAGCGGTGTCCCAGGTTAAGCCTTCCTTGCCTTTTCACAGGCAGTTTCTCTCCTGTATTGTTTTACTTAATCTGGCCAAGACATCAGCTAAGGGAGTACTTTAAGAGAAAGAACAGTGAGCATCCATACATCTGTCACTTAGATCCAATAATTGTTAACATCCTGTCGAATTTGCTTCTTGCTGTATTTTTTTTTTCTCAACTGTTTGAAAGGAAATTGCAGGCATCATAAAACTTCACCTCTAAGTACTTCAGCAAGTGCCTCTTAGAAATAAAGAACTTTTATCACAAAATCACAATACTATTTTCACACCTGAGAAAATTAACAATTCCCCATAGGATTTAAAACACAGTTCAAATTATTCCTAAAATGCCTTTTTGTGGCTTATTCCTTTGCTTTCTCAAGATCAAGATTCAATTAAAGTTCATACCTTGAAACGTCCATTTTTAAAGGGAAATGAAAGACAGTTTCCTCCCTGAGGTGGTGTTGAATAGATGTCAAATAAGCAGCAGGCTGTGAACGGGGAGTTCAGAATCATGGGGCAGGAATCTGAGGCCACCAATTCTGCCATGTGGGGAGATCCCACAGAATAATCATGCTTCCCAAAAATATTTTAGATACTGTCCCATGATTGCTGACTTCATGTTTTATCAAATGTCAGAACTCAGAAAAAAGAGTACGTTTGTTTAATTAACAAGTGGCATTTTTAACCCTGAAGCGAAGGTCGTGGTTTCAGATGTCAAGGGGACGTTGGTCTTGCTTTCTGTGCCTTTCATCTTTTAGATGAGGGTGTAGGGGAATCCATGTCAAGAGAGACTTGGTGATGGGAACGTGGAATGTGCTGGATCAGGATGTGGGAACCTTAGAGGTTTTCCTGTGAACTATTAATCCTCTCCCTCTTATCCTGGCATCTGCAAAGAAAGCAATTGTACCCCTCTACCAACATTTTATTATAAGAATTTCAAGTATACATCAAGGATTATATAATTTTACAGTAAATGCTCATATTCCTACCAGTTGGTTGGCCCTGCTTCCTAATTTCATCACCCATCTCTCATATGTGGCGTGCCATTGCATATTGGCCTCCCACCCAGTGTAAGATCCTAGTACAAACTCTTGTTTCTACCAGTCACTGAACTGTGAACTCCCACTTTATGCTCACAGTCCCAGTATGTTGGATAATGGCTTGTTCTTTATGCTGGACAGCAGGGTGAAGGCTGGCTAAGCTCAGCCTGCAGATCACGGGCTCCCTCATGGGATCCTTTGTTTTTGTTTTTCTTAAGACAAGGTTTCTCCACTTAGCCTTGGTTATGCCTGAACTCACAGTGTAAAGCAGGCTGGCCTTGAATTCACAGAGATCCACTTGCCTCTGCCTCCTGAGTACTGGGATTAAAAGCATGTGCCACCATACCAGCTTCCCTTAGGTATTCTTGATGGTCCAATCACAAGGTTGTCACATACATATACACATAGCACACATACAATACGGCATATTTGCCCATCTCTGTTTATGCACAAGCTTGGATTATGTGAGAAAAGTGCATTTTCTGCTTTAAATGTTACCTGTACAAGTAAGATAGTCTTTGGGAGAAGAAAGGAACATTAGACCAGACACAGGTGATGCTTTACTGCCCCACAAAGAAAAAAATCTAACTTGGTTTGGTCTAGATTGTCCTACACACACACAGGACATGGTCAAGCCAACATACCAATCTCTGTATTCTCTTAGGTCCCTTACTGGTCTGACAAGCTCCAAGAACTGCACGCTGTCTTGTGAGAAAGGCTGTGTTCTGATTGTTTGAAGTGTCTGATTTCTGTGTGTTTCCATCTTGAAGAGACTGCGAAGGTGGTCTCTCTCTTTGGGTATACAGATTTATCTCTCAAGGCCAGCAATAGGTGTTCATAGAGGAAAAACAAGCTCCACTTTTAAGGGTTCAGAAGTAGGGGGAGATAAAAACAAGCCCGAGGGATCAGATTGAATGAGCCGAGCCAGCTCTCCTCACTGGAGGCTTAAGCCACAGTGGACTGTCTGAACACAGCGGTTGCTCTCCTCCCCATCCAGGCGTGGCTTTCAACACTGGGAGATTCTCTACCCCTACAAGATGTGGGTCAAACATCCTATAGGATGCTACTTTCTCAAAGCATAATACATTTGTGCCCCACAACACAGAACATACACATTCCATATCCCCCACATAAACATATTTCAAACACATATAATAATCACATATTCCATACACAGCTGACATTCACAAGTACTCCACACATGCTATGCATGTCTTGCCCATGAATAGTCTACTCAATACCACATATCTCACACCACTATGTATGGACACCATATACTCAACACACTCTACACTTACCACATACACATATCATATAATGACATGTACATATATTATGTATGCATACCATACACAATACATGCATCACAATTGGCACACATATACACCACATATATTCTATGCACTTCACCCACAAAGACTCTTCATATACAGAGCAGACACACATATATCATATACACAAACACAATATTACATATACCACATCCATACATGCATATAACCTTACCTGTACACCATACTATACACTCATACACATATACAGTTTTCCCATTTTCCATTTCCTTCCACCTTTGTCTTTTCCAGAGCTGATCTGCCTCTGTTCTGAGTCTTGTTACGCACACACACACACACACACACACACACACACACACACACACACACTGCCAAATAGAGCAACTGTGGGCTGCATCATTCAGCCAAAGATGACAAGCCGAAGCTGGCAGTAAGTGATGGCTGAATTTGTGGGCCCTATGAATGCATGGTTACCAGGAAGAGAGAGCTATTTTTCTCCAATTTTGACATTTAGGAAGGTGTCTGTTTCAGAGAATTTCATACACTCCCCCCTCCCCCACACAAACAAACAGGCAAGAAGGGAACAAGAACTGCAGACAACTAAGGGGTAGATTTCAAAGATAACCCCATAGATAGCACCTTCTGAAATACGGATTCAGCTGGAGTTTGCGGCTACATTCTTATGATTTAGCTTCATTTTCAGTGGCTGCAACTAGTGCCTTTCTGGAAGGTGAAGGACTGTGAAGTGAGAGCCAAACCCAAATCTGCTGAAATGTCCTATGAAGCTCTGTTCTCAAAGGCAGACCCTATTTCAAGCAGAAACAAGCATGCAATGTCCTTCCTCACAGAGCATCAGTTTTTCCTTCATCTACTGAATTATCCAAATTAAAAACCATACTAGCTTGTAGAGGCTCCGTGGAGTTAGCCCACCTAGAGGTTGTGTCTGCTTTTGTTACCCTGGTGAGGCTGGCGACGTGGTTTCTTGCTCAGCTATGTAATTAGCCTGGCTCGAAGTGGCTGGCCATTATTCTAATAACTGTGTGTGGCTGAGGTAGGTAATGCTCTTGGTCCAAAGTTTCCTTTGATCCAGCTGTCAGTGAGAAGCCCTGGTCCCTCTTTGGTGTCCAGTGTCAAAGAAAGGGGGCAATGGCAGTCCTCAAGGAGATGCCCAGAGTCCCCAGTGCCTTGGCCTCCACCTTCACTAGCCACGAAGGAAGGAAAGGTTTGACATGTAGGTTATATCTAGGATATGGAGGAAGTCTCCTTAGCTTTGAGAAGGGAGATAGCAGTGGGGGACAGATCTGGGGCTGAGGGGGAAGATGGGTTCGAGGGGAGATCTCTGAGCCACCCAGGTGGCTGTAGACAAGGATGCATGTGCATCATGCCATCTTGGTCCTGATGTGACATTCCTCTCTGGAGATGTTTGAAGGCTGAAAGAGACTTCGAGTCCTGAAACCCTTTGGAGTGGAAGAAGAAACAGTGTCATGAACGTTGGAGTGAGGGTGGAGTCTGGAGCATGTTGCATATTTAATAAACCTTCAATGATGTAGGAGCAGTTTCACTGGAGATGAAAAAGAGCCATTTGTAGTTTTCACCGTTAGGAGGGACATCATGTGGCCCAAAGACTATAAAATGGACAGTTTTGTAGGAAACAGAGACACCTGCATAGAGTGAGCTTCACCTTTAGCCTTTCTGCTGTGTTGGAAGCTGTTGTGACCTCCACCACACCCACTCTTAGCACCTTCCCTTCTGCTCTGAAGTTGGAGGCTGCTCTGTAAAAGGCTTCAGGTCAATAGTTAGTAAAATATTCAGGGCAGTGGTTCTCAATCTCCCTAATGTGCTGCGACGCTTTAATACAGTTCCTCATGGTATGGTGATCCCCAACCATAAAGTTATTTTCATTGATACTTCATAACTGCCATTTTGCTATAGTTGTTAATTGCAATATAAATATTTGATATGCTGGATATCTGATATGTGATCTCAAAATGGGTCATGACGCACAGGTTGAAAACTACTAGTTTAGGGGCAAAGATAGGGATGGAGTTTTTGTACAAACCAGAATTTGCCTTTAAACCAAGCCCATATAGAACGTAGGAAGAGACCAAGCATGACTTGTGCAAGAACCAGGGTGGTGGAGGGAACATGCCAGGTAGGAAACATTTTCCCTGGTTGTGTCAAAAAAACTCCGCAGAGATCACATTGTCTGATGAGGTGGGCATCGTGCCTTGGCTGCTTCAGTTCAGAAATTTGGAGGATGCAGGGATTTAGGGCTGCCATAGGGAATTGGGGCTGTTTTAGGGACTTGGGGCTGCCTTAGGAACTTGGGGCTGTCTTAGGGACATGGAGCTGCCATAGGGACTTGGGCCTCTCTTAGGGACTTGAGACAGCTGTAGGCTTTTCATGGGAGGGGTGGCTTTTCTAAGTGCCTGCCCAGGCTGTGCTGTGGCTCCACTCATGCTACCAGAGGTGGGATGCAAGCTTGTGACAGGAGCGGCAGGCCGTCCTCTACCTGGAACAGTGCACGCACAGGCTTGTCAACAAGAGGCTATACTTTTTCTTAGTTGAGAGTCTCTTTCCAAAAGATGGTCCCAGTTAGTTTTGCCAGTTTAAAGCTTGGCTGAGTCCACTTCCTGTTCTGTGGTATAGACCAGCCAACACACAGCTGCCCCAAAACCTGAAAATCTGGAATGAATTTGAAATCTGAAAAAGTTGGCTTTTTTCCCACCTCTTTCATTTAATGAAGGATGTTCCAAGCTGCAAATGAAAGTACTTCTGAACTTGGCAGAAAAATGTGTGGGTAAGGAGGTTATCAGTTGAGGGAAGAAAGTGCTCTTGAGTGCTGTTGACAAACATAGGAGGAGAAACATATGGACCAGGCTTCAGCTTCTGAGGGTGCAGCCATCTGGTTTTCCCCCCTATTTGCTTGTGTTCCTGTCAGCTTCTACCTCTCAAAGCTACAGAGGCAGAGACATCATCTCATCTGCAGGCCTCTGAGACCCTGAGAAATTGTGTTTGCAGGCCCTTGAACCATCACATGGGGCAACTCAGTAGTGTTGGCTATCCACCTAACTTCTGGGTTGGAATAGAGACCAAGGTAGACATTAATTGACTAGAGCCCTCTTCCCCCTTCTCCTAAGGAAAGAAGGCCTGGGCCGTCATGACACTGTTTGTGGATGGGTGGCTATGTAAAGTCAATTCAATCCCATTTTGAAGTTCACCTGTGCCATGAGTGGGTTTGGGAAGGGAGTAATCTGTGAATAATTGATCTTGGCTAGTTGGCAAAACACCGTTTTCTGTCTGTTGACGTCATCATTCAAATAGCAGTGAAGGAGCTGGGGGAGATGATGACATGGTTGAGAGCACCTCCTGCTCTTGTGGGGAGACCTGGGTTTGGTCCTGAAAAACCATATTTGGTGGCTCACAATTGTCAGAAATTCCAGGTCCGGAGGATCTGATGCCCTCTTGGCTTCCATGAGTACCCACATACATGTGGTGCACACACATCATCTCAGATCTTGGACCACTCATATAATCATAAAATTAAAAATAGTTCAGAAAAAATATTTCTTTAGTTTTATTTACTGAGTTACTTCCAGCTATAGCTCTACCAATGCTTTCTATATCTTAGACCATTCTGGTTATAAGGAATGGAAACCAAACTTCAACCATAACCCATAAGAAACCTGGAAAGTGTCTAATTCTGTCCTTCCAGTGACGCAAGGGCTACAGCTGGGCTAAGGGAGGGAGGGGACAGTCCTAACCCATACTGGTGAACTTTGGGAACAGCCTTTACGAAGGTTTGTCTTATGTCAGGATGGGCTAGAGGGATCCGCTGATGTCCTTAGAGTTGAGGTTAGCTGACTGGTAGCTTGTTTTAGGGCTGGCTGTCCCTATGCAGACTGCAGAGCTCAACACTGAAGAATGGCTGGGAAGGGAGAGTGAGAGTCAGGCTGTGGCTCTGGCTTCTCCAGGGATATTCAAGTGGGGAGTGAATGGAAATCAGGAGTAGATCCCAAACCTGGGCAGTGCAGGGCTGCCCTTCCTTCCCTGGTTAGTGCCATCCAGAAGGGTGCTCTTTGAAGTGCCCAGGAAAAGGGGCACCACACTTGGATTTTCAATAGCAATTACATTTCAAATGACTTTGCTCCTTTTAGTAAAGTAACTCATACCCTCTTTTGGAAAATTATGAAATAGAAAAAGGCCCTCAAAGGAAAAAAAGAAAAAACAAACACCCAGAAGTTCATCCTACAGAAACAAATAACACTAGTGTGTGTTGGCTTTCCTTTATGTCTTTTTCTTTTAATTTTCACACTGTTGATCCCAAGCTGTGAATACAAAATTGTATCTTTTATTATCATCATTAGCTTTTGGCTAATGATATGATTTTTAAGATGTTCATAACATCCTACTTCTCCCATTTCCAAAGAGCTACAGTTTGATAAATGTTTTCAGGCTGGTATCCTAAGTACATCACAGCACTGCCCCCACCCCCAGGTGATGATGAAGGGCTGTGGTATCCAGTGATAGCTGATTTGGTTACAGAAAGGATGCCTAGGGGGCTGGTGGCTGCAGACTCTGATCACAGTGAATGAAGCACAGAACAGAGGAACAATTCTGGCTTCAGAAAGATGTGTATTTTCAGTGTTTGCCTTGTTCACTGCCTCTGCCTATAACTTTTAACAAGTTCCCTCATCTGAAATACAAGGTGATAAATAACTGTAGGATTTTCTAAAAACATAAAATATATAACAGACAACATGGAATATATATAGCATATAACATTTAAATATATATCAAATATGAAATGTTCAATATGAGTTATATGATATAATTTTATCATACGTGACATAGCATATAGAAAATATAGGCTAGCAGCCAGGCATGGTAGCACATGTCTTTAATCCCAGCACTTAGGGAGGCAGATGCAGGCAGATCTCTATGAGTTCGAGGCCAGGCTGGTCTACAAAGCGAGTCCAGGACAGCCAAGGCTATACAAAGAAACAGTGTAAAACAAACAAACAAACAAACAACAACAAAAGTAAGAAAGAAAAAAATAAAGTAAAATATAAAATAAAATAAAATGTAGGCTAGCTAATGGAAAACGGGCATAACTTTTTTTTTAATATTTAATTTGTTTATTTTAATTTGATAGGAATCACTCACATTTCCGAGTTACAATATATGTTTTGATGTATGTATAGACTATAGAAAGAGGCAGTCAAACTATCATTGACTCAATTGTCAATTATCTGTTTCTAATGCCTTAAATCTACCTGAATTACCCTATGAGAAAACATAAAAATGTTATGGAGGCTTTCTGTGTAAGACTTCAGACTCTTTAGTTTTCTCTAGATAGGTCTATGTGCTTGATATTGAAGTTATACCAGGGCTGCTAATATATACAGAAACATAAACATTTGATCTGACCTAATCTTTAATACAATACCACCACATTATTTCTAATGTATAGCTCAAATCAGCTTAACTTCCCAAGTGAAACTTTAAAGGTATAGTCACAAATAGGAGCATAATGAATCTAGTCCCTATGATTATGGTTATGCAGGAATGAAGGGGCTATGGGATAATTGAGGTCTCCATTGAGATTTCAGAGGAATTCAGGGGCCTGGGAGAGTGGAGTCTGACTTTCTCATGTACTCTGGTGCCTCACATTTGACCATGTCCCCTGGATGGGAAGACCTGGTGGCTCTCAGAGGAAGGACAGCAGGTTACCAAGAAGAGACTTGATACCCTATGAGCATATACAGGGGGAGGAGGTCCCCCTCAGTCACAGTCATAGGGGAGGGGAATAAGGGGAAACTGGGAGGGAGGGAAGAATGGGAGGATACAAGGGATGGGATAGCCATTGAGATGTAACAAGAATAAATTAAAAAAAAAAAAAGAACCTACAGAATCTAAAGACTATATACTTCCAAAATACATTGCAGATTAACATTTCTACTCAAAACCAGAAGAAATAGGACAAGGATTATCCCATAATTCTTTTTTGTCAGACCAAAAACCAGCAGGACAATGTAATTGAAGTTCCATGTCTAGCATCTGGCATAGATGGTGGTACAACATGAGCTCCAGTGGACATACAAGCTGGCATTAGCCTACATGGCCTCTCTCTTGGGCTGGTCAAACTTAATACCTGTAAATTTCCTAGGTTGACATTCATAGTCCTTACATCTCCAGTATTCTGCTGTGCCCACTGCAGTTCAAGCAGCAGTTACAGTTTTACGCATTCCTCCTTGCAGACGTGAAAAGGGGCATAACTTAAGTCAGAGGACATATGGCAGTCTCAGCTCACGGTCAGCAAAGAAACTGCCTTAGCACCAGCCAAGGACAATACAGGCGGTAAACTTTAAACCCCTACCCAGATCTAGCCAATGGACAGAACATTCTCCACACTTGAGTGGAGAGTGGGATATGACTTTCTCACGTACTCTGGTGCCTCACATTTGACCATGTCCCCTGGAGGGGGGACCTGGTGGCACTCAGAGGAAGGACAGCCGGTTACCAAGAAGAGACTTGATACCCTATGAGCATATACAGGGGGAGGTAATCCCCCTCAGAAACAGTCATAGGGGAGGGGAATAAGGGGAAAATGGGAGGGAGGGAAGAATGGGAGGATACAAGGGATGGGATAACCATTGAGATGTAACAAGAATAAATTAATTAAAAAAAAAAATAAAGAAACTGCCTTAGACCTGTTAGAGACAGTAGTGCTTTTTGACTTGGCTGACTGAAAACAATAAAGGGAAAAACATATGTGGAGCCTGTTTAATGGCTGGGATCAAATGCAGGAGGAAGGACAGGAGATCCCAAGCGGGTGAATTTGATAGTACCCAACTGACCCTGCGCAGAGCTAGGTGAGCTCTCAGGTCTTATGGCGCAGGGGAGGCGTAGAGTCCTCTCTAGTTTGCACCAAGCACCGGCTTCCAGTTTCATTTCTTGCCATGCCTTTATAAAAGACTGACATTTCAGGTTTGTGTTTCATGGTTAGCTTTCAGAACTGCAAGCAAGGTTCTTCAGGAAAAAGCATCAATTTCTACTTAGTGGTGGATTTGTGGACTTGCCTTGGTACATGTACGTGGACCTGTCTAGGTAGCAAACACCACCCTTTGAAACTCTGTGAGCAGAATGTGGGGGTTCCTGGGATGAGTTGGGCATCCAGATATTGTACCTCAGTCCCAGGTTCCTGTAGATGGATGCTTGGCCTGGATTATTGCACCTTCTCCTCTTCGACACTTCGCCTGTCTTTTCTGAAGAACAAGTAAGTACACCACCATCCACATGGCAAGGGTTTGTGAAGACTACGCAGACATGTCTAACACATCTTGGGCATCTGCTTTTCCTCTCTCTGCTTAGAGACATATTCTTGATCCATTCCTATCAAGCTGTCGTATTATTCATGCACATGTACCACACAGAGAAGCACATATACACACATGTACAGACAGGCACACATGTACATTCATTGCATGCATGCATAGATATGCACAAATATTTGGCCACATATACATGTTCACTTAAGCGCACTAACAAGTACACATGCAAATTGTCATATGTATGTATGTATGTACAGACAGCCCACTCATACCCTCACACACATGCCTGCATGCACGCTGTAGTCCACCCATATTTGTCTACCCAGGTCCCTAAACATGCCATGCGTTTCTTCAGTTATATGACTTTGTCAGCATCCTCCCCTCACTAGGAAGGTATCTTTTGTTCATCACCCAGTCAGCTCCTCCTCATTTTGTATGATCCGTGTCAAATGACACATCTTCTGTGAAACATTTCCCTAGACAAGAACTATTAGCTTCTTCACTTCTCCTGGTTACGACGAGCGGGTTGAGAGGATGGATCTCATTCGTCTTTGAGTCCCCAGCATCTGATGTAGAGGCAGAGCTCCTAACATAATTGCTGAGTACTGGAAATGCGGGTGCAGAGTTGATACTATCAGCTTGCGATCCCTTTACAGAGGTTTAGGGGGAGCATATTTTCTGGGGGAGAAGTGTTGCTTAAGAAGCACTGGGAGAAGGTGGGGGAGCGCGGTGCCTTGCAGGAGGCAGATTCAAGGCCATCACAGGTGGAAGGAAACAACAGGGGAAAAAAAACCAACATTCTGTTCCTTCAGCCTGTCAGCTCAGCTGCCTGGGGCCAAGGACACAGCCTGTGAGGGAAGGGGAAGCAGAGGAAGATGGAGGAGAGGGATCCTGCTAAGTTGGAGAGGTAATAGGTATCCTGGAAGAACAGAAGGGTAAAGAGGAACACTGTCTTCTTTAGGTGAGGGACCCAGCGAGGGGGGGGGAACCGTGGGCAGGAGTGGGAGTAAGGTGAGAAGCTACCAAGTCAAATGTGTCAGGCATCCCCAAATGTTTAATCTCAGGGCTTTATTGTACTCTTAAAAACGGTTGGAGACCCTGGGGAGTTTGTGTTTATGTGGCTTATATAAGTATTTACCAATTATTAATTACAGTATAGCGATTTTAAGATATATGTGAACTAATTAAAACAACTGAATAAATTCATTGCCTGTAATATGGTAATTTATACTTAAAATATGTATGTTATAATAAAAATTGGTAAGAATGTATGTTTTTTTGCAGCCTTTAGTGCTTTCTGTGATGGAAGGCAGCTGGTTCTAATTGCTGTCTTGTGGTCAGTACATTCAATAAAGGGAATCTTTGCTTGCATTTTCATCATCCAGCCATCATTTCAGGGCCTTATGTGATATCTGTAATATACCATGCCAGCCTTTCTCTGGAAAGTCCCATGTCACACGAGAAAATCCTAAAGTGTTAGGAAAATAGTTGGAAATTACAGACTCGAGGAAAGGATCATGAAGACATTGGAAACCTGCTGGATGAAGCCATATTAAAGCGCTGGTGTTCGTAGTTTTTCTTTTCAGGTGGAGCTGTGTGTCTTGACCGTCACTGCATACTTCCTGTCTTGGCTAGGGTTTGTATTACTATGATAAAACACAATGGCCAAAAGCCACTTGACGAGGGAAGGGCTTACCTCATTTTACACTTCCGTGTCACAGTCCATCACTGGAAGGAGTTGGAATAGGGACTCAAGGCAGGAATGGAAGCAGAGGCCATGGAGGAATGCTGCTCACTGGCTTGCTGGCTTGCTTCCTCCTGGCTTGCCTCAGTTTCTATTCTTATACACCCAGGACAACCTACCCAGGGATGGCACCACCCTCGACGGACCAGACCTTCCCTCATGGATCATCAGTCAAGAAAATGTACTTAAAATGTCTGCCTTTAGACTGATCTTAAGGAAACATTTTCCCAACTGAGGGTCCTTCATGTTAGATGACTCTAGCTTGTATCAAGTTGACAAACAAAACAAAACAAAACAAAACAAAACAAAACAACAACCCCCCCAAAACCAACTATGAGAACATCCTGTCTCCTTGTTCTTCCCACTGACAGGTGAAGTTGAGGGCCCTTGCTGTGCCATGAGAGTTTTTGGTCACAGCCTTTATGGGAAATGGTAAAGTTGCGGGGAAAGGAAGGATTCCTGAGTGGGAAGTAGATAAAACGGAGTCTTGAAAAGTCCAGGGAGCACCGTGTGTATTTGGCTGAGCCGTTTCTCTTCAAGAAACCCTGCTCTGCCCTGCCCTCAAGTGGAGTGGGGATGGGCTCCAGTTCTTTGTGAGACTTCTGGTTTGTCATGGCTGAATTCCTGACTCCATATTACGTGAACACTTTGTCCTTTCTGGTTGTTGAGCGGGATGTCTTTGTAGAGAGTGACAGTCTGCCTTATATAAAAGTAACTTATATTGTTGAGGCAATGAAGCCACTAAGTTGTTAAGAATGGAAAATGGAAAAAGGAAAAAAAAAAAAAAAGAAACAAGACAAATAACGCAATCATCCTTATCCACAGAGCTAGTCTCTGTTAGCACTGGCATGATGATCTTTCTATTTTCTCTATGAGAGCACATAGTTCACTCTTCATGCTTGATAGACTTTTTCCTCTTAAATACAACCTCATCATGTGACTCCCAGAAACTGAAGGACATTTGATTTCTTTATTCTGGCATCCAAGGCTCCACTTTCTAGATGGTCTTTAAGTCTTACCCTGACTACGCTACCTCATCCTGTCTCTCCCCCAAATAAAACATGTTTGTATATCCTCTCCACACCACTGAAGCTAGGTCTTCTTCATGACTGAGCACTCTTCTAAACAGACTGTCTCCTGTAAAGCCCATAAATTTCGATTTGCTCATTCTACCTTTGTTTTCTGGGTAATGACAATGTGTCCTGACCCAGGGTCACCCTAGCCCAAGCTGTTTGTCTCGGTCTCCTCTTAAGTGGCACATCCCTTACTGTAATCAACTGTGACTGCCCATGTGTGTGGCATGCTGGGTAGCTGCTTACTGGGGTGGGCCTGTGTAGGGCAGGGAAGATGCTGTGTGCTCTCTCTATCGCCCAGTGGGCAGACACTGTTGGTTACTCAGGTCTCCAGCTGGACTGTGAGCCATCCACAGCTGGTGGCCACAGAGATCACCCCATCTGTGTGCTTGAGAAAGAATCAGGCCTGAGCTTTGGCCCTGACTCGTGAGGCAAACAGGATCCTGGACCACAAGATGTCAGTGTTGTCTCAGGTAGAGAGGAAGCAGCCAGGGTTCTGTTCTCACATCTTGACTTGCCTGGTGCTGGCAGTACTGAATGCTTCCAGGAAGTGACAGACAGATGCATCCCCTTGCTGCAGGTAGGTCTGGAGGAAAGTGAAATGTATAGCTATGGCGACAAGACTCCAATAAGAGGAAGATACCAGACAGGGTGAGCCAGTGCCTGCTTTCAGTCTGGCTTCCAGGGGGAGATGGGATAGCAAAGTTGAAGCAGTTTCAGGAAAACCGCTTATTATCCTGCCACATGTCCAGCTGAAAGCACTAGAGAGTCAGAAAGGGCTGCTCGGTGGGTTGGCCTGAAACAGATTTAAGCAAAATGTGTACGTCTCTGTCCAGTCTTTTGTTCTAGCTTCTGTTGTAACAGCTAACAAAGTAGTGGTCCATTGACTGCACTATTCATTATGGTCATGACTTCTCTACAGAAGACAAAGAAACAACTTGTTTTCTTGGAGTTCAGGAGACTGCTGCCGCCAGCCCTGACCTCCGTTTGCGCAACCAGTCTGTAAGCCCAAGGCACTTCCAGGGGCAGCAGCCTTACAGGTTGTGGAAGACAGGGCCTCTGAGAGGTTCACTCTAGCATAGGACATCTGAAGGGTGCTGCATAGGAAATCAGAAGGGCTCCCTCCCACCCGAGGCCAGCCCTGCGAGCCACTTGTGCCTCCAAGCCTCAGACACCCCCCCCATTCCCACCCAGCTGCTTTGCCCCAGTCAGCAAAGAGCCACCTGCTTCCCAGGATGCAGTGGTTTCTCCCTACTTCCCTTGAGGGTGATGGGACGACTTCTTCATATTGGTTTACTCTTATGACCTAGCTATAAGTATTTTTGTGTCAAAAAACAGCATACACATTCTCTTTGATGTTCTGCTATTTATTAACTAGGAGGTAAAATTTAGATTATTCCAAAACTTCAAAAACCTTTTAAGTTTGAATGCAAAACATAATTTCTGCAAATCTATTAATTTCCCCTGAATTGGGTCTAGTAATTTATTTTTCTGGGCTGTTTGTGCTTCTGACCCCTTCTGATTTTTTTTTACATCCTAGAAAGCCTAGTACCTTAAAGCCTCACAAATCCCAGGACTTTTGTGCAAATATTCTTGAAGATATAATCTTCATAATAAAATTCAAGCTGATTATATTATTTAATATTTGTCTGAAGGCATCATGGATGACTTATTGATTTCTCAAAATTAAAAATAAGAACCAAAGGAACCCCCACACAATTGCGTGCAGCCCGCCAGCTGTTTGGAAAAATGTTGAAAAATAATTTCAATGCAAAAATCGATGAAATCTGACAATAATGAGAAGATGAGTGATGATCTGAGTACTCAGTGCTCCCCAGGAACATTGGAAGCAGCCATTTTACCTGGCCACAAGGTTAGGGTTGGGACTGGGAATGGCTGGTACAATAATAGCAGGGGAGAAGCCACAGTTCCTGGGTACTTTCTGCAATGGGGATGGGGTTGGATACCCAGGATTCCCAGTGGTTTATGTCTCACAGGTGAATGGATGTACTCCCAGGCTGCTGCAGGAACCCCTCTGCATTCAGTCCCTTAGATTCCCAATGCTCCATGTAATCCCAGACGACTCTGGGCAAAGCTGAGCTTGAGGCTTGCATGCGATTGGAATGTAAACCCGGCATATCTTAACTTCTCACATGCCACTTCCTTCTTTCTATGTCACTTATACTTCTATGGACTGAGGTTATTTTAATATTTCCAGTATCAGCCAATGAGAAAAGGCTCGTATTAGCTCTCTCATTTTAGAGGGTCACATGGTGTCTCAGAGGGATGAAGTATCTTTTTTGGGGGTCTGAGGACTAGGCTGAATGGAAAGCACCAGAGCTCTCATCTTTGCGCGAGTGTAAGGCTCCTGGTCCCGTGCATGTGACCACTCTGCTTGGTCATCTCTGTAAGAAAAGGACCACCTGGCTCATCCTCTGGAGTCTCAGCAGTTGGTTTCTAAGGAGTGGGTGTTTCTGGAGAAAAAAACAAGAATTTTTTTTTCTTCAACTGCCTGTGTGATGGCTAGGAGGGATGGGTTTCTCCAGTTAGAGGTAACAGCACTTGAATATGCCTGGCAAGTTGGTCTTTTCTCATTCTCTTAAAAATTTTTTTTTCTAGCTGAGACTATAAAAGTGTAAAGCAGAAGTTACATATTACAAGGTTATGTGTATATCTTTGTGTATGCAAAAGGACCCTTATGTAAAGCTATGTATCAGGAAAGACCTAGTGAGCTGACATTTAATTCAGCCTACAGGGATGAACACGAGGCAGCTTCAGAGAGAACAGGGCTAACATGCCATAGAGGGTGGCATTGGGAAGGGGCATTCA
The DNA here is from genome assembly GCA_907169655.1 of Acomys percivali. Lineage (NCBI taxonomy): Eukaryota > Metazoa > Chordata > Mammalia > Rodentia > Muridae > Acomys > Acomys percivali. The sequence continues at coordinate 111,369,207 of OU015746.1, read as the reverse complement.
GTTTAAATGGAGCAAATGTCACAGTTTTGAGAAGTGAAGCAGTGGCATGTTAGCGATTCAGCGTCAAAGCATCGTACTCAGAAATATGCAGTGAGCACATGGCGAAGATTGATTTACCCCACTGAGGGAGGAGCAAGGAGGATGGCAAACCTGCTTCCAAAGAGAATATGAAAACTCAAAGCAAATTGCCAAGGAAAGAACGCAGAAGTAGAATTGTGTTAGACACCCAACCACTATCTTACAACAAAACTTTCACACCTGCTTATCTTCTGTGCTCTACAAAATTCTACCAAATACAGATCTCTTGCAACTTATCAGCATTTTGAAGTTGTTATTTACCTTGATGAGGACCTAGCAGCAATCAGTAGAAAATAGTAAATTAGGAAATTCCACCAGAATATCA
>OU015746.1:111279272-111356267 GCA_907169655.1 Acomys percivali | reverse complement strand
AGAGAGAGAGAGAGAGAGAGAGAGAGAGAGAGAGAGAGAGAGAGAGATACAGCCCATTTCTCCAGTTTCAGTGAGTTCTTGCACTCCAATATATACTGCCAGTAAATTTATTTTCACTTAAATCAGCCAGGAGCAATTTGTTGGTATTTAAGAAAATGTCTGCCTGATGCATTCTGCATCCTGCTCTTTGGGTCTGTAAATCTGTGGGCTTCTGCTCCTTTCAGCCCTTATCTGCCAGCCACACGTGAGCACTAGGTGCCAAGCTTTGCTTGTACTAATCACCATTGCTTTCTAGTTAATGCAACCAGGATCCTTGACCAGGACCATATGTTTTTTTACAAACTCAAATGTTTTTCAGGTTTATTTGAAAAGCAGTCTGGTGTGTTCTCCTTAGCAAGTGGATGAGTTTGCTTTGATTACTTCACATTTATTTTGCTATTAGAATCATCGTCTTGGATTTTAAGCTACGGGGATGACAGGCGTACATAACGCTGGATCACTTTTGCTGAGACTTGCAAATCAAGCGTTTAGTGAAAATCTGCTGGATTCAAAAACAGTCCTTTAGATTTCTCCTTCCTGGACAGTTCACATACGGATGAGATGGCCGTGTTGTGCTTAGAGAGTCAGGAGGAAGAACTCACGCTCACATTTCCTCTATTTTGTGTGGTATACCTCTAGTGCTACAGCCCTGTCCAGTGAGCTCTTTGGTGCCCAGCCTCCGACCCTGATGACCTCTTCACTCTGAGTAGAGAACCTAACATCTGTAAGCTACTCATCCTTCTGTCAAGCTGTGCTGTTGAGGCTTCTCATAGGACTGCCTGGGGAGAAAACAAACGTGGAGGAGACCTTGCAGATTCACCTTTGTAGCCTCTGTGGGTCTGTGGATCCCCATTTGCTGGTAGGAGAAGTTGAGGAGTGCTGCTGTGGGGTGGGTTGCCTGAGGCCATTCTCTTCCTTTGGGCAGTGAAAAATCTTTTATGCATCTGGCTGATGTTTACCTAAACCACAATTTTGATCCCTGCGGAAACTCCACGAATCCTTTTATGTTGTGTATTTTTAGTTAATAAAAAGGATGGAAAGGAGACTTACTTGTCTCCAGCCTGCTACTGGCATAATCTGTTCCACACTGTGGAGAGAAATGCTTAGCGCTCTGAGAGCCTCTTGCTGCTGGCTCTGAAAAGGAGCCTGTAACCATGCCCTGTGCTAGAGTGTAAAGGCTTCTATTATCCAGGCACCAAGTTAGGTGGAAAAATAAAATTGTATGTCTACTTCACACTTTATGCCAAAAGAAACATTCTAGACACACTGAATACTAACATTTAAAAAATGGCGGAAAAAAAGAAAATATAAGGAAATTATGAAAGGGAACACTCATAATGTTAAAATAGTAAAGACAGTTGAAAAGACTTCACAAAATTCAGCAATCTTAAGAGAAAAGATGAAACAAAATATACCCACAACAAGGGAATTATGTTTATAATGAAAAAACTTGAAACCAGGAGTGAGAGCTTGGGCTCAGCAGTTCAGTGCACATGCTGCTCTTGCGCAGGACCTGTTTGAGATCCAACACTCATGTCATACAGCGTATATCCGTCCATAGACTTCAGCTCTTAGAGTTCAGTGCCTTTTTTTTTCTGCTTCTGCACATTCATATATACACAGACACATGCACACATAAATATAAATAAAATAAATCTTAAGTAAGTTGAAAACAGGGTCAGGAGACAAATAGAAAACTAGAAAAATATTTGCAACACATACAACAATTAGTGCACTATAAATTGAAGATTTCTTATAATCAAATAATAAACAATCAAATAAATAATACCACTTCCTAAATAAGTAAAAACATAATGGGTTTCTCATAAAAATAGTTAAAAATCCTCCTTAATTTATAGGCAAAGTGCAAAACTTCATTTTAAGGAAATAAGTACCAATTTCCACCAGTGAATTGTACACCCATACACTCTGACAAGATACACTAGGCTTTAGACTAATACAGAAGTTGCTCAGGCTTTTGAAGGATGCTGGGAACCAACAAAGACACAGTGGCTGCATTTTCTTTGGAGATGATGCAACTTCCTACATCTGTAGTTTATCTGGACCCTTCGCTAGCAGGGGGCTATGCGTAAATGTGGGGGGACAAGAGGCATAGTGTGCAGGAGCTTTGCATTTATAGCCTCCTGAGATCTGTGTTCCATTTCTTAGTTTTGTTCAGTCAGAGCACTCACATCACAGTGGAAGGAAGCATAGTATTTTGTGTTTACTTCAGTCTATGCTTTTGGAGCTTTGAGGTCCTGGTTAATGCAGTTTGAGGTTAATTCTTTCCCCCTAAAGTGGAACTCTGTCTGACAAAGAGCTGGGTAGACTGACATTGCAGGGATTTGAGAGGGCAGGTTGGTCACACTTACTCAGATTTCCAAAACACAATCCCTTCCACTTAGTGGCCCCAGTTGTGGGAATACATCCTACAGATAAAGCCAGTGATCTGGTACAAAGATGGAAACAACCTAAGTTTGTCCATGGAGGGTCTGATGATATAAATTATAGTAAGTCACTTTACAGAATAACCACACTGTCATTTCAAAGCAAGAGAGAGAGCTCCGTCTACACTGAGAATGAACAATTTCAATGCTTTGTGCAATAAGCAAGGAACGGAGTAGCGCATGGATGTCAAATTCTGTGAGAAAAAGGAAATACATGCTGTGTCATTGTGCATTTGCACAGCCTGCCTCTGGAAATACTAGCAAGACACTGTTATTAATCGGAGAAGGGGAGAGTTGCCTTCTACTTTTGAAGTCTCAGGAATGCTTTAAAAGTGATGTATATTCAGTAACTATTCCAAAGATTGGAATATATATGTATATATGTACACATATATGATTGGAATATATATGTATATATGTACACATATATGTATACATGTTTATATACATATATTTATATACATATATAAAGAGTACTTCTATTCTTTAGATAAGCTAGTTTCATTTAAAAAAATGAGGGTTTTGCCTTAGCCACGATAACCTTAAGCCAATAACTTTTTCAATATATATGTATATATCCATGTATATTACAATATATGTATATACATGAGATATATGTATATATCTCAATATTTTATATGTTTTATATATTTTCAATACATCAATTTATAAACAGATATGCATATATCTCAATATATATATATGTGTATATACATGTGTATATACACATATGCAGAGTCAGTATTTATTTCCTCAGTTTTCTACCATGTTTCCCTGAAGAGCCCTCTGCTGCCTGCTCAGGAGGTTTTGAGCTGCGGAACAGCAATGATCATTTCCCAGTGTTGCCTGCTTTACCTTTGCCTCCATTTTTGGTGGGGATGTTGTTAATTTTCTTGTCTTTTATGGAGTCCTCTATGCGCTCTGCTTTGTTCAAGGCAGAACTTCATGGGAAGACTCCTAGATTTTTTTTGGAATGACTGAGCCTCGGGTGGGTAAAAGCTATAGAGACCTCAGGAACCCAAAAGAGAGATAGAATCCCTCCCTTGGTCTTCCTGCTCCTGTTAAGGGTTGGCACTTTGCTTCGTTGAGTAGGAGGAAAAATAATGGGCATTAACAGTTCCTGAGAGGCACAGTGGTACAGGCCTGCAGTCCCAGCACTCAGTAAGGCAGAGGCAGATGAATCTCTGTGAGTTTGAGTTTAGCCTGGTCTACAAGTCCAAGACAGCCCTGGATACACAGAGAAACCCTGTCTCAAAAATCGAAACCAAGCCACACCAAACCATTTTCTGAGAGGCTGGCTTAGAACTTCATCCACTAAAGGTGATTGGACTTCTTCCATTCCAAAATCTAAGTTCCAGAGAAGTGAATCAAAGACACAGCCTGGACTAATGGAAGAGAGCCACACAAGACCATAACATCTCCTTTCCCCATTTTGCTTGGCTAGCACTGGAGAAGTTCCAGGGAAGCAGGTCTGGGCTGCAACCGTAGGCTCCAGATGTCCACTCCCTGCAGCATCCCTCACCAGCTTGTGCTGTGCAACACATCTTTTGCCCTCATCTCTCTCTTATTTCACTGAAGTAGTCTTTTTTATTTTTTTCAAGACAGGGCTTCTTTGTGTATCCCTGGCTGTCCTAGACTTGTTTTGTAGACCAGGCTGTTCTCAGCCTCACAGAAATCTGCTTGCCTCTGCCTCCCGAGTGCTGGGTTTAAAGGCATGTGCCAACCCTACCCACAGGTACAGTATTCTTAATATCTTCCTTGTCCTCAGCACACAAGTGCAGAAGTCATGACTATTTCTTTTGCAATTTCCTAGCCTTTCTACATATGCATGCTGTTAATATGTCTTACCCATGTTTTTTATTTTTTTAATATTGGTTTATAAGTCTCTCTGAGATGATAGCCAGAGGACCTTTTCTAGTATCTCTGTCTCTGTGCTCTGTGTTGTTATCATTTAATAAAGAGCTGTTATTAAAACAGAGAGGAAGTAAGGAAAGGCCTGCTGAGTCCCAGCACATGTTCCTCAGCCCTTCTTTCTTCTTCCCCTCTCCTTTACCATTTGGGTGAACGTTTTTGATGTACAGGAGGCTGGAGGCAGCTTTGAGAACTGAGGACTGACATCTCACAGGCCTTGGCTTCTGTCATTTCCTGTGCTGAGAACACTGTACATGCCTAGCTAAGGCGACCTGGAAGGCGAGTGAGAAGAGGATTCTCCTGGGAGGCACACAGCACATCTGAAACCTTTAATTCTGCACCAGCACTCCCTCCTTGGGGACCAGGATTCTATTAAAGTCACACCCAGTTTCATGAATTAGAGCTCTGAGAGAATTTCCCTCTCATCTCTGAAGAAAGATGTAATGTTTAAAATGCAGGCAGCCTAGTTGGTGCCTCTGAGGTTGTCCTTCAATCTTGGCTATCCTGGTTCGTCCCAGGGACACGGTTTCTTCTCTAGAGAGCTTCTCGGATGCTTTCCTTGGCCCATCAATCCTGCCTCGAGGTATTCAGGTACATGCAAGTCCTTGCTCAGGTGTCCCCTGGTTATTAAGATTCAAACTTCAGATTAAAGGTCATGACAGAAACGGGATTATGGACACACCCAGTTCTAGCTCCAGGTAGAGGAGTCTGGTGAGGAAAGTAGAGGAACAGGGTAATGCTTGCCTCCAGGAGTGTCAATGTTGATTCCAGAGAGCTCTGTGTGCAGAGGGCAGTTTAGAGTCCTGCTGTCAGATCCAAAGAACATGGACTAGTCAGGAGGGCTGTGGGCAGGAAAGCTAGGAGTCATACCCAAGTGAGGGCTCAAGGCCTTCTGGCTTCCCAGCAGGCTCGCTGCTCTCCTGTCATCCTGCTTCTGTATTCACATCAGCATCTGACAGATAGCATGCTTGGGATAGATCTCTGGAAGCCTACTGGGGCATAACCTTAGCCCAATACCCCTGACCCTGCATGAGGCTGTACCCCCAGTGACTTCACTCAGGTTGTCTTCAGCCCACAGGTTGGATAGCCAAAGGAGGTCATCCCCACTTTTTTCAGTGTTACTCATTGCAGCGAGTGATACTTTGGAGTGATACTTGGCTGTGCAGGCTTAGTCCCAGGAGGCTTTGTTCTTCCCTTTCTTCTCTAAACACACTGAATTAGTCATTAAGGTTTTTTTCCCCCCCTCAGTTTTCCCAAAATATATCTCTGGAGTTCATTACTTTTTTAGTTCTCCTAATTATTAAGGAGATGATAGATTTGCTGATATTTAGTTTTTACTTATCCCTATCAACTCACCTCCAGATGACCAGATGATTAACCCTAAACTCATGCTATAGCTAAGGCAGAAGCTCTAGTTCCAGTGAGTGCCACTGGAGCTGTCCGTATCGCTGGTCCTAGGCTTCTATCCAAGAGCTGAGCTGTAGGCAAGGCAGTGAAGGGGTTTCACTGATAGCTTGACCATATCAAGAGCAGAAGTCTTGCGACCTAAAACTCTTGTTGGTTCTTATAGTAGTCTCTCGGCATTATGTAGACATGCCTAGGCAAGGACTGAACGCTTCCATAGTGGCAGTTCACGTCATCTTGGTCTGGTCAGTCATTGCCTGACTCTGTGGTAAAGGCTGTGTTATTACCGCTGATGCTCACCAGGTGGCCTTGGTCCTTGGTCTTAAAATGTTCATCAATCAGACCTCTTGTTCCTGAGGTCCAAGATAACAATAGGTGACGAAGACTCAAGGAGGAAATGAAACAGGACAGGTCAGATTATATAGGTTATTTTGCTCCTGAGAATTTCTGTGCTGCCTTGGGCCCTCTATGAACATCAGGGTCACAATGGCTATGCATATTTATGCATTTTAAAACTGCTATTCTCTCGTGACTTTTGTGCGCCCAATAGTAACATGCATAAATGCTTGGGAATGATTTCCGTGTGTCTGAGCCTGTGTGGGTCCAATTGAATGGGCACTGGTTGTTTCTGTGCAGCAAGTCTCTGCCCATATGTGCTTTGGTTTGTGTGTACTGAGGTTTGTATGCCTGGATGTTTGCATGGGAGTATATGTGTGTTGGTGGCCATGGGAGCTCTTGTATCTTCTCTGTCCTTTGCTATTTCTCTGAGTCTTTCTCCCTAGGAGAGTGAGTGATTGTTGTTGATGGGGAATGTTCCAATAAGGAAGGAACAGTGTGAAAGAAATCATTTCACACTCCCCATAAAGCAGACCGTGTTCTCAGTTCTTAGCAAGTGAGTAGTTGCCGAGCTACTGGGAGTCAGCTTCCCTTCTTTCCTGTGATGATACACTGCCCAGTGGCTGGTTGTTTTTAACACATACCAGCTTCCCTTCTTTGCTGAGCTCCTTCGGGGATGGGAGCTCAGAGCTGAGCAAACTCTCATCATTTCTGGTGATTTACTGTATCTTGGAGAGCTTGGACAACCCATGGGGACAGGGGTGGGGGCGGGGTAGGTGGGGGGGCGGAAACTGATCATGCCTGGGAGGAGAGATGAGGTGCTGTGTAAGATTTGGGGCAGGGAGCAACTGTTTTTATTGCTGTGGCTCTTCTGCTTATAGAGCCATTTGTAAAGGCCTTATAGAAAAGGAACTCGGTGAGAAGAGATAAAGAGGAAGCAAATTCAAGCCAGAAAAGTCTACACTCCCAGGAGCCCAAGGCTTAAGAGCACCAGGGCAAGTAGACTATAGCTTGAATCCTAGGCTGATATTTTCCTTCAGGGTCTCCTGGATTCATCCCTGTATGAGAGCAAGAGAGGCTATTCTATCTCCCCTAGTCAGACTTTGTGACTACTTTGATCATCAAGTCTTCTCACTGTCAGATACATAGAGATGCTGGGTAAACCTCAACAAAGAACGCTCTTGACAGGTCAGACAATGTAGCTCCGGTATCAATTCTCTTCCCATGGGCATTGTGGAAATGAATAGGAGGAAGCCTAAGCATGATAGTGTGTCCCTTTATTAGACAGAATATTAGCTGCACAGCAGTGAGGACAACTCTATAGTCTCCAGACTCCCTGTAGAGTGTCCTTTCCATCACACAAAGGTCACTCGGGATGACTTTTGGGTACCAGGTGACTTTTATTTAAAACCAGAAAATACCTCCCACTTATGGGACCATACAAGTGAAGTGGAAACTCATGTAATGAGAGTTAGGGAAAGAGCCTGCGATAGTGGAAAAGAGGACTTTCATCTGGAAGGAATGTCCCTGCCTTTGAAGAGGCAGTTGTAGGAAGGTTTGATGTAGGCCAGATATGGAGAGTTCTGAGAATGAGCGGCACAGTGGCCAACTTGACAGTCAGTTCAGTGCAGTTCAGCCATCCTGTACTGAAGACCCTTCAGAGTTAGGGTCTGGGAAGGGGCCAGGCATACAGAAAAGGGGAAGATATAGCTGTTCATTCAAGGAGCTCAAAGGCTGGGGGAGAGCCAGAAAGAAAAAAAAATTACTCCCAGGTAAAGCCCAGGTATCTGGGCTGGGGCTATAACTCAGTAGCAGAGTATGTGCCTATGCTGTGCTTGGTCCTGAGTTTGACCCTGACAATGGCTAAATGGCTGAATGAATGAATGAATACACAGAGAAGTAAAGAAAATACCCCCCCATCCAAAACAAAACAACAATAAAAATAAGTCTGTCAGATATAAGGTTGCTAAGATAATTTTTAAAAAGGCGTGTGTGTAATGGCTTTTCTTAGTTGTCAACTTTACTACCTCTGGGATTAACTAAAACCCCAAAATGGAGGGCACACATGTGAGGAATTCCTGCTTAATTTAAAGTAGGAAGATGTACTTCTACTCTGGATCTGTGAGGTAAGAAGGCACACCTTTAATCCAGATCTAACCTGGGCCACGCCTCCTGTGGAAGCCAAAAGGACGGAGAAGGGGAAAGCTTTGCTCTCTCACTGCTTGCTCTCACCTTGCCAGCGAGCCCACACCTTCACTGACATTAGGGCCTACTTGTTCAGGATTCTAGCATATCCTGACCAGCTGAGACATGCAGCCTAGTGGCCTGAGTGACTGCTTGAACTTTCTGTTCATAGTCAGAATTAGCTATAGATTAGCTAAACCACAGCTTATAAGTCCTTCTAATAGACCCCCTTTCTCTCTCACTACGCATAGAGAGATTCATTCTGTAAGTTCTGTTACTCTAGAGAGCCCCAACTAATGCAATGTTCTTTGTAAGGCCCACAAGATGCAGAGATGGAGATGCCATGTATGGTACACATACCATAGAGACTTTTGTCTAGAGGAACTTAATATGTAGGGTAAGACATAGGAGGAGGATAATGTGACACGTGTTTTAGAATCATGTATCCTGTGAGGCTCTTATAAAGACCTCGAAAGGGGGATTCTTTCCAAAATTTTTAAGCAGGGTGGGAGATAGATCAGATGAGTGCTTCATATTTCCCTCTGAGATCATATACAGAATCAAAAATAGAAATCCATAAAGAGATGGTGGCAAGGCTCAGGTAGGGGAGGAGGAGAGGTAGTGCTATGGCAGCAGCAGAGAAAGGCAGAAAGACATGGGTGGGGCCACACTAATAAGGACAAAGTTAGTGGAAGTGGTGTATCAATGGTGGGACATGAGAGAAAAATAGTGCAGCCTCATGTCTTTGGACCAATGTGAAAAGTGATGTCGCCAATGTAGAAGAAATATTGAGTTTGAGAACCAGTGGGTGAGACATGATGGTGAGGCTGGACATGTGTGAGGGCCTGTGATATATTCAGCTGAATGCTTCAGACAACCAAGAATTCCAGAAGGTTTGAAGGGAAGCCCAGGTTAAAGTTAGAGATTTTTTAGAACTTATATCTATATAGGAGAGTAAAGCCATCAGGAGGGTGTGCAAAGTAGGAGACCAAGTGGATCAGAGAAACAAATTAAGATACTTTTAACTTTAAGGGGCCGTTATTGGAAGAAGGCTTGGTAACACAACAGAACAGAGACAGTCAGAGTGGGACCAAGAAAATTAGGCACCAGACTGAAGGTTCTGTGGGCACAGGGAAAGGCCAGACCCAGGGGTTGAAGTGCAGAAGGACTGACCAAGACTAAATGGCAGAAATTTAAGTGGGTTGTGGGTGGTCTTTGAATGAATGAGAGTTATAATGTGCATAGTGGGAAAAACAAGACTTAAGAAGTTCTGATATGAAAAAGAAAGAAATATTCCCAGAGGGGGTATATCCAAATGAGACAATTTTTATGGAATCTGAAAAAAAGAATATAGCTAATTATAAAATGAATATACAGCCAGACATACATTCTTCCACTGCACAAGGTGGAGACCTAATCGGAGTATAGGAAGTGCAGGTGATGGAGGAAACCACCTGAAGGATGCTGAGGATGCATGGGCATGGGAAATCTTGGCCTTGAACAGGAAGATGCTGGCCAGAAGGTGCTAGTTCTGTGTGGTTACAAATCAGCTTCTATGTTGCCGGACTTGAAAAGTAGAGGGGACTTATGTTAGTAGTCTCCATGTCTTTAGTGAAACAAGAGGCAAAGCTTTATGTTAGGTGTGTTCACAGTTTTGTGTGTGCAGGTGGGTAGTGTGTGTGTGTGTGTGTGTGTGTGTGTGTGTGTGTTTGTGTAATTAGAAAGATTTGGATTAAGAATTGGAGAAGAAACTAGCCTTAGTCAAGGTGTGGCCTGCAGAGCCAAAGATGTAGTGAGAATGCTCATGGCTCATTGGCAGTGATAGAAGCGTCCCAGTATTATAGCATTTCTCCAACAGTGTTAATTTCCCGGGTACAAGACGCTATTGCCTGGATTGCTGTGACTCCAAACAATGATATGGATTCTGAGGGATAAACGGAAGATTGGAAGTGATCATGCTGCCTAACACTGAACACATGCTTAATATCCTTCCATATCTTGTCCTGTTTGAAATTCTTAAGGATTCTAGGGTACAGGAATTAGCAGATTTATGTAAAAGATGAGGCACCTATGTTTCAGGAAAGTAAAAACTGTCCAGAGTTGAATGTGCTAGAGACCAAATTCAAAACTAGCCTATCTCATTAATTCTCAGGGAGTTAATGGTGCAATTCTGGCTGCATTTGGAAGACAAAGGGGTCTAACAGCAGGCTGGAAGATTAGGGAATAATTAAGGCTGTCAGGGACTTGTGTCTGTCTGAGGCTAAACAATTCATGGGCATGGAAGTAAATCTGGAAGAATAATTGGTTGTGAGGGTAAGACATTGGTTTCTGGAGGTGAGGAGGTCAATTGATATAATGATGGTGCGTTGAATGGAGTGAAGATGTTGAGATGTCTTAGGATGTTGTGGCTAAAAGGCAGTAAATTAATAACTGGCATATAAGGTCTGAGGTAAACTATGCTGGATATTAGCTATGCTTTGAATTAGAGATTGGAGTTTGTTTTTCAAGCATCATCACCCTGTCCATCATCTCTTGGTTTGTAACCACAGTTACCATCTCCTTCTAAGGATATGGTAACCTCCCAATAAAGGGCAGTAGCCCTGCTCCCAGACTAAGAAGCCAGAGATGTCACAGGTCCATGAGAGACAATGGTAGCATTCAAGTCATCACTACTTCCCCAGTATTGTTCTGTTGTTTGATTGACAGATCTATTCCCAAGAAAGTATGTGTAAGCATTCATATGCATGTGCTTGTGTGTAGGCCCACATGTGCCTGTGTGCACATGTGTATGCCTGTGTGATTTGTTGATTTAAACTATCCTGTGGGTGAAATAAATACCCAGGCCTATACAAATAATTAATTATTTAAGTTGTGAAAGGACCTAGGTTAGTTTTAGTGGAAAGCCTGGAAATCAGGCTAGAAAAGGAACTCCAAGGGGCCAGAGAGCCACTTGGAAGAGATGTAATTTGAGGGAAAGAGTTGACTCTCCTTCATTGCTGGTGGGAATGCAAACTAGTACAACCACTTTGGAAATCTATCTGGCGCTTTCTCAGAAAAATGGGAATAGGGCTTCCTCAAGACCCAGCTATTCCACTCCTTGGAATATACCCAGAGGATGCACTACCACACAACAGGGACATATGCTCAACCATGTTCATAGCTGCCTTATTCATAATAGCCAGAACCTGGAAACAACCTATGTGTCCATCAGTAGAAGAATGGATAAAGAAACTGTGGTATATTTACACTATGGAATACTACTCAGCTATTAAAAACAAGGAATTCCCGAAATTTGTGGACAAATGGATTGATCTAGAAATTATCATAATGAGTGAGTTCACCCAGAAGCAAAAAGAGTCAAATGGTATATACTCACTTATATCGAGACACTAGGCCAAGGGGTACGCCCCCATGATAAACTTTACCTACCAAGAAAGTGGGTCAGAGGGGAGAAAATTCTATTGAGACTTTAGGGGTGAGAAGCCTGGAAGAATGAGGAAATAGAGGGATCCAGTGGGTCCTGGAAAAATACAGGCGGGTCTGGGCCCTCTAGTCCTCCTCAAACTATGGCACCAGCCAAGGAAAATTTAGCAGTAAACTTCGAACCCCTAACCAGTCTAGCCGATGGACAGGACATTCTCCACCGTTAAGTGGAGAAGGGGATCTGACTTCCACACAAACTCTGGTGCCCCATATCGGACCATGTCCCTTGGATGGGGAGGCCTGGTGGCACTCAGAGGAAGGATATAAGTCACCAAGAAGAGACTTGATACCCTAGGAGCATATACAGGGGGAGGAGGTCCCCCTCAGTCACAGTCATAGGGGAAGGGAGTAGAGGGGGAAAGGGGAGGGAGGAATGAAAGGGAGGATACAAGGGATGGGCTAACAATTGAGATGTAATATGAATAAATTAATAAATAAATTAATAAATAAAAAAAAAAAAAAAAAAGACTGACAGTAGGAAGGCTACTTGAGCCCAGAGCTGGCCTGGCCAGAGAAATAGCCTGTTGAAAGAAATAGTAAAGACTTCTGGAATTCTCTGCCTTGCCCTACATCTCCAAGGGGAAACTTTTAGATTATTTTTATAACGTTTTCACAGCCACCAATCCCATGATTTATTCCCAAAGCAGTGCTGTGGTTAAAAGAACACAGTATACACAGCCCAAAGTAATTTCAAACCCATTTATGTGCTTTGTTTTTCACGCCCTAGGCCCATGAAGTAAAACTGTGGTCCTTGCACCGCTTTGTAACTTGCTTTTTTGCTTCTCCCTTGCATTGTCTTCTCTTTGCCACTGCTTCCAAGGGCATGCTCTTAAAAGTCCCTTGAATGATGCCATGGACTCTCACTGGGCAGGGCGTATGACAGTTCTCTTCCTCCTCCTCCTCCTCCTTTTTTTTTTTTTTCTAACACAAAGGCCCATGTAATTGCAAGGATGTTGATCATAGGGGCTGTCAGATTTAGGAATAGCATCCAGGCAGCTTGAAAGCTGTGGCTGGGGCCATGCTGGGGCACATCTTAGTTCCCTCATCTTCTACGTAAGTGACAGGAGAACCAGAGATGTTCTGTCACGTTGAAGACTCCTGTTGCTCACATTCCAGCCGTGGACACATTTGATTCTATGTGTATGCTACCACAGTGGGAGCCTCCAGAAACTTGATTGAGTTTACTCCTACATTTATCACAGTCTTTAGGATCAGGCGACCTGACAACTCTGAAACAGGCCTTTAAACATCTCTGTTCAAAGCCACAGAGAGTCTTTCATGACAGCAGGAATAAGATGCCGAGAATAAGCAACCATCCACTGTTCTGATTGTCACAAGCATAGAAATTATGGGCCACCCTAGTCTCCTGAGTTAGTTCCTGCTCGCTCTGTGACTTGCCAGTGGGAAGTACCCAGTGCCTTCAGAATTTTAGTTGAGGGCCCATCTTCTTCCTTGGAAGGACAGTACAAGCTGAGTACAACCAGCACTGGCAGAGGTCCAGCTCATCCCATCTGCTAGAATCTCGCCTGTCTAAGCTCTGTTCCTGAGGTGTGAAACTGAAGTTGCCTTTAAAAATTATTTACTTATTTTTAATTGATGGATAATTATATGTGTTCTGGGGAGTGTAATGTGATATTTTGGTATACATGTAATGAAAAACTCAAGATATTTAGGTTATCTGTCATCACAAACATTTATTCCTTGATGTGCACTGAAAATCCTGTCTTCTAGCGATTTTAATTGTCTCATCAAAGCTTGCTTGCTACACTTTTTTATATGACAGCAATGGAAACATATTCCTCCTATCTGGCTGTGTCTCTGTACCTGTTGAGCAACCCTTCCTCCTTTCTTCTTCTCTCTCCTCAAGGAAAGCACAGTTATGCTTTTACGAGATCAGGTATTTGAGACCCCTACATAGGGAAATCATTCAGCATTTGTCTTTCTGATCCTGGCTTATTTCCCTTAATGCTATGATTATACAGGTCCCTGCATATTTCTGTAAATTTCGTTCTTTTTATTTCCAAATAATATTTCATTGTAGAATGTGATACATCCTTTCTATCCATTCATCTTTTTTTTTTAAATTTTCTTTTTGTGTGTGCATATAATCATTTTGGCTGAATTTATACATTTGCACCATGTAGGTGCCTCTGGTGTTCCCAGACATCAGAAGAGGAATCAGATTCCCTGAAACTAAAGGTATAGATGGCTGTTAGCTATCATGTGGGTGCTGGGAACCAAACACAGAGCTTGTGGAAGAGCAGCCTATGGTTTATCCACCCAGTCAATTTCTCCAGCTTCCCTAAACCCGCATGCTTTCTTGTTTGTCTTTTAATGGCTTCTCCAGCATACATGGTTAACTCTTTTGTTCTGCACACCAGAATTTATCTCACTTTGCTCATGACTGTATATGTATATAATATGACCAGCTCCTTTTTATGGCTGCTGCTAACCTAGAGCCACTCTTGCTTCCATGTCTCTGCCCTGGGATGGATAATATTCTTAAAGTGTGAGCTAAAAGAAACTGTTCATTTCTTTTATCTTTTAAATATTTTTAATTTTTTATTATTTATTAATTCATTCATATTACATCTCAGTTGTTATCCCATCCCTTGTATCCTCCCATTCCTCCCTCTCACCCACTTTAACCTACTCCCCTCCTCTCTGACTGTGACTGAGGGGGACCTCCTCCCTTGTATATGATCATAGGGTATGAAGTCTCTTCTTGGTAGCCTGCTATCCTTCCCCTGAGTGCCACTGGGCCTCTTCATCAAGGGGACATGGTCAAATATGGGACACCAGAGTTCATGTGAAAGTCAGTCCCCACACTTCACTCATCTGTGGAGAATGTCTTGTCCATTGGCTGGATCTGGGTAGGGGTTCGAAGTTTACTGCACATATTGTCCTGCTCAAACTATGAGCAGAGCCCCTGGCCCAGATCTGCCCATCATAATGTTCTTCTTGTAGGCTTCTAGGACCCTCTGGATCCTTCTATTTCCCCATTCTCCCATACTTCTCTCACCTACATTCCCAATAGGATGTCATCACATCTGTCCCACTTTCCTGGTAGGTGAAGACTTTCATGGGACATATCCCTTGGGCTAAGTGTCCAGATATAAGTGAGTATATACCATTTGAGTCTTTCTGCTTCTGGATGAACTCACTCATGATCATTTCTAGTTCAATCCGTTTGTCCACAAATTTTGGGAATTTCTTGTTTTTAATAGCTGAGTAGTATTCCATAGTGTAAAAGTACCACCATTTCTTTATCAATTCTTCTATTGAGGGACACCTAGGCTGTTTCCATGTTCTGGTTATTGAATAAGGCTGCTATGAACATGGTAGAGCATATGTGCCTGTTGTGTGCTGGAGCATCTTCTGGGTGTATTCCAAGGAGTGGAATAGCTGGGTCTTGAGGAAACCCTATTCCCAGTTTTCTGAGATAGATTTCCAAAGTGGTTATACTAGTTTGCATTCCCACCAGCAATGAAGGAGTGTTCCTCTCTTAAGCTGATTTTGTCATTCATTTTATCACAGCAACAAGAGAAGGAACTAATATAAGAAACAGACATTGTTCACGGGTAAATACTGCAGCGGTGTTGTACCTTACATCAGACATTTGTCTTTCATCTCCAAGTTCTTACTTCTGTCCCTATTCTGAAGTGTTGGACCTGGGCCTCTGTTCTAGTTTGATCTCTGTTAATGACAAACATCGTGGCCAAAGATGACTTGCAGAAGAAAGGCTTCATTTCATGTTTCAGGTTGCATTCTGTGATGGAGGGAAGGCAAGGCAGGAACTCAAAGCAAGAGCTTGAAGAAGAAACCATAGAGGAATACTGCTTGTTTGCTTGCTATCATGGTTATATTTACCTGCTTTCCTTCTTTGACATAATATTGTTACTGATTCTTTTGCGATTTTACATCAAATACTCCTATTACATTCACTTCCCAGTCCTTCCCTGACCTCCGCCAATCCTTGTTACCTCCATGCCCCCAGTAAACAAACAAACAAACAAACAAACAAACAAACAAAAGCATCCAACTTGTGTTATCCATGTATTCACTGGGACATAGCGAAACTCTCATTGGCCTTCCTCCGAAATGGAGCTAATTCCTTCCCCTCCTGCATTCTCTTTGGAAACCCTCTACTGTGGAAGGTAATACCCTAGAATCCTATCATGGTTTTTATGAGTTCTCTCTAATGTGTTCCTGTCTAATCTGTTACTATTTTTTTGGGGGGGAGGAAGAGGTTGGGGTGGAGGGAGAGGTTGTTTCTCTTTCTCACCTGGGCTTCTTCAGTCATGGATATCACTGCAAAAGTAGCTTATTTTCTCTTTAGGGACAGAGGGAGCTTGGATTATGAGCTTCCACAGACCACGGACCCAGATAACACCCTCTGATGCAACTGGGATCATGGGCATCAATATGGCTTTCAGCTGCAGCATAAACAACAGACATCCACCTGGCATTTGGCGCCAACACAGGCCGCATACATCAACAAAGACATGGCCTCAGTAAGATCATGGTCTCAGCATGGCCCTCTGTGAGTTTGTTTTACCTACTTTTCCTGTATAGTCCAGTCCCACTGGTCTATAGATGGTACTGCCTGTAGTGGAATGGGCCCTCCTACATCCATTAGCAATCAAGCAAATGCCCTACGGGCACTTGTACAGGTCGATCTGATGGAAGCATTTCCTCAGTTGAGGTTCCCTCTTCCCAAGTGTGTCAAGTTGACAGCCAAGATTAGCCATCACAGACTCTATAGGTCTCATCCTTTTTCTACCTGCTGTTATTATATGCTAAGCTTTGCTGTGAGGAGAAGCTTAAGGAAACCTGTGGTTGTTTGAATAAAAATGGTCCCCATAGGCTCATATATTTGAATGCTTAGTCATCATACTGCTTGATACATATTGGGAGGTGTGGCCTTGTTGGACTAGATGTGGTCTTGTCACTGGGGGTAGGCTTTGAGGTTTACAAAGCCCCAAACCAGGCCCAGTGTCTCTCCCTTCTTCCACTGTCTGTGGATCCAGAGGTAGAACTCTCACTTACATCTCCGGCACCATGTCTGGAGATACCTATGGCCACATGATCCCCACCATGGTAAAGGACTAAACCTCTGAAACTGTAAGCAAGCCCCAATGCAATGTTTTCTTCTGTAAGAGCTGCTTTGGCCATGGTGTCTCTTCACAGCAGTAGAACAACAGCTAAAACCAATCCCGAGGGAGCACCGGGGAAATGATCCTTCCCCGGCAATGCGTCTGAACCTGTGACCCTGTAAAAGGGTTTGCAAAACGCAGATATTTATATTACTTTCCATAACAGTAGCAAAATTACAGTTATGAAGTGGCAATAAAATAATTTTATAGTGGAGGGGGGTGTTCAACATGACTTGAGGAATTGTATTAAAGGGTTGCAGCATTAGAAAGGTTGAGAATCAGTGACCTGGACAAGTGGTTTTTCCTTCGAGCAACAGTATTCTGATTCCATGGCTAAGGCCTGACACTGGCTGATAGACCCTGAGTTTAATCTTAAGGGACTCCTTGATATGTTTATTCACTAACTCTTCCTTTGTTCCTCCTGCCCTAGCAACAGCTGTTGTTACTGCAGTTGCTACCTCAGCAGTACCCTGGGATTCTCCTTTTTACCTCCAGTCACCCAGTTAATGACTTTGCATCAGGTTATCAGTTCTTTGCCTTAAATCATATCTCTTCATATAACGGATTTGGGCTTTGCCTTCCAACGGATGTCTGTGCACATATTAGTTTACTTACAAGCC
Organism: Acomys percivali; assembly: GCA_907169655.1. Classification (NCBI taxonomy): domain Eukaryota; kingdom Metazoa; phylum Chordata; class Mammalia; order Rodentia; family Muridae; genus Acomys; species Acomys percivali. Next base: position 111,338,687 of record OU015746.1, on the reverse strand, counting down.
CCAGGCTCTGTCTACACCAGAACTTGCAATCCTTACAGCCTCATGTCCATGAATATCTTTTAGTTCCAGGCCAGACACGTCAGCTCTCCTAAGGGGTTGAGGATTTATATATCTCAGTGTCACTTTATACGTGTGACATTTCTGCAGCACATTCTAAATATGGTTCTAAATCTTATACAAAGCCTTGTATCTTCCTATTGATTTCTTAAATTTGTGTTAAATCTCTGCAATGAGTTTCTCAGGCATAGCTGAACCTCCAGGGAGTCCTAATCCAGCTGTAGTCACAGGTTTGGGGCTTTACAAATTTTACCTGTATTGATCAACAGCATCACACAGCTTTGGGTTTTCAGGAGCTGGGAGTTACACATTTAAATGTTTTAGAGTTTCTTCTGTATTTAGCTTTCATGAGATGGTATCTATTTGTCAGGCTGCAAATAGCAGAATCTGGGAAAGAATGGGTTAAAGAAGGAAGATGGTTATTTATTTCCATGGAGTTAGATATCAGAGATGAGAGGGCATGGGGTAGTCCATGAGTGGTGACACCCATATGTTGACAACTTTTTTTACCCTGTCATTTTTGGCCTCTGACCATTTTCCTCAATGGGTGGAAAAGCCATGCTGCTCCATGACAGTGGTGTCATGATCAGGGCAGGAAGCACCTGCAGGATGAAACAGTGCTATAAACCAGCAGGTAGAACTTTTCCAAATATCCCTAGCAGACTCTCTGGCATATTCTAGCTACAAGGGATGTTGGGGGCTATATAGCTGCCTACATGGAGCATTTCTCCCCCCATCTCTTCTCTCCACAGTGGTTCTATTAATGAGAGAGAAGGAGTTAATAGGCACTGGGCGGACAGATCTCAGTAACTCCCACAGTATGTGAGTCTATGCCCTGAGTTCAACGTATTTTCCTTAACATTTCAGTAACTTCAATTATAACTCTACCTTCAGTAAGACCTATTCACGGAGTTGTCATGACTTCCAAGGGTATTCCAGGAGTCCTCATAGCCAAGGCTAAGGCATCATTGCCTCAGATCCTTGTGACTTTGAAACAGAATGTATACACTCATAGAGAAAATGAACTTTTGGGTTATTAATACCTTAATATTCCTAATCTGCTCACTAGTGTTGTTAGTTTCTTTTGTGCTGTCATGACAAAATACTATGGCCAAAAACAACTTGGAAGACTGCTTATTTTGGTTTACAGTTCCAGATGGATAGTGTCCACAGTGGTGGAAAATGCTTGCCTGCAGGGGCAGGAACCAAAGAGAGATCACATTTTGTTTATATATAGGAAGCAGATAGGGAGAACAGGAAGTGACCTAAAGCTATAAATCCTTAAAGCCTGTTTATATGACCAATACACTCCAACAATCTTAAAGGTTCCATGACCTCCCCAAACAGTGCCACTAATTGGGTACCAAGTATTTAAACCTGAACTTATGGATGACATTTCTCATTCAAACCACCACATGTGTACACAGCATCTTCCCAGCTTGCCTTCCTTGCAATGGGCTATCTCATTCCTCTGCCTCACTAGGAGCTCCCTTGACTCTCACGACAGTCTTTCATCTCCTCCTGGGACTCATTTCCACGTACCTTGATGACTTCCTATATTTCATTCCAATAGTCTTTCACAGTAGCCCAAGGACTAGTTTGGAAAGTAGGACATAGGTTGGAGGTTAATGGACATGGAGGCAAAGAAACAGCATCTCTCCCAGTCTGCTGAGACTCATAGCCAAACTTTGGGTTTGGAATGCTGGGAGTCTTATGGAAGAGTTGGGGGCTAGAAGGATCTGGAGGGGATAGGAGCTCCACAAGGAGACCAATGGAGCCAACAAATTCAGACCAAGATGTGGAGGGACCTGTACAGACTGATGCACTGACCAAGGACCATGCATGGTGAGGACCTAGACCAGAGGGGCCAGATGTAGCAGATAGGCAACGCAGTTTTCTTATGGGCCCCATAAGATGGAGAGTAGGGGCTACTTCTGACATGGACTCTGGTGCTTACTCTTTGATCACTTTCCCCGAGTGAGGTGGCCTTGCCAGGCCACAGAAGAAGAGGATACAGGCACTCCTGATGGAAATTGATCGGTTGTGGTTAGATGATAGGGAAGGAAGGCTCCCACTTTCTGAGGACTAGGGGTGGTGATGAGGGAGGGGGCTACAATTGGGATGTAAAGTGAACAAATTAAAAATAAAAAATACTTTATTAAAATAAAAAACGGAGTGGTCCATAAATGATGATGGATTCAGAGTTAACATCATACATGTTTGTGCCAAGGAACCTCAGGAAAATGGCAAGAAAAGGAATAGTGTTCTATCGGGGAATGGCTAGCTGGACTGAGCAGTAACTGAAGAGGCCTGGAAAGACTATTTTATAGTAAAACTGTTGAGGCAAGGAAAGCAATAATGGCTTATTGAGGTATGACTTCATCAAAATCTCTATGAGTCATAGTGTATGAGGCCTCAGACAAGCCCGTGCCTGAAGGCCTGTGGCCTTTGCATTGATGTGGCAGCCGAGACAAGCTAGGAAGCCTAACCGTGGCTTTTACTCCTTCCTTTCTGCTCTTTGGTGTTACTTCTCAATCCCCGACTTGTCTCCCACTGTCCCCTGCCCCCCATCTTGCATCATATTTGGGAACTTGGCCAACAAAAGTCTGGGTGGGTATAGGTGCTTGTAAGACCTTAAGATCTGTAAAGCTGCAGCTTCATCAGTGCCACTATTGGAGACTTTTGCTTAAGTGAAATCAAAAGAGTTTTTAATTATATATCACCTCTCAAGGGCCATTTAAGAATCAAACTAGTGTTTACAAATGGATTTGAGAGTTTGTCAGTGCAGGGAATTAATTCTGTTACCTTTTAGTGCCTAGGAAAATCAAACGAAAGAAAAAAGAAGCTCACTTATTTGTTCAGTAATATGGGAAGTCAAGCCTCTGGCCCAAGTCCTGCAACCTTTGGATTTTATCTGATTGAAAACACAGACTTGCTGGGTGGTGGTGGAAATACCATTAATCCCAGTACGTGGGAAGCAGAGGCAGGCAGATCTCTGTGAGTTCAAGGCCAGCCTGGTCTACAAAATGAGTTCCAGGACAGTCAGGGCTACACAGAAAAATCTTGTCTCAAAAGAACAAGAAAAAGAGCTTCCCCTCCACAAAACAACAACACTGCCCCTAAACTTTAGAATATTTGACTTGAGACCAACAAGGTTGTTTCAGAGACAGACAGTTGTTGTTTCCCCTGAATGAAATTTATCTGGATCAAAAGAGGGAAGATGACCATACTTTCTTTTCATAGGCAGATACTCATCGCTGACAGACTCCAGGAAGCATAGACAGCACAGTCCTGAGCCAGAGAACTGGTTCTTCTAGCTAGGGAGGAGATGGGTCTGACTTATGAAAATGAGGCAAATGACCTGCATGTTGGAGTACAGTGACCTTGTACAGAATATGTACAGAATATAAATCACTTGCTAACTCTTCATTTTCCCCATTAGCTCATTTTATTTATTAAAATTAAAACTGTCCTGAAATTTTAACCATTTTCTCTGGACTTTGGATGCCATTCTGACCTTTGATAACTGGTTCCTTTATTTCTAAACAGAAGCCAAGTATGAGTCTCATTATTGATTTGAAATTCCTGGCTAGCCACATAAAGAAAATAAAAAAGAGACAGGTAAAATTAATTTTAATGATGCATTTTACTTAAATCAATCTGTTAATATATTATTATATAATTAATCTAAATGTTCTAAGTATTGATTTTATGGAGGGGTGATGAGAGATAGAGAGATTGATTGAGAGTGAACCAGCTCACTTAGTTATGGATCCTAAGAAGACCCATTATGGGACATTTGCATATTAAGAGGACCATGGAAGCAATGTTAAAAAGTTATGGAGGTTATTATTGTGGTTTACTTCAAGACTGAAGGTTGCAGAGCCAGGGTAGCTAGTGGTCCAGTTCATTCAAAGTCTGAAAGCTTAGGACTTAAGACTTCCCTAGGAAAGACACAGTATGACGTGGTCCAATTTTAAAGCCCTTGGAACCACAGAAAGTGTCGGTGTTAAGTCTCAGACTAAAACCAAAGTGGGAGGACTAGAGGCAGAGCTGGAGCTGTCTGGTGTGATTTCCAGGGTCAAATTCAGGACTTGGAACTCTGATGTCCAACAGGAGAAGAAGTAGGGCATTCTGACTATGGAAGACAAAGAGAAAGATTTCATTCTCTTCACCTTTTCATTCCGCCTGGGCCTTCAGCTGATTGGAGAGTGCCCAGTCACACTGAAGACAGAAGATTCTCTGCACTCAGCCCACCAACTCCTGAAGATAATTTCCTCTGGAGATACCTGACAGACAGACCTGAGGCTCCCAAGACACTGGGTTGACTTTTAACAGACAGAGGAATCAGTTCAGTGCTTACTGAAGCATCGAGAAAAATAATGTGTTACTAGAGGTCTAAATAAACCATATTTCTATTGCTTTGGCACTCAAAATTGACCATGCCGATGAGATGTTTTATCTTTTCAGTTAGATTCGAAGTCTTTGAAATGTGATGTTTTACTATTACAATCCTTCTCAATTCAGAAGGGCTACATTTCAAGCATGTAGAAACCCTGTTAAAAAGCACAGCTGACTCCAGGTTCTGAGTCATTGTACTTTCAATAATAGTTAATTTGATATATCAGGTGATTGGCCCCAGTGCCCTGATATTTGTCCAAACATTTCTTGGTGTGTCTGTGAAGGTATTTCATAACAAGGTGAACATTTTAAAATATGATAATGTGGTTGAATGTCATCTCACTCTCTGATGACCTGAAGGAAGTAAAGGCTATGTAAGATTCTGTATTTTCTTGACATGGGTCAGTCCTGCTTCTGCTTTAGTCTTAGACTGGAACTAATACCATCATAGCTTTTGACTCTCAACTTTTGAGCTCAGACTGGAGCTATACAATGGATTTTCCTGGGCCCCCAGTTTTTAGACTGTAGGTTTTACTGCTTTTCAGTCTCTGTATACTCATTTGGGCCAGTTCCTCCCCTGTCTCTCTCTCTCTCTCTCTCTCTCTCTCTCTCTCTCTCTCTCTCTCTGTGTGTGTGTGTGTGTGTAGGAATTGTATTGGTTTCTCTGGAGAAGCAAGACTAGTAGCATTCTTAGACTGAGCACATAGAACTATAAAACTGATGACCAACCTATTATAAAGATACCAGTTGGTAGATATCATCGCTCTATAAAATGATCTAACAGGGACAGTATTCTGAGATACTCTGGGTCATGATCCAAGGAGAAGTTAGCAGATACTTTTGGAATATGATTCAAATAACATCAAAGAGCCATCTGTAGAAGATGAAATTCTGAGGAAGAAGCCAGGATTACAGACAACCAGAGATACAGGGCTCATTCTGGAAGTGAGCATGAGAATTGGGAGGAAGATTCTGCCTTGTAGAAGTTGAGAGAAGCTCTATAGCTGTGACTGAACTTCATGATTCCAACCCAGGGAAGCCTAGTGTGCCACCCCTGAGAAGGGTTAAGTAGTCACTTTCCCCTTGGTGCTATTGGACTAAGACCTATGACATCTCAGTCTCCAGCCTTACCTTACTTGCCAGTGTCTTCACATGAAACAAATCTGACCTCTGCTTTAGACCCTGCCTTACAACAGAATTTGTCTATGCTGGGTTTTCAAATTCACATTAGTGTATATTCAACATGTGTGTTCTGTTTTTGGCTTATCTTTCTGACATCTCTTTACATTTTCCTGATCCACTTGCACCCATGACTCAATGTGCTCCACATCAGTATGCTTTGCTCCATATCTACGCCTTTGTGGTTGGTTTTCTCCTTGCCTAGAAGTCACTGACCTTCCCATTGCATCACCCAGCTCTCTATTTCCCTTTCAAGGAAGTGAGCAGGTATATTCACATGAATCTTTTCTGACATTTCGTTTTATTTTCACCCTAAGATTTTTTTTTAGGTGTCTTGTGTTATCAGAAGCATTCTCAGCATCTGTGTCATAGCACCCATCTTACTAAATGTAAACAATCATGTATTTGCCATGCTGTCAGTCTATAAAGTACTGGAAGGGATTTATGTGTTCTCAGGATACAGCATAGGGTTTGACCTGGGGTGCATTTCAGAAATCTCTTTTTGATGATGACTTTTTGGTTCCACTTAGCGTCTATAGAGATCATCAGTGGAAAGTGGGGTCCTAAGTTAAACTCTGGGCCATCTGTGTAGTTTGTACTGTGATTTCCCAATTGCTTTGTGACTAAGTCAACTTAGACTAGGAACCACCCCTTAGCACATGCAATGTGTCATTGTATGTGTAAGAGAAGGCAGCATGCCCAACAATGTTCAGTGCAGCACGGCCTCTGATAGAAAAGTGGAAGAAACAATTACGTTACAATGAATAGGTAAATTATAGCATGTCAGCGAATTGGAATGTAAGCAGTCGTAAAAACCATGATTATGAAGACAGTGGAACAGCCTTAAAGAATAGTCAGTGCTTTCTGTCCACCCCACAGAGAAAATCCCACTCATTAAACATCCTTGTTGTGCTAGTTCATTCATGAATTCAACACATGGTTATTTAATAATACAGTACATAAGGCTTTGGTCATTCAAAAGTAGTCAAGATTTTAACAGACTGAGTGGAAATGGAAGGCAGGGCTACAGTCCTCACCACAACATCTGAGGTGGAGACCCCAAACACTATTCCCTTGGAAGGAACTTACTCTTAAGTATTCTGTAAACCTTCTCTGCACTTGCCCAAGGATAGGTTGCTTTTGTTAGTCGGCTTTCTGTTACTGTGACAAGATATCCGAGCCAATCGACTTAAAAAGAAGAAAGGTTCATCATGGCCCCTGATATCATAAGTTTCAGTGTATGGTTACTTGATGCCATTGCCTTGGACCAGTGGCAGTACAGAGCACCATGGCAGAGCATGTGGCAGGTAGGGCTGGTCATTTTATGATGGCTGAGAAATAGAGTGGTGGGGGAGAGAGGAAGAGAGAGGAAGGAGCTAGTATCCCAATATCATCCCCAAGAATGTGCCCCAATGATCTCACTTCCTAACATCCTACCAGATCCCTAAAGGTTCTACCACTTTCTAGTACCACAGACTGGGGACCAAACCTTCAACAATGGCCTTTGGGGACATTCAAGATGCAACCCAAATGTAGCACTTACCTCACTCACCATCTCATATCCTTTTTATTTCAGCGATCAATTTCAGGAGTTTACTATCCTTGACTGTGTTTATCCACCCTTTGTATTCATCTCTATATAGCCCCTTTACCACTCAACAAAGATAGATTAAAAAAAAAAGGTGTATTTAGAATCAATGGAGGGTATTATAAATAAAACATAAGATTGAGATAGATGTGAGGCCATCCTACTGAGACTCTAGGTACGAGAAATATAGGCAATGGGGAAATAGAAGGACCCAGAGGGTCCTAAAACCTACAAGTAGTAAACATTGAACCCCTACTCTGATCTACCCAAAGGACAGGATATTCCCCCCCTATTATGTGGAGAGTGGGGACTGCCTCTGACATGAATTCTGGTGTCCCATATCTGACCACCTCCCCTTGATGGGGAGGTCTAGTGGTACTCAAAGAAAGAATAAACAGGCTACCAAGATGAGACTTGATAGCCTAGGATCATATAGTGGGGGAGCAGGTCCCACTTGGTCTTAGACCTAGGAGACGGGAATACGGTGAAAGTGAAAGGGAGGGAGGGATGGGAGGATACAAGTGATGGGATAACAATTGAGTTCTAATCTAAATAAATTAATAGAATTAAATTTTAAATAATAAATAAATAAAACATTGTATTTACTGCTGTGATGCAGTTCTCTTCTGTCACAGAAGGGACAAGACCTCTAATTGAAGAGTTTGGTCAGCTTGGATCTTAGTTCATTTGAAACTCAATAGAGTGCTGTGAACACAACAGTCTTTAGGAGCCCTTGTAGCTATGCTCTGTGACAGGTGACACTTGTTCCTCGTGGGTTTTCAGGATGGTCTAACAGTTGATCAGCAGTGCTGATTAGGGGTCTTATGGGAACAATTCACAGCCAAGAATTTTGGTTATGGCCATTTCTCCTTGTCAGGGCTAGGAGGAAATTGCCTGAAGAGGAGAGACTCAGCTGTCCTAGTTCTAGGTACAGCTCAATGGCATTTAAATAATTCATATATTTAAAATAACAAAATAAATATTTTATGGGTCTTTAAATTTTAGTAACCGGCTGTACCCTTGAAACCTACTGATTAAAAATTAGACTTTAGTCACAAATACAAATATAATTGTCCAGTAAAATGGTGCTATTAGTAGAAGCACATAATTTAGAACCCACAGGATTTCTTTTTTCATATTCAAGGGCCTAGAAATCAAACTGAACAGCCTGGCTAGGGGTGGGTTAGGGGTATATGGGTGAGAAGCCTTTCCTTATTTCATAAGTCTGTGTCCTAACACCAGTTGTTTTTTTTTTTTTTTTCCTGAAGACCAGGTGGGGTCTCTCCTGCATACTGATATCTCTGAGAGAAAAATCACAGCTCACTCTTGACCGTCTGGGAGACATCTGAGAATCCCTGTAATAAAGCTTGCTGGGAGAATAGGTAGTTACAGAGCAGAACAATCATGTTGGTGGGTGTTGCATAATTTTTCTGTTTGTCTGTACTTCCCTAGAGGATTTGAAAGATGATGTAAAATAGTTGCGGCAATGTGACTGGAATATCACCTCTGAGGAGTTGCTTATTCTCATTCTGCCTGTTCGAAAATATAATGCATATTGATTTCTTGGATAGAATTATAGAAGTAATGTATGGCTATTATACAAAATTTGGAAAATATGGAGAACTATAATGGAAGGAAAGAAAAAGCATCCGTGATTGATCAGACAATAATAACATGATCATTACTTGTCTCTGTATGTGAGTCAAGTGCCTATTTTCTATGCATATGCCTTTTTCTTCTTTCTTTGTGTGTGTATATGTGCATGCTGATGTGGGTACATGTATGTGCAAGTACCTGTGCCCACATATGCACATGCATATGTAAGCCCGAAGTCAACTTCACCTGTCATTTCTCAGGAGCCTCTACCTTGCTGTTTCTCTCAGTGTCCTAGAGCTCACCTAGGCTGACTAGGCTGACTGATCAGTAAGCCTTGGGAGAGCTATCTGACTCTGCCTTCCCAGTGTTGCAGTTACCACTCAGGCACTTGCTACCATGTTTGGCACATGTGTGTATGTGTGTCTATGTGCACACGCTCACATGATAGGGGATACATGTGAAAGTTGGAGGACAATACTGAGTGTCTGTTGTTGCTTTCTGCCTTGTTGGAGCCAGAGTCTTCTATTCATTGTTCATCATTGCATACAGGCTAGCTGGCCCATGAGCTTCCGGGGTTTCTCCTGTGTCTCTGCCTCCCATCTCACTCATAGAACCCTTGGGATTACAGACACACAGTACTGCATCTAATGTTTATGTGTTTTCTGGGGATTTGAACTCAGGTCTTCATGCTTATATTACAAAACTTTAAACCAAGGAACCATCATCCTCACTCTCAGCTTTAAAAAAAAAATACAGGCTCTGGAGATCAAACTCAGGTCCTCTTGCTTGTGCACAAGCACTTTACCTACTTAGTAACCTTAGTAATTTCGCTAGTCTCTTTCCTCCAGTCTTTCTTCTGTGATTAGCTTTCCTCTTACGGTATCTCTAGGTGGAAAGCACTTTGAAGAGGGCACTCTGTTTTCCACATTGCATGCATCCTTCATCTGTGTCACAGGTCTTGACTGAGGCTGTTTTTAGAATTAATTACAAAGTTTGGGGCTGTTTTTAGAATAAATTACAAAGTTTTATCTTTTCTTATCATGTGGTAACTTGAACTTTCCATTTGATGAGCCTCAGGGATTGATGAATTGTATTGAAGTAATATTTCTCAGCCTTTGTCACAAAGGACATTTCAATGAGAGATCTGTGTTGTGTGGAGGTTTTCTATGTACGTAGCCTCAACTCTACCTCCTATTCTCTAGTGATAACCACAAATCCTCCCAGACACTGGGACTTGTCTTTCGGGTGCTTGATAACTACTGTGCTGAAACATCTAAAATTCAGGACTGCCTGAATTTCTATGCTCCTAACGTCTATGTTTTAGATTAGGCTATCAAGAAGATGAATATTTAGATGGGATTTCAGAACTCACAGATACCGACAATTAGTTTTTCTCTTCTGTTTTGGGATAGATAATCCATGCCATGAAGACATAGATCTGAACCGAAAAACCTTCTTATACAGGAACTAGTTGGTAGCACAATTCATCCAGTCGCAAAGGGAGTTAATACAGGGACCTGGGAGTTTGTAGGAACCATGGAGAGCTGGGTAAGAGGTAAGGTCGGATAGTATGCTGTCAGCTCCTGGAAATCTGAAAATTAGGACCATTTGAAACACTTTCCAGGCAATGAGAAGCTCCAAGATTCCCAGTGGGCTTGTTGCTGTTGATCTCAACAGCTCATAGCAGCAGCATGAGTCATTGTTAGAAGAAGTCAGGAAGACTCTGGTACGTTCTGTGTTCTACCATCTGCAGACACTTATGTGGCTGCCCACAGCAGAACTTTCTTTCTTCCTCCAAGATCTGCAAAGGGTGTCTGTCACTCAGTGGCCTGATTAACTAAAGAACTGCTGGCAGGAGAGTCTGGAAATGTTTCCAGGCTTCCAGTCTGGCAGTACTGCAGGTTACCGAGAATGGGAGTAGGGCAGGAATAGTGGAGGAGATACTGTCACGTGACAAGATTATCATGAATAAGACCTTTCTCCGTGAGAATGACAAGGCATACAGTACACGCTGGTGCCACTGTACTGATTCTTAGGAACCACTGAGTTGAAAATCTAAACATTAGAAATTGCAGTTTCCAAACTCTTGCTTGGTTATATTTTAGAACAGAGAGCACCAAGAAGGTAAACATTTAATTGGTGTTTCTGAAGCACAAATAATAACAGCTGAACTAAGGATGTGGCGCAGTTCTTAGAATGCTTGCCTAGCACACACAACCTCCTGGTTTTGATCCCAAGTACTGCAAGAAACTGAGCTTGATGGCATGTGACTGAAAAACAAAAACCAGAGTAAATAACAACTTGAGCTCCTACGTTTTCTTAAAAAATTAAAATCTTTTTGCTCTAAATTAAAATATAATTATATCATTTTACCTCCCTGCTTTCCTCCCTCCAATCTTCCCATATGTCCTTCCTCAATCCCTCTCAAATGCATAGCTTCTTTAAGTCACACACACACACACACACACACACACACACACACACACACACACACAGACCTTGCTCAGTATGTTTAGTGTAACTTGTATTTCTATTTTATGGTGCTGATCATTTCATATTAGATAACCAGTTAGGAGACTCTTCTCTTATTTCTTCTGCTCTCAGCATTCCTTTGTTGCCTATACCTCTTTGTCTAGGAGTGGGGCCCTATAAAAATTTCTTTCTTCCATATTAGCAGGTCTATCAGTATTGTACTTGTTCAGGACTTGTTTAGGCAGCCATCTTGTTGAGTTATCATGCAAGAAAGATGCTCCTCTACAAGAGTCTTTCATTGACCTGACTTCTTGGTCTTATACATTGTGAACGGATGGTAGAAACTTAAGCTGCAGGATGTATGGCAGGGTTGAATTTTCCTAGTTCAGACAAGACAAACAAAGCTTTCTGTACATAAAAATAGTAACTACATATGCAGTTTCTTATACTCTTTGTTTATTTGCTGTTGTCTTAGGAAATTTTCCAACATGTATTATTTTCAGTGTTCAAGTATTATTCTGTTGTTAGGGAGGGAGTATCATTTTCTTCATCGGTGTGGGCACAGTCACAGATAAGTTGCCCATGCTTCATTAAATAGCCTCCTACTCATGCTCCATCAAGTAACACTTATTAAACTTGGTGGGTCACACAGGAAAAGAAGATGTGAAAGTAGGAGAGGCCTTGGTGAGATGTGTCCCAGTGGGAGAGGGAGCAGGATGAGAGGGATGGGGCATGAAAATGACTAAAATTGATTACATAGATGTGTGAAACTATCAAACAATAAAACATTTTAATATTATAAACTTCAAAATGCATTACTGATATTAAACATCCAAAAGCATACTATTCATTTATATATACACACACATACACACACTCATACACACACATACTCACAGACACTCACACACACTCACACACATACACACACTCACTAATACTCACACAGTCACACACATACACACACTCACACACATAAACGCACATTTAAAAGCTTTACATTATTTAGCATTTGTGCATGAGTCTTTGTTCTGACTGGATAGTTCCCTAAGACAGGTTTTTAGAAGTGGGTTTGCTCACCCAAAGCTTTGTATTCAATGCCCTAACAAGTGTGTGCAGTAATTAACTCCCATGAGTGGCATGAGACTCTACTCTTAGCCACTTTGTGAGGGCTGAGGTCACACTGTTAATTTTAAAACCAAGCAAATCAAATCAAAACAAACACCTTTGATATTTTTATCAGCCTGTACATGCACTTTTGCATTTCTATGATTCTTACCATTAAGACTGAACTATGTGGTTTCATCTGGATCCTGCACATCTTTAAAAATATTCATTACCACATAGGTAATGTAAGCCAAAGGTAGGAACAAAATGATGTGTGTTGAAAAAGTGAATGTTTTCTGTCCTACTCCAGCAAATCAGGTCGTTCCAACAGCTTAAAACTGTGGATATTTTTAATATGGACTCCAGAGGTATCCTTTGTTTTATATACATATATAATTAAATATATTATATTATATAGTATATATAATATATGTGCCAAAATAGATGTAGATTATGATCACATACATTTAAAATTTTTGCCATAGGCCACAGTGTTATAGTATCATTTTGAATTTTTTAAAACCTTATTTATTTATTTCTTCAATTTACATCCTGGTCATAGCTCCATCCTTCCTCACCTCCCAGCCCCATCCTCTCTCTTTCTCCCATATCCCACTCCCCATTTTGAAATATATTAACTAATGTAAATTAAAGAAGTTTCCATATATAAGCATGTAAAAAGATATAAAGATAAAACATTCTGTTTGTGCAAATGCTATGATTTACTTCAACAGCCCACTGTTAATCATTTTAGGTTGTTTTAGTCTGTCTAAGAGGATTTACTCATTTTTATTTTATATGTATGAATGATTTGCTAGCTACCTACACTATGTACAAGTAGTGTCCTTGAGGGCCCAGAGAGTGCATCAGATCTGTAGTTACAAGTGGTTGTAAGCCACCATATGGGTGCTGGGAACTGAACCCAGGTCCTTTGCAAGAGCAGTGAGTGCTCCTAGATGAGTTCTCTCTCACTCTGTCACTCTAGGTGGAGTTTTTTTCTTTCTAATTTTTGCTTTATATATACTAATCTTACAAACACCCATGCTTCAGGATAAAGGATAGACGCTGCAGTTTGGGTCTGGAATGCCACCCTTAACCCCATTTGTATTGACTTGGTACCCAGTTTGACCTTCTCAGGAAGTGATAAGTAGAACTTTTAAAAGATATAACCCAATTGGGGAGATATTTAGGTCATTTGGGGTGTGTCCTTGAAGGAGATTATGGGACACTGCTTTCTTCTTCATTTTTTACTTCTTGTTCATGAAGTGAACAATTATAGGCCAGCTTGTGTTATACAGTAAGGCCACACCTAACAACAAAGTAAAATAAAACAAAAGACTATAAGTTGATGATATCAGATTTTTGTTATAGTGGTAGAAATCTGACTCACAAAATAGGTTATATATTCTTAAACTTTTAATAAGTACATATATATACATTTAAGGTAATTATGTCACTGCTGTTTGTTTTTGAAAACAAACAACAATTACTCTGTTTCCCTTGGGTCATACAGAGATACTCTACTGAGATTATTTTTGGATCTTTTTTTTATTAATTAACCATTTTTATATATACATTTATATTATATGTATATATACATATATACAATAAACTACTTATAGCAAGAAGAACTTTAACACAATCAGGAATAATGTGTTACATTGTTAGTGTTTTGGCTATTTGTATTTGGGAGCCTTGTAGAAAACATCTTTCCTATCTTGGTGCATCTAAAATTCTGAATGCAAACCAATCTCCATCACATCTTGTTATTATCAACTTAAAACATCTATCTAGACTTAAAAACATCTTAACCCCTCAATAACTAAGCTTCATTGTAAAACTAATATACCTGATCTTCAACTCCATCAGAGACTTGAGAAGGAATAAACTTGATTACCTGAGTTTGCTAGGAGTGCAGGTTAGTAGTTTTCCAAATGAGAAGATGACAGAGATAGTTTGCTACCTGAGTAGTCACCCAAAAACTCTCTATAACATTGGAGTATCTTCTTCAGCCTTCTGGCCCAGTATATCTGACAGATATATTTGTGAGGCAGAAACTATTGAGGACTTGCTTTCCCTATCTTGGCAGAGTTTGGCCATTGACTTTGCCTGCATCCACGCTTGCCCCTTTTTAAAGCAGAGTTCTGTCTGTGGTAGAAATGACGACATTTTGCCCAATGGTTTGTTTGCCACATTTGACGTCATCTCCATAAGGAGATTCTTTGATGCTCATCATTGAGGTAGGCTGGGTGTTGCCAGGAGTTAACCTGTCTCATTGTCAGTGACTCTTTAAAATAATAGAAACATATTTAAATGCCATATTCTGCATGTCTCTGAGGTTTTTGAAGACCTTATCTAACAGTCCTGCCTTATCTTCCTATAGAATCATATCTATCTGCTGCACCTAAGATGTATATTCTTGTGATAAAAGTAGACTAGTGATTGACATGACCATGATTTGATCAACTGATGATTAATTTGTATAATTTATTTATCCTAAACAGCCTGCAATAGCTCTTTCAAAGTATTGGAAGTAAACCTTGTATTATAATTGAGTTATATGGTACAATACTTCATATTAGAGTAGAAATATATATTATATATGCATAGATATGTATATATATAAAATGTGGGAAGAATAATCTTACCTTTGAATTCTATACAACTGTATCTAGAATTAAACTTATTTTGCATTTATATACAGAATTCTATACCAGTGAATTAAAAATAAGCTTGTGGGTGACAATTGAGGCATTAAGTTGAGCAGTAGATTCACTAATCTATGTTTTGTTCTATCTTCCCTATATATTTCTTTATTCCCCGCTCTTTCTTTCAACTCCTATCTCCAAACCTAAGAATGTAAGATACAGGAAAAGAGACATCAATGAGTCAGTCTAACCTTGTTTTCTCTCTAAATAATACCAATAATAACTTGTAACCAACTCCCATTAATAATAACCGTCTATAGCCCAAGAAAGCAGCAAAAAACCTACCAAACCCCCTTAAAGGAAATGGGGTGTCATTCTCCTAAGGTTTCTTCTGGCTGATTTGGGATGAATAATGCCTTTGTAGGGTCCCAAATAAAATTGTGGAAGCAGTTAAACAATCTAGAAATAGCATTTGTGGTCCAGTTTCTAAATGTTGAGAGATTCCTGTCTTAATTAGAGTCCTGTGTGGGACAGTCTGAAATACTAGACCAATTGGCATTGGAAGCTTTCTTTGAGAGTGTCCTGAGAGCTGTCTTGTTCTGATGAGGAACAGCAATGGAAGCACTTGGTGCTAGAACATGAAGGATGCAGGATGTTGGTGTCCAGCATGGTGAGAGGAGTGCATCCTGTTCGGTCTGATCCAGTGTCAGCATCTGGTTCTTTGTTCTGAAAGCATATAATTTCTCACAAGCATTATACAGTCCTAAAATTATAAGTATATAAGTTGTATGTGATTCACAGGACAATTAAGGCTGCTTTTCTGCTCTTTGTGTGAGCAGAAAATAAGACATCTGTAAATTTTCATTTATATCATATGAAGAATGTCATCTAATAGTAGTAATTCATAGGGATTCTGTAGCCAACAAGAAGCATTGTCTATGCCTAGACATTCATGTCTCAGCCAGTCTCAGAGCTATTCCCATATAGTGGGATTAGCAATATAAGTTACCTGCTTGTTCTGCAGTTTAACTTCTTCCCATCCCAATTGTATCCCCCTCCTTCATTCCCTCCCAACCCCCTTCCCTCCTTCATCCCCTCTCCCTTAGTCCTCAGAAAGGGGAGCCCTCCTCCCCTAACATCAGACCTCAGCCTATCAAGTCCCATATGTACTATCTGTAACCTCTTTCTCTGTAGCCTGGCAAGGCTGTCCTGCCAGGGGGAAGTGATCTAAGTTTGGTGGTCAGAATGCATATCTGAAGTGGTCCCTACTCTCTACATGTGGGATCCACAAGGAGACTGTGTTACTACATCTGAGCAGAGAGTCTAGGTTCACATCATACATGATTCTTGGTTGATGTTTTAGTCTCTGTGTTGTAGCATAGTTATCCTGTATTATATGCCTAATATCTGCTTATGACTGAGTATATACCATGTGTGTTTCCTGGGTCTAGGTTACCTCACTCAGAATGATCTTTTCCAGTTCTATCCATTTGCCTGCAAATTTCAAAACTTGTTTTTGATAGCTGAATACTATTGCGTTTTGTGAATGTACCACAGTTTTTTTTTTTTTAGTCATTCTTCAGTTGAGGGACATCTAGGCTGTTTCCAGATTCTGGTTGTTATGAATAAAGCTGCTGTGAACATAGTTGAGCAAATGTCCTTGTTGTATGGTGGAGCATCTTTTGGGTATAGTCTCAGGAGTGGTATGGCTGGGTGAGATTCTTTTCTTACAACAATGATTGTGATGGCAGATTTAATGATCAACTTGATTGGGCCATGTGATGTCCCAATTAAACATTACTCTGGGTGTCTGTGAAAATGATCCAGGTGAGCCTGGCATTAGTAGCAGTGGACTCACACTAGTTCAGATTTTCCTCCCAGCTTGGGTAGATTTCCATCCAAACTACTGAGGGCTTCATTAGAACAGAAAGCAAAGCAAAGAGGAACGCATTCTATTTTTGTTGATCTCTTCAGACCAGGATTTACACCATCAGCTGCATTGTCCTCAGGCCTGTAAACTCAAATAAAATCATACCTTGGCTTTCCTGGATCTCTTTACCTTGCAGACTGCACTTGACTGGCGTTCTTAACCTCCATCATTGTATGAGCCAATTTCCAAGAAGAAAATTGGTCATATGTATCTCCTATTGGTTTTATTTCTCTAAAGAATACTGACCAGTATTGACTACTAATACTGTGAATTATCTGCAGGACACTTTTCTGAGAACATTTTAAATAGAAGGCTTTTTAGTTGTTTTCACAGTCGTATACATTATGCATGATCACTAACATTGGATGAAAGCGGAGCATAAAATTTAAATAACATGCCTAAGGCTATGAAGGACAGTGAATGCAGAACTGGGACCCAAATGCAGGGTGTTTACTTCCAGAGTCCAGACGGTATGGTACACAGGCACAGCAACAGGTAGCCTAAGCTAATAATTAAAAGCAGAGTTTCTGTTCTCTCTGTGGTTTATTTGATGTTTAAGACAATGGTCATTATGCTCAGTGAATGTAACTAAGTGACTGCTCACATGACAACTTTTGTTAGGGCCAAAGAGTGCATGTTTTTGGGTGAAAATTATAACCTTGGTTCTTCTCCTATACTATTCAATTTTTAAAAGATAACCATGCAGTCATATTCTCTGTGAATATTATTACATTGATCTCCTTCACTATATTCTATTTTTTCTGTTTGTGTATTGGCATAGATTTTTAGAATCTTACGATTTAACTTTCCTAGTTTCCTATCCATTCATCCCTCCTCCAGATCTTAGTGGGGATGAAAATGTACAGTGGTCCATGGTGTGAGTGCAAATGGTTAACATTTCTGGACAGAAACTCATGACCCTGTTAAAAGGCTCTTCTCCTCACTGACTATGGTTTCTTAATATGGAATGAATATTTTGTTAAACATTTTTGTTAAATAAAGATTTTTGTTAAATGCCTCTAGTGGGTCACATATGGTATTATTTTATATCATTATGCCAATTGATTATATTTGATGATTTCCTGTGTCCTGGTTCAGGGTTTATCTATTTCTGTATAACGAGACGCTCCAATGCAGTATCTAAAAAATAACCACCATTTATTTTGCTCTTGAATCTGCAAGTGGACCAAGCTTAATTAGGCAGTTCTAGCTGTAAAGCAGGATGGGATGTGTGGAGTGTGGAGTGTGTGGGAGGGGAGGGTCTGCATAGCTCTAATGCAGACAGGGTCAGACCAACCTGCCCAGGTGGGGTGGCAGCTCCATATGGTCTTGAATGTGGGAGGGAAGTCCTTGAGTGGTCTTGAGAATGAAACAGCTTGGCTCTCTTGAGATGCAGCCAGAGCCCAAGGGAAATAGCACCACCCACGGGGAGCAAAGGAAGCCTTAAGGCCTGAAGCATAGAACACTTTTTTGGTGCGAGAAGGGCTGCTGTGGTAGATTCTAAAGGAGAACCGAACTGGGACCACCCAAATGACATCTTGTTTTGTTTCTTGATTAGGCAGGCACAGACTTCCACAGGATTGTACCTCAAATTTATTCTGAAGTCTGCACTGCAATGCTCTGCAAAAAGTCAGAGGATTTGGGATGCAAAGAATAAATACATAAATGAAGATACAAATAAATAAAAATCACAGAGTTGGGACATTGCCAGAGGGAGATTATGACAGCCCTGTCCCCGCTTCCCCTCCAACCTGCAAGGGCAAGTTCTCCAGCATTGCTAGTGAACTGCTCATGTGCCAGACCCTCAAGGATCAGACCCTGAGCTCTTAGCTCTGACCCAGAGCTCCGTACCTCAGTTTCCTCATTTTTAAGGCGGGGAAGAACTATTAGCAACTGCAGGAAGTATAACTAAGGCTCTAGTGAGTAGCCAGGAAGTCCGTTCACATCCCCAGAGGTGATTTTCTGCCAATACCACCAGGTATACTATAAGTGATTTCAATTAACACTAGTTATGCTGCCCCCAGTTCTGTGTACACTCATCAAGTCACCTCAAGTCTCTGCTCTAACGTCACGTTCTCATGCATCTTTGTCTCATCAACACCATGGCTACCCTGGCACTCTCACAGCCTCTGACTCCCTGAATCCAACCTCAGCTTCCTGTCCTCCCTTCTAACTAATTTCCACACCAGTAGCCGGAAAGCACAAGTCTTCTTCAGTGAGTTCTCTTATTGTATATTTCAAGCCAGCTCTGCTTGACATTTAAGGCTTCATCTGTCTTTTATCATGGAAGCATGTATGTATGCACACACACACACACACACACACACACACACACACACACACAGACTTGTACACACACGATTTTGTGTTTTCCATAAATGTTAATTTAGCACATGTCTCATGTCTTATGGACCATTTCACCTTTCAGTTTATAATTTTTTAAAACTACTGTGCAGTTTCTTTCATTCTTTTTCCTCCCTTCCCTCCCTCCCTCTTTCCCTCCCTCCTTCCCTCTCTCCCTCCATCTTTCTTTCTTTCTTTCTTTCTTTCTTTCTTTCTTTCTTTCTTTTTCTTTCTTTCTCAGTGGCCTCCTGATACATAGCTTCCTGGTTTGGTTCTAGAATCTTACCCCTTCTACAAGAGATCTGTGTGTTGGGTAAGATGGACTAGTAGTCCCCTGCCCTTGGATGGTTGATTTCTTCTTATCCATACAAACAGTTTTTCTCTCACTCTCACAGAGGCAAAATACACAGCAGTTACCAAAAAAGGAGCCAGCCAAACAGAGCAAATCATGGACAGTTACAGGAGAAAGACTGCATTTCCAGATGGTAAGTTACCACCAGCAGTGACTGACATGACTAGGGAGTCTAATTCTGACCAGTGTGATGTGGCAGAATGAGTTCTCTGTTTTTCGAAAGTGGCACAAGAAGAGACTTCTTCCCTTATGTATCAGGACGCTGTGTCTGGTTCCTGATGCTTACAGCTGCTGAAGGTACTCTGGGGCCATGAGGATGCTGTGTGGGGACCAAGACAAGGAATGGTCTGTGGGCCAGAAGAGGGACTGTGGTCTGTGAGAATTCGCTTCCTCGGGCCTGAAGTGATCACGTGACTTTCTTTACTTGATGCTGAACATCTGAACAAAATAGATCTTAAATTGCATCCCTGGTTTATCTCCTCAAGGGTCTCTCCAGCCTGGTGGTTTTCTTTGCTGGTCCAAGGCCCACTGTCACTGCTCCAAAAGCAGAAGATTCTTCTTAGGCTCTGGAAGATGTCACTCTGGGATGTCCTATTACATATTTTGTGACCACACGTTTCTAACTGTCATGAGACTTTAATGTTAGATTGAGGGATGTTATGCCATGGGCAACTCCAATAAGATTATAAGTCCAATTTCTAATTGAATCTTCCATTAAACAAACCAATCCTTGCCTTTGATTCCCCAGGCCAGGACTCACAGCCTCTGAGAAGCATTCCTTTTATATTCCTGGATAGAACTC
This sequence comes from Acomys percivali, assembly GCA_907169655.1. Classification (NCBI taxonomy): domain Eukaryota; kingdom Metazoa; phylum Chordata; class Mammalia; order Rodentia; family Muridae; genus Acomys; species Acomys percivali. The sequence goes on along the minus strand of OU015746.1, from coordinate 111,318,212 downwards.
AACCTCTCTTTCTCTATGCTACTTTTTTCCCTTAAGAATACTTTGTTTTTGTTTGTTTGTTTGTTTGTTTGTTTTGCATGTATAGGCATTGCTTATTGGGCAAAACACTGTAATAAGCTCCTTTTTAAAATTTACACATCTCATTTAATCTCTCTGACAGCCAGTTCATCTGGTGTTCTTATTGGCATTTCACAGTTGGGGAAATTGAAACATGGAAAGGTTAAGTGGACTCCCCAAAATTACACAGCTTGTACATGTCAGCAGTGGTGGTTGAGAAAAGATCTGCTTAACTCCAGAGTTTTGCTGTCAATATTTGACATCCAACAATAAACCATGTCTATATATGTACACATCTGCTTTGGGCATCTAGAAGGTTCTAAGTCTTTTCACAATCCTTAGTACACAGGAGACACAAAGAACAGGGATATTGAGCTAAGAGTAAGAAGGAGTGCTTTGAGATGATTATGAGAAATGAAGGAAGGACACTTAAATATATTTTCTTTGATTCTTTAGTTTGCCTATTCATTGTAAAGCCAATCATATTAACTACATGATTTTATTATTATTATTCTGTTATTAGGGGGCCTTGTAACCCTAGGATGAGACTCTTTAGTCCAGGGATAGCTAGCGAAACTCCTGAAGATAATGCAGCTTACCTATGAGATACATGTATATAAAAATAGTCAATCTCATGTACATGATCTCAAACACCATCTTTTCTAGACCATATACAAGCCAATGTGTACCTTGTTCTAAATCAGCCTAGGGACTGGTAAAAGACAGAAAAAGACTTTGATAGCTCCAAAGTCCAGGAGAAGCATAAAGGAAAAAAAAATAACCCCGAGTACTTACTGAGCTCTGTTTTCTTCTCTGTGGACACATAATAAAGACCGTTACCTTGTCCTTGTCCTGATTCTTCCCTTGACCAATGGCCCGGTGTGTCTCCTTTGATTCTCCTTGAGGGTAGGGACCACTTTTCTGATCAACGAGTTTAATGAGCTTCTTCCTTTCTGCCTTTGTTCCCATCTTCACCGACTTTACAACCATGCCTACTGTGGATATTCTTACCACAAAGGAAAGGGGATGGGAGAGAAAGGTCAAGTAAGGGAGGTGAGGGATGGAAACAAGTGGGCTTGGTCAGAAGGAGAGGTCCATTTGTGACTCCAGCTTCCACTGGAAGAACTTCAGAGATGCATTCTTCGGAAGACAGAGAGAGCACTTAAGCTTTCATGACATCTTATAGATGTGGATTATACTGGCAGGAGGTTATGACCTGGGCAAGGAGTGGTGCTTTCTGCAGCTGGGCAACACCTTGAAGCAGTTGACAACCTAGGGCTTTTGGGCAGCAATTGGGAAAATAGGTTCTTTATTTCTGAAGAGATCTGGATGTGTCTCACATTCCCTGCCCCTCCCTCATAGCTCTACACGGCTCATGCTGGTGTCCCTGGTGTGTTTGTGCTGCCATTCATCCCTCTTAGGTGGAGATCTGCCCTAGACACGAAGTATTTTCCTGCATCTAGGAGAATGGGACCTCTAACAGTGGAAGCATCCAGGAATTCAATGCTCTGGTTTCACTTCCTGGTTTGGGCATTTCCTAGTTTATGTTCTCTGACTTTGGTGGCTCCTGAGAGGCATCCCTTGAGCACTGGGCTCCTCAGAGTCTGATGGTATAAAGGAAAGCCTCCCTTTCTAATCACCCACCAGAAGCCTTCATGTTGCTCCACCTTTCCCTAGCTTCTGTGAACAGGAAGGGCCCTGTCTCACTCTCCAGATTGGCTGTTGGTTACTGTGTGGCATGGAGACTGAGCACAGCCTCGCCTGTCTGTGCTCAAGTGATGCCAACACCACCTTGGGAATGTTGGCACTCTTCAGTGAAGGAGGGCCTGGCCACATGACAAGGACGTGGCAACAGAGGTAAGAGGAGAAGCTGGATGTTCACTGTGAGTTCATTCTTCCCACAAACACAAGCTGCTGTTTGCTCACAGGTTTGCGGCACCCCCAAAGACAGCAACTAAATTCACATTACCCAAGGAGCACCAGATCAAAGTGGGAAAAAATGAGAACCAAGGACTCAGGGATGGTACAGCATGTCTGGGTAGGTGCTGTTCTCAGCTCTTCCTGGGGGCATAACCACCATGTTGGTGGCAGGGAGATAACTGGCCATCAGTTGGGTAGTTAGGAGGAAAGAAGCCAATTCCTTTGCCTTCGGACACGGCCTTCATGCTTACTACATTATCACTAAAATATATTGACTATCCTCTTCTATGTTAGTTACCATGGAGCAGAAGCAAAGTTAGACCTCAGGGGGCCTATGCTTTCAAAGGAGGAATCTAAGCATGTGGACACATTGCTTTGAGGTAATATATGGAACATGTTTATCATTACAGAGTCTTTTAGTTGCATACAGAGGTTAGTAAATAATAGAGTGATCTCTGTGAATACATATTTCAATCTTATTTTGTGTGTGCATGTGTTTTGTTTGTGTGTGTCATGGGGGAAAGGTGTGGTGTATGTGGCATAGAGTGTGTGGAGGTCAGAGGACTATTTGTAGGAGTTAGTTCTTTTCTGCTACCATATGAGTTCTGGTGGAAGTTAGGTTACCAGGCTTGATGGCAAGTGTCTTTACCTACTGAGTCATCTTACTGGTCTTCCTTTTAATTTTTATTTTATTTAGTTATTATTACTTTTTGGTTGGTTTAAAAACAAGGTTTCTCTGTGTAACAGAGCCCTCATTATCCTGGACTTGCTGAGTAGACCACACTGGCCTCCAACTCACAGAGATCCACCTGCTTCTGCCTCCTGAGTGCTGGGATTAAAGGTGTGCACCACCATGACCCAACAAACTTAAAGTCTTAGAGATGGTGAGGATTGAACCCTGAGCCTCATACATGCAAAGCATGCGCTCTACCACTGAGCTAAATCTCCGTGTACTGTTGTCCCTTTTAATAGCTACAAGCACAATATAAATTATGTTTCTTATCCCTTCCTTTATACTGTCCTTCAAGCATACCCTACCTTATAGCATTCAATCCCTGAAAAGTTTAGCACATTTCTAAGGGACAAAAAAAAAAAAAAAAAAAAAAAAAAACACTTAAAAAATAACTGCAGTGTCAGTAACTTACAGTTCTTTAGTTTCATCTAGTGAATGTTCAAGTTTTTCCTCATTGTCGTATGCTTATAAACAGTTTGGATTTTAAATCATCATCCAAGGAAGATTAAAATTACTTTTGCTGCTGGCTGCATCTCACAACAGAAGTGTGTGCATGGATGTGCATGTCCATGGCAAAGATGCCAGATAACAGCAAGAAGGAATCCTTGGGTTTCCTCTAGTGATAGTCATAGTACCTATAAGCACTGGGCTTAGGATCTCAGGTGTTTGAGTCTGAGGCAGTTACCCTCTCCAGACTCAGCTACCACTTACAAAGTCACTGAGAATATTAACTGAGATAACATATATTACTTAGCACAGCGGCCAACCTACGTAGCAGGCTCTTAATATTTATTTATGCAATGACAATTGTAAGAAGAAGATGATATCTAATTTGAGCTCCTAAGCATATAGCCTTGTACAAGTTAAGAAGAATTGGTATGTATTTCAGACAGAGACAATAAGGCAGTTTTATAACAAGTATATAACTATTGTAGCCATCCAGTAATTTAACTCTGGTTATGTATCAAAGGAAAGGCAATCTGTTTTTTTGTTTGTTTGTTTGTTTTGTTTTGAAAATAGTATTTTGGGAAAATGATGAGTAGACTTGAGTGAGTTGTCTGGGAAATGAGGCCAAAGTAGTAAGTTGTGGCTAGATCACACATTAAGAAATGTATGAAGCTGGGCATGTAGCTTAGATTGTAGATCGATTGCAGAGCATACATGGCACCCTGGGTTCGATCCCAGGCATTATAGCTTATACCTGTGATGCCAGCAACAGATAGGTGGAGCTAGAAGAGTCAGAAGTAAAAGATTAGTCTCTGTAACTCACTACATAGTGAGATAGAGGCCAGCCGGGATATATGAGATCCTCTCTCAAAAAAGGTTATGAATAGAAGCCATATAGTGCAGCTTTATAATTCCAATGCTCAGGAGGCTGAACCAGGAGGATTATTCTAAGTTTGAGAATATCTCGGGACACATAAATAAGCAAGCAAGCAAACAAATCTTGTGGATAGAACTAAAGTTCAAGGACTTAACCTTGTAGGCAAACGGTAAGCAGGGCTTTATGGAGGGTCAACGGCACTGGATTTCAAGAGCAACCGTGCTTCAGCAGCCTAGAGAAGGAACTGAGGCCATAAGTCACATCAATAGCCTTGTAAGGATCTGGTGACTTCCTGAACCAACCAGCAGTTATGGGGACAGAGGAGAGGCATTGCTGAATCAGTCTAGCGAGGATTTATTGAACAATAAATGTTGCCAGATAAGCAGAGATGGAGAACTTAATAAGTATCCTGAAATTTTTAGTCTGGCTTCCAAGTGGGGGAAAATGTTGTTACCAATTGAGATGTCATACGTAAGAGTCTAAACAGGTTTCAGTGGTGCGGATAATGAATTCTGATTGTAATATGTGCACTCAAAGCTGCTGTGGGACACCCAGGGAAAACTCTGTCCTTGCTCTTTTATCTTTAAATGCAAGACCGGGAATCATTTAGAAGGAAAATTGATAAGGACCAATGGTTGCATTTGGTATGTCTCCCATCCTTGCCACAGACCATGATAGAAAATCTGATATCTCCTTGCACCAAGAAGATTTTAGGAATGGCTGTTGACCTTCAAAAAGGCCAGGTTATAAGTATTGATGGCAAGAGAAGAAATTCTAGACTCATGTATTTACAAAGCTTTTACTCACCAGAATATGTGGTTTTGACGGAGACAAAGGACCACTTCCACCATGAAAGAAAGATCTCTCTCATTTCTTTCACAGACAGAATTCTGCCTAAGAGCTGGAGAGATGGCTCAGAGGTTAAGAGCATATGCTGGTCTTTCAGAGGTTCTGTGTTCAATTCCCAGGAATCATATAGTGGCTCATAACTATCTGTAATGAAATGTGGTGTCCTCTTCTGGCATGCAAGCAGAACTTTGCATACATGATAAATAAATAAGTAAATCTTAAAATATATTTGCCGGGTGGTAGTGGCGCATACCTTTAACCCCAGCAGAGGCAGAGGCAGGCAGATTGCTGTGAGTTTGAGGCTAGCCTGGTCTACAAATTGAGTCCAGCACAGTCAAGGCTATACATAGAAACTCTGTTTCACACCCTCCCCAAACCCAAAAAAACCAAAACCAAACCAAAACAAAACAAAACAACCCCTACTCCAGAATTCTGCCTAAAAATGAATAAGCTTGGATGCAGGCAGAGTCAGCTGCCAAACTCTGCCAAGACAGGGTAAGCAAGTCCTCAGTAGTTCCTGCCTCACAAATATGTCTGTCAGGTATAGTGGGCCAGAAGGCTGAAGATGATGCTCCAGTGTTATAGAGAGTTTTGAGTGACTTCTCAGGCAGCAAATTGTCTCTGTCATTTTTTTTCACTTTGGAAGCTGCTAACCTGCACTTCCTGTTTACTCAGGTAATTAATTTTATTCTTTCTCAAGTCTCAGATTGGGTTGAAGTCCAGAGAGTTTAGTTTTACAATGAAGCTTAGCTGTTTAGGGGTTAAGATGATTTTAGGTCTAGATATATGGTTTAAGTTGATAGAGATGAGATATGATAGATATTGATTTACATTCAAAATTTTAGACTCAACAAGATAGGAAAGATGTTTTCTTCAAGGTTGCCAAATACAAATAGCCAAAACATTATGAATGTAACATTTATATAATTCCTGATTGTTTCATGGTTCTTCTTGCTGTATGTAGTTTACATACATACATACATACATACATACATACATACATATATACATATACATGTGTGTATAATAATATAAATGTTTATTTATTTATTTTCTTTTAAAAAATTTTTTTATTAATTTATTCTTGTTACATCTCAATGGTTATCCCATCCCTTGTATCCTCTCATTCTTCCCTCTCTCCCATTTTCCCCTTATTCTACTCCCCTATGACTGTTCCTGAGGGGGATTTCCTCCCCTGTATATGATCATAGGGTATCAAGTCTCTTCTTGGTAACCTGCTATCCTTCCTCTGAGTGCCACCAGGCCTCCCCCTCCAGGGGACATGGTCCCATGAAAGCCTTCACTTACCAGGAAACTGGGACAGAGGGGATGACATCTTATTTGGACTCTAGATGAGAGAAGCATGGGAGAATAGCAAAGTAGAAGGATCCAGAGAGTCCTAGAAACCTACAAGTAGAACATTATGATGAGCAGATTTGGGCCCAGGGGTCCCACTCAAACTAAGGCACTAGCCAAGGACAATACAGGTGGTAAACTTTAAACCCCTACCCAGATCTAGCCAATGGACAGGACATTCTCCACAGTTGAGTGGAGAGTGGGGTATGACTTTCACACGAACTCTGGTGCCTCATAAATAATTATTTTTTAAAAACATTGGGTAAAAAAGTTAAACCAAGAATTCTCCACAGAGGAATCTTGAATGGCCAGGAAGCTCTTAAAGAAATGCTCAACCTCATTAGTCCTTAGAGAAATGCAAATTAAAACAACTCTGAGATTCTATCTTACATCTGACAGAATGGCTAAGATAAAAAAATCTCAAGTAACAGCATATACTGGCAAGGGTGTGGAGAAAGGGGAATATTCTTTCATTGCTAGTGAGAGTGCAAACTTGTACAGCCACTTTGGAAATCAATCTGGCACTTTCTCAGAAAATTGGGAATAGCTCTACCTCAAGACCCAGCTATACCTTTTCCTGGCATACACCAAAAGATGCTTCATCACACAACAAGGACATTTGCTCAACTGTGTTCATAGAAGCTTTATTTGTAATAACCAGACACTAGAAACAACCTAGAAGTCCCTCAGTGGAAGCATGAATGCATAAAGAAAGTGTGGTACATTTACACAATGAATACTACTCAGCTATTAAAAACAAGGAAATCATGAAATTTGCAGGCAAATTGATGGACCTAGAAAAGATCATCCTGAGTTAGGTAACCCAGATCCAGAAAGACTCACGTGGTATGTACTCACTCATCAGTGGATATTATCCACATAATATGGGGTAACAATACTAACATTTACAGATCCAAGGAAGCTAACTAACCAGGAGGGTCTAAGGGAGGATGCATGGATCTCACTGCAAAGGGGAAATTGAATAGACAGAGGAAGTGCTTGAAGAGAAGGAACAGGATAGGACAGGGAATGCTGAGGGAAATGTTGGTGGGGATCTGATGAGTAGAGAGTGCGGTGTTGCCAGAGGGCAGAGAACTTGCAGAGAGAAGAGAAACTGTGGCCTGGGGCATCTCTGAGACAAGCTTGAGACCTATGGCAGAATAGAGTCCTGTGAGGCTATGGTGGTGACTCTATCTGAAGCCCCTGCTAGTGCAGGACGTGGGGACTGAGGAGGCCACCCTCTAACTAGACAGAGCTCCTAGTAGAGGGAGGGGAACAGCAACCCACCCACAAAAACGTCAATCCAAAATTTACCCTACCTACAAGATGTGCAGGGATAAAAATGAACAGAGATTCAGGCAGTGTCTAGCTATTGCCTGGCCACAACCTGCAAGAGAGCCAACCTCTGACACTATTAAAGACACCCTGCCATGCTTGCACATGGGAGTCTTGCATAGCTGTCCTCTAAGAGGCCCCACGCAGCAATGTATGAAAACAGATGCTGAGACTCAGCCAAACATCGGTTAGAACACAGAGAACATTGTGGAAGAATGGAGGAAGGACTTGGAGGGGACAGGATCACCACAAGAAGATAGAGCCAACTAACCTAGGCCCAGGGGCCCTTGCAGAGACTGAAACACCAATCACAGGCCATGTGTGCACTGGATCTAAGCCCCATACACATATGTACCTGATGGGCTGCTTGGTATTCATGTGTGACCCCTAGTAAGGGGAGCAGGGGCTGTCTCTGACAAGGCCTTCCTCGCAAGTGTTTTGATCACATCCCCTTAGTAGGTTTTTCTTGCCTGTTAACTGTGGTAGAGGATGCACTCAGGCCTGATGCAACCTGACTGGGATGGGCCTCCTCCTTTCTGAGGGGCAAGGAAGGGCGGTGTGGAGAAAAGGGAGGGAGGGTGTGTTGGGAGGAGAGGAAGGAAGGGGCTACAATTGGGATGTAAAGTGAATAAATAAATAAATAAATTTAAAAAATTGTTATTTTGGAAAGAGAGGAAGAGCCCCATGTTTGGAAGTCCAGTTGGACGTTTAAGCTGAGTCATCTGTAAGAGATTGGCACCACCTAGGTGGCAGGAAGATATATTAATTGACTCTGACATATGGTCATTGCTGTGAACCCAATAGCCATTTTTCCTTCTTACTTGATGTAAAACCCTTATTTTTTTTTTATAGCTGTTCACCCACTTATCAGAGTTCCTCCATCCTCTTTTGTCAGAGATTGGTTTAGGGGTGGATTTAAAAAATGACTTCTAATTCTTGACATCATTCACATTAGTTGTAAGTGTTTGTGTGCCCTTCCATTGGAGCTGGAAAATTGTGAACTCAACTAGAGGGACATGGAAGCATCAACACTAAGTGATATCTGAGTTTGGAAGATATAGATGATGAAGCGTGTCCCCAATTCTATTGTAAAACCTCCCTCACATGATCCTCCCTCAGTATTGTCTTATGATAATTGAGGGTGCCAAGGCTTATGGAGAAGATCTGTATCAGTGTTCTATTATGCTCTGATCCCTCCAGGTCATGTCTCTCATAGCATGGTTCTGAAAACATGGCTGGGGCAATGAGAGAATGAAGGAAGGACAGACACATGGACACATGCCCAAAACCTGGGACTGGCCATGCTGTGTTGGCAATGAAGGAGCGGCACCAACTAAGCAATGGCGTACTGGAACTTCAGCACTTTTACTATGTATGGTACAGGGGTAGGGGCTAATTAGTCTTGACAAGATGTTTCTGAAGGTAAGCAGTCTCAGGTTTCAGTTATCCTGGAGGAGGAGGCCACCATTTGCACTCATACCAGAGAAAGGCTTTGCTACTCCCATAGGTCTGAGGCAGCGGTTGTTGACATGGCTATGTCCATATCAAACAATATATATTCACTCAGGACTTTATTCTCTCTTTACGCATTCACTCAAGGCTTCCTCAGCTCTTAAATTTCAAGTTCCTAACTCAGGTGTTCCTAATCCATAGATTGTCTCTTTACTCCGTTCACTGTTTGCATTGCAGAAGCTTTAACAGCTGAGCAATTCCATTTGTGTGTTTTTGACTTTGTTGCCTGTACTTTTGGTTCATATCCAAGTAATTACTTAGTCAGAATAATATAATTTTCTGTAATACTTTCCCCAGCAGTGAGATGATTTGAAAGAGAATAGGCCCCTATAGGCTCATATGTTCCCTATTGATCCCCAGTTGGTAGAACTGTTTGGAAAGGATTAAGAGGTGTGACCTTATTGGAGGAAGTATGTCATGGGCCTTGAGGTTTCAAAACACTTGCAACATTCCCAGTGTCTTTCTCCTTCTCTGCCTCCAACTCACAGATCAGGATGTGAGTGCTCAGCTGTTCTTGCCATGATGCTTTTGCACCACCGTCATGGACTCTAACTCTTTAAAGTTATAAGCCCAAAATGGAGTGCTGCCTTGGTCATGGTGCTTTGACGCAACAATACTAACACAAGAAAAATTTTATACTTTTAGATCTTATATTTCATTTCTCTAATCCATTTGGAAATGTATTTTTATATCTGGAATGAGATGAGGGCCTGCCGCAATCTTCTGCATCTAAGTACCCAAATCTCCCACCCATTTATTAATGATACTGTCTTTTCCTCACTGTGTATTCCTGGTACCTTTGTTGAAAATCAATTGAACACAAACACATGGATTTATTTCTGTACTTTCTACTCTGTCTTGTTGCTCTTTGTCTATTTTTATGCCTCTCCCAGGCTGTTTTGATCACTGTCCATTTGTAATAAAATTTTAAAAGAAGGGCATGTGATGGCTCCAGCTTTTCTGTCAGCTCAAAACTCTGTCAGCTACTTGGGAGTACATTGTGATTTCAAATGAACCTTTATGGTTATTTTTGTCTATGTAGACAATGCCATCAGAATTTTTGTAGGTATGACACCAAGTCTGTAGATAGCTATCAGAGTATAGACATTTTAATAATGTCTGTTATTCTAATGTATGAGCACAGGATCTCTTTACATTTATTTGTATATTCAGTAATCCCCGTATTCATTTTATAGTAACTTTGGTGCACATGCTATTCGCCTGCTTAGTTCACTTTATTCTGTAACATTTCCTTTGTTTTTCAGTCACTGCTACTGGGATTGGTTTCCATGTAGTTCATCGGTGTTTTTTGTTTGTGTTTGATGAAACAGATGAAATTCATTTTTATGGACTATTTGCTTAAACAGTCAAAAGAGCCATGACAAACAGGTGCGCAGTTATCCCCAACCTCATGTTCTGCCGTCCTCTTTCTCTATTCAGCTCTATCTTAATGGTCTTGCTCTCCTACTTCCCAGTTCTCACATTTGGGAAGCCCTCATCTTGCTCCTAGGGACAGCCCATTATTGGCTTCCCTCCTGGGCCCATTTGGGGCAAAGAAAGTCATTCCATGGAGCTAATTGGTAATGCAGAGAAAATCTGTGGATGATTGCAAGTTGATTTTATGTCTTGCAAGTTAAATGTAGTCTACTATTTAAAAAGGTAAACTCTTTTGATACATAATATAATAAAAAATGGAAAGGTATATAAGAGAACGGTTAACAAAGATTCCAGCCTTTCTGAAGGAAGATTCTTACTTTCCAAAATAAGCCATCACACTTTCTTTGAATGTGACCACACAGGCATGTGACATTCAGATCTTGTGGCAGTGTGTTTTCCTAGAAACCTTAGATCTTAGATTTTGTTTCTTTATTATTCCCCCCAAACCCTCCTCTGTCCCCATCTTTCCCTCCTTTCCTCCCTCTCTCTCTCCCTCTTCTCTCTCTGTATTTTTTATTTTAGGATATTTTTCTTTAAAATTTTAACTTTGAAGTCTATATTTAGTACATGCATGTGGTCTTAGTATGTAGAAAATTGAGTCAAATGGATCATTTTATGTTTAGGGATAGCCTGAGGACTTCAAGGCCAACCTGGGGTACATAATAATACTTGTCCCAATTTTGTCTTTCACACTGAGTCAATTTTTGGTACGGATATGGTAATATAAAATGATACTACAATCAGTAGATATGTGAGCATCATCTAACTTAAACAGGTAAACATTAATTTTGTTAAAAAGACTGTGGATTTTCCTTTTTTTCTGTCGTTTTGTCCTTTATAATTTAGTTTGCTCTGGGCTGAGTGTGGTTTGTCTCTCCAGAATTGCATGTGCTATAAGCCTGGTCTCCAACAAAATGGAATTGAAAGATGCTGAGACCTTTCAGAGATGGGGCGTATGAAGGCAATTAGTTCATGCTGTCCTCATGAAGAGATTAATGCTGTTCTTACGGAAGTAGATTACCTACTGGATTTTCTTAAAAGTGTGCTGTACCACTAGATGGTGTCTCCCATGAGGAATTTACAGAAGCTAGTATTATTACTATTTTCTTTAATCTCCCATTCAGGACCCCAGACGAACCTTTCTTTACAAAGTAGCTAGCTCAGGTATTTTGTTACAGCAACGCAAAGTGGACAACGGTTCCCCTCTTAAAATTTTAATGGAATGCCCCTTAATGTATTTGTTACATTTATGAGGAACACTCTCCAAATAAAACAGTATTTAAGATTTTGATTCAGCCTCCAGCATATTGAAGCTGGTCCACTGTCCCTCCTATTTATACTCATCCATTTAGTTTTCATTGCCTGATTTTTCTCTTAGGGGCGACTGAATGAAAGGCAAAGTACAGCTTACCAGCACAGCTTGGGGGCTCCATGACCTTACTGGGAATTGTGAAGCACTCCAGAAATATCCCAGCCTTCTTTTCATATGCAAATGACAGGGGAATACTAAATCTCTGGATATCCTATGGCACATTTTCTAGGGATTATCCAACAATACCCTGTTTTTTTGTAGTGAGTAGTCTAGTGGACTAGATCCACATTCACATGCATGGCACTCAGATCCATGGATTTATAGGACATAATCATTGAAGATGATTCTTAAGAGAGCAATGTGGAAATGTGGGCTAAGACCATACTCTCAACATGTCCAAAATTTGCTGAAAATCCTTACTTAAAAACCATTTAGGAAATGTACGGTAAGAGGTACATGCACAGAGAATCCGGGGCTGGGGTAGTAATGAACTCTTACTAGCTAGAGTCCCCAGGGTGCTGGCAGCCCTGGTGTTGTGTACTTCTCTTTACTGAAAAGCATCTCAGGAGTTCACAGCATTGTGCTTCATTGATATTGCTTCATAGTTCACTTTTGTGTGTCTTGCTCCTTAAAAAAAAAAAAACTGGTGTCATGTACTTTTGTGGACTGACACCACACAATTCTGTAAAATTCCTGCTGTACCAGTCTTGGCATGGTCTACAGTGAATATTGGATATTCTCGACAAATGCCTTTGTTCTAGGTTCAGGAATGACTCCAACTCTTTGTTAAGGGAAAGAAACAGTGTCTCTAGATGTTGCGCTCAGAATTTGAGGAAAGAACAATACCATACATAGAGTAGGTGGAGGTTGGGACTACTTCCCCTTCGTCTTTCCCTCCAACTCAACCCTGGGCGTGTGAACCTTATGGAGAGTAGCCCTACTAGGACATGTGTGCCTAGTCCTTGGGGACCCAGGGTCTATTCTGTGGACTGCCTTGCCTATCTTTGTGTTCTTCTCCTTTTCTGCTATCTCAAAATGGGACCTTGAGCCAGCAAGGCACATCTTCCTGAAGCTTCAGGGGAGTGTGTTTTCTTTAAACTAAGGCTGCATTTTCCTGCGGCACAGCGAATTGTGCAGAGCTGAAGCCCTAAAAGCTTTGTAAGTGCTGGTTCTGGACATTTAGCTTTACTTTCTGTCCTTCATAAACAGCGGTGAAAGCAGAATGTACTTTCAGGACAAAGCAGCAAGAAGCCTTTGAGATTTGTGGCCCTTTCAGGAGCTGAGATGGGCGCTGGGACCTGTGGACCTGAGTTAAAGGTCATTGTGTGCTCCTGTGGCTCTTACAGCTGAGGGCACATGGTGCTCAGTTTCCTGCCTTTCTGTCTGTTACCTGTGGGCTCAGAATGTGCCCTTGTCTCTTCCAGTTTTATGGACACTTTTATGGGTACTTAATAGAGACTCTTTACCAGTAGCCTTTCTGTCTCTGGGCTTGTCATGGACAGTCCATCACCTGTACTTTTCCTGAGTGTAAGCTCATGAGAGGGGTGTCTTAGCCACCTTGTCCACTGCTATAGCACCAGTTTTTGTAACTGGCTGGAGAACATTGCTGGCCAATAACAGTAAGTGATCTATCATCTGTACCAAGAGTCTCACAACTCAATTCTCAGTCCTTACACAATGAGAGTTTGCACTGTTAGATTTGTTTGGTAGCTACTTAGATACTAGTGGACTTGGAGGTCATTAGGAATAAATTCATCCCTCCTAGTCAGCAGCATGCTAAACCAGGAACTGAACCCTCTGAATTCTGATTACTGGACAAAAGAATGGAGCCTCAGTTGTACTTTTGCTTCTAAGCTGAGATATGACATCCTGAATTGCCCAAAAGGTCCTGAGGCCATCTAGCCAGAGGCTTTCTGGTACATGGGCATTCTTAATACAGAGTTGTCCAAACGGTCCTGTCATTCACCCTGGAAGAAAATAATGCCCTTCAGGAGAAGCTGTCAGTTATAGGGCATTTTGAGATAATATAAAATTTGTCTAACATATAGATCTGTGCAACCATGCCTTTGGCCATTGTCTCCTCTCATACCCCAAGAGCACTTCACTTTGCTGTGTAATAAACATTAGGTATCTTCTACACTATGTTGTATGTCTCACCTGAATTCTTTAAATGAAGATCACAGGACTGGGGACCAAGAGAAGGTCAGAACATAATCCTGGAAATAGAATGATCTATTACATCAACTTTAGATTTGGACTTAATGGCAAAACTAGTAGACTATGAATTTACTGCAATCACCAGACTGTTGTTTCTGCTTGGGGCTGAGAGCAGTCTATATGGTGCTATCTGAGTTCCTTTGAATTAGAGATTTGAGGTTTATACATCAAAACTGCTGCTTCTTCTGCATTGGTAAGAAACCAAGTAGAAGATGGGTTAGGTTAGGGCCTGTTGAACCAGATCAAAGTCTAAGAGTGTTGAACCCAGGGAAAGCAGTGTTACAATGGAAAATTTGGTTTCTTTGTAAACTTAGTTATGTTATATAAATATGTTTTAATTTTAATCCCAAGTGTAGGATTTTAGTTTGGGCTTTAGTTTGTTCACAGCTGATAATTGTCTTGTGCAGGGTGTGGTCTTTGGATCTTTGCCAGCTGCTAACAGCCTGCCTCCTGCTGCATGGAGAGGGGCATGGTCTAGGACTCTGAGGAAGACAAATAGGAGAGCCTGGAGAGAGAAAGGGTGTAGCAGTTTGGAGACACAAAACACCCTCGTGGCAGATGTAGAGAAACATTTCAGTGCAGTGGCTCAGAGGAGACTGCTTGCTGTATTTGCTGTTGACAGAAATTGGTATTGCCTCAAAAGAATCCAACTGACCCTAAACAGCTGAGAAAAGTAAAGGAGTTTACACCCCCAAAGCCCACTAACATTCGCTCTCATACCCAGAATTAAGACATTGGTGGAAGAGAGATAGAAGCTTCAATAGCATAAATAAACAGAGTTTAAAAACAAGCATCAACACACAGTGTCTTCCTGGGTGGTGGCAGTAGATTCAATTTTCCTCTAGCTATGCCTTTGGCCAAGAGAGGTCAAAGCCTCAGATGTAGGGAGTGGGGGTCAAAAAGGCGACCTTTATAGGCAGGCTGTTACTGGGTTTTAAAAAGATGTGAAAGTAGAAGAGGAACTATTTGGGGAAAGAAAGGAAGAGGCCAAGAAAGAGGGAAGAGGAAGGCCAAGGAGGGGAAATGGGGAATGAATATGACCAAAACCCATCAGATATGTGTGTGAAAATGTCATGATACATTATTCTGTACAGTGACATATGTAAATAAGAAGGTGAATGGAGTACCTGGGAGATGATGGCTCAGTAGGTAAAGGCACGAGGAGACTTGAGTGTGATATGTGGAACTCATGAGGTGGAAGAGGAGAACTGATGCCCACGAGCTGGAAGCAAATGGCCTTGCTGCCTTAGTCATGCTATTCTCTGTCTTGAACTGAGGGAGTGTTCATCTACCTCCCTGACATAGCCATGGATGGCATGATGAACTGTGCCTGACAAACCGAAGAACCCCCTCCCCTTACATAGTCTGTGTGTCCTTCATGTTCTCCTGGTATAATTTGATATAAAATCAACAACTAGAACTGACCTTGAACTTTGCATTCAGGCCTTTCTCATTTTTTCCATGTCGTGTTGTCCAAGAACCAAATAATGTACACCTCAAACAGCGAAATCATCTAGAAACCCTGAACCCACAGAGGGAAAATAATACAAATAACCAAGTGGTATGCATGCAATATAAATTCATAAAGCATATCGCACAGCTTAGAATTATGTTGCCGCACTATATATTTAAAATGTCACATAATGGGCGCAGTTTTCTGATATCTCAAATATATCTTTCCAGCTGTCAAATATATTTTTAAAATGAGTATCTTTTTAATGGCCCGTAGTGGGTAACCTAAGTAACTTATACATCTAGGAGTAGTCAAAGAGGGGGGAGAAAAGAGATAGTTCTTTTCAGTTTGTGGTTTACGAGGATTTGGGGAGGAAAGATGCCACCATAGGCCACTGGATAAATGGCCTGGATAGGAGATGGAAGTTATGCTAAATACTGGAAGGAAGGAGGGATGGATGGAGAATCTCTGTTGAGCCAGATGTGTAGCTTGGGCAGGGGAATACTGGCCAGCACCAGGCTGGAGATGCTGTTTAAAATGCTAGCTCCATGGCACCATCCAGAAGCCAAAAAAAAAAGGAAAGGTTTCTTGTAGTGCTGTAGAGAGAGTGAAGGAGACTGATGCAGTGGGAATAGGCTGTACTAGGAACCAGCTACATGGCAGGTTATTTATTTAGGTTATATTGTTGAATCCTCCTTGGATCCTTGGAGTATGAGGGTGTGGAGCAGCATTTTTAATCTCTATTTTGATAACAAAGAAATGGATCCAGGAATGGGTGAAAGGTCAGATGTCTGGGGCATGGAATGTAGCTCTGTATGACTCAAATCCAGCCTCACTTTTCCAGGGTGCAAAGCTAGCCCCTGTGCCTTTGCTAAGTGGCTACCCAGCTGAAGAGGCAGCTCTGAATTTTCTTCAAGAGACACATTCCTACTGGTTGTTTATCATCAGCATCTGAGGCATCTGCATCTGCATCTGCATCTGCATCTGCATCTGCAGAAGCAGCAACAGCAGGAAAAGGAGGATACATCTGTGCACAGGACAGTCAGCAATAAGGATCTGGTACAGAGAAACAGTGTGTAGAGTAGCGATAAAGGAACTAGCTCCTGCTAGATCATGTATATTCCTGCTCTGAAAAAAACATCAATTAACAGTTAGTACTCCAGGCCTATATTGACCACTAAACAGGGTTCCCCAAACTATAGATCCTGCAGGCTCATAGCAAAGCCCGTTCAAGAGCAAGAGTTGGGGCCAGTACCTTGGGCCCAAGAAAGTGAGGGGATCCATTCACTTGTCTTAAGTTAGTTGAACTGGGACTAGTCCAACGAGGCTGGAGCTACAAGAGCATCTTTGGATGAGTTCTAAGGG
Organism: Acomys percivali; assembly: GCA_907169655.1. NCBI lineage: Eukaryota > Metazoa > Chordata > Mammalia > Rodentia > Muridae > Acomys > Acomys percivali. Next base: position 111,301,342 of record OU015746.1, on the reverse strand, counting down.
TCTGTGAGTCCTGAGCATTGTCTGGCTTTAGTCTGGATTATCTCAGAGGCCTAAGTGGCCAAAGTCATGGCCTAGTGGTAGATGCCCATGAGCTTCAGAACAGAGAGGTCCCAATGAAACATATCCATGAAACTTGGAACTATGTCCCCTACTCAGGTGAGGATCATAGATAGCTGCCAGGGCTACACCAGGGTCACTATCTCCTCTCCTTCCTCATCCCTGAGAAGCCTTGATCCTTTAACAAAAACCTGCTGAGAGAGGTGAAAAATAAAAATAAAGCCAGAAGCTTCGGCAAGGGAGTTTTTGAATGTATGGTATCCACCGCCCCTTTGCCTATGCCAACTTTTCCTTCTTCCTCCTTTTGCACTTCTCATTAATCCCACTTAGCTGATTACTTTCTGCAACTCATTAGTTTGTCTGTGAGGGCGAGACTTTGGCTGATATCCTGCCCCTAGCTCTGTCAATCTCTTTACTAAGGAAATTGGAGGTGCCCCAGTGCCTCAGTGGACTCCGCCTCCCCAGGCCTGGAGAGCTGCTTGGTCCCTTACCAGAGTGAGCATCTCATGCCCCTTGAGATAATGATGTTGTGAGGGAACCTCATGGTCAGGTGGACTCCCCGCCTCTGTCCTTCTGCCCATAGCCGGGGACTTGTTCTTTTGTTCTTCTAATTGACAATTCTATGCCTTAGGAAATGGAGCCCTGTCAGAGGAGAGAAACAGGCTAGACTTTTCATTTCTCTCTGGATTTGTTGAGGAAAACCTGGCATGACTGACCTGCTGGATAAGACACTAACTACCAGCTGGGTTATGGTAGCACATGCCTTTAATCCCAGCACTTCGGAGGCAGGAGGTAGGTGGATTTTTTGTGAGTTCCAGGACAGCCAGAGATACATAGAGAAAGCCTGTTTCTAAAAAGGAGAGAGAGAGAGAGAGAGAGAGAGAGAGAGAGAGAGAGCTTTTGTCCTAGAGGGAGATAATAGACTTTTACTGATAATGAACATATCCATTAATCTTTTAGATAACTTCAGTTTTTAAAGTACCCCTTAAAATTAGTATCAGTTATGTATAGCTCCAGGCTCTGATGATTCCCATTTTACAAATGGGAAAACTGTTCAAGATACTGAGTTGAGATATGATAGATGTAAGATTAGAACTTGGATGCAAATGACAATCCAGGATGTTACGTACTGGATGTCTGGCCTGCATATCTGCAGGCTGTGCTAGAGGGAAAAACGTTGAGTATTCCTGGAGTTTGAATGGAGCCTCCAACCCAGAGCAGTGATTTAAAAGGCAAGTGTGGCTATAGAACACAGGCTTTCAAGTAAGGCAGTGATACATACATTTTGGATCATCAACTTTGTGGCCTTGGGCAAGTAGCTGTGCTTTGAACCTCAGTTTGCCCATCCATAAAATGGATGTGTTGTGTGAAATAGAAGTCACTGAGTAGCATACCTGGAGCATGCATCCTGAAAGATCAATTGCCGAAGGCTGTTCTTACCAGGATATAGAAGAAAGTCTTTTGCAAACATGGGCTTCATAATAAGTCATTGGCAGAGGACAATGCACTTCTGCTTGAGGCAGCCCTGGACAAATGCCATGGTAATGATGCTCTTTAGTGAATAATGAGCCCATTGTTGCAACAGATGACTTGAGAAAACCTTATTGTTGAAATCCTCTTTTGTTCCTTCTCTTGCACAGAACTCCAGGGTTTTTTTGCATTTCCTTTCATGTATTGCCACTCAAATTGAGGAACAGGCTGAATGGAGGGGCAGGGGTGTGGGGGGTGCATGGGGGGTGGGGGAGGTTGTTGTAAGATAGGAGCAAGGCCTCTTCTAAACAGGCTTCCTAGAGAGTAGGAATGAGACACTGTTTCATGAATGATGTTTACTGGGCACACTTCAAGCCAAGGCCTGCAGACCCCTCAAGTTTACCTTGGCCAATGAGACACTGGCAATTGATGTGAGCATAACTTCAATTCATATGTGTGGATCACAGCATGCTTCCCAGTGCCCAGCTAAGCCAAGATGTGGTAAGCACATGAGCTATGTGTGGCAGACAGGCAAGTGAGGCCACCAGACATAAGCTGCCACTTGCTGATATTCCATGACCACCAATCCATATTATTCCACATAGCTTAAATATTAGATACAACTGGGGTTTCTGGTCACACATCCCCAGGGGTCTTGCTGTATATCATGGTTTCTTATCCCACCTCTCAAAGGTGGCAATGGGGATATTTTAGTCCTCAGTAGCTTAGGGAAGGTCATTTCTGATAACACGTTGGAGGATGGTGACTGCTGAGTGACCACGTCTATGCACTAGTCTTCTATGTTGCACTTGGGACACATTTAGTGTGTCATCAGGCTTATCCCTACAACCTCTGCTGCTCCTGACCTTCAGGCCCTTTTTGATTAAAGGGAAAGCCACAGCAGCCTGGGGGGGGGTTCTAATTTCTTATGCAGAGTAGATGTCATGTATTTGCATAAAATCTTTTTCTCTACATATACACCACTAAGTTTTGCCCATCTTTGTGACAGCTCATTTTCTGGGTGTTAAAGAAAGTACTTACGCTGGGAAGTTTCCCCATTCATTCGCAGGACACTTGAGGCAGACCTATTTAGAATGTGTAGCCAGCTTGACCCTCCTCTTGTGAAGGGTTGTAAATACCCACATACTACAGCTCCACCAAGGAGCAGGGATAAATATGGCAGGTATGAAATGGGTCTAAATTGCTCTTGATGGCCCGATTCAATAATGTTGGTCTTTCCTTACAGCACTATATAACAATAGTCATTTTCAAAATGGGGTGCTGGAGTTGTTTTTAAGAAAGAATTGACAATTTTGACCTACAGACTGGTGATTTGCAAGATGTTCTTTCTTTCAGGCATTCACTGGGAAACGCAGGAAGCCCACAAGTGCCGAACTTGAGGCGAACGCCACTGTAACTAATGATAGCGTTAAGTGCAGAGAGAAAGAGCAGCTTTGGTGGTGATGTTCCCGAGTCAGAACTGAGGCCACGGAGAGGCAGAAATGAGAGCCTCATTACAGACAATTGGGCTCAGAAGTCCCTGAATAAACCTTATTTTACTTCACTTTGCAGGCACATTTTACATCGTCAGTTCTGCACTTTAGAGCCCTGGAATGGGATTCGATCCAGAGAAGTAACTGCATGAGACAAAGGGACAGTGGCAGCTAGCACCGCTTATCAGCTTATCTGTTAAGTGCTCTGGCTCCATTAGAACATCTGTTAGGCTCTTGGATTCTTTATGCAAATGCATAAGAAAGAGTTGGAGGAGCTTCTGCTTGGTGTTGATTGCACATGAAAAATAACATGAGCAAGCCATCTTTGCTTTATGCTTCCGTGCTTGCTTCTGGTGGTCCCTGGGCTGTGGCCGTATGGGTACATAAAATTATTGGTACTCATTTGAGACACTTCTGTATCTTTCTTTGTTCCTGGGTGGAATACTCATTTCAGAGTTTTTTTGCATATTTTCCTACCCATGATGTGATGGTTAATCTTGTTTTTTTTTAACTTTTAATTATGTGTCTTTGTGTGTGTTTAGACCTTCATGAGTATAGATATCCAAGGTGTATAGGAGAGGGTGTTGGATCCCTTGTAGCTGAAGTTACAGTATGGGCTCATAACCAAGGAGCCATTTCCCCAGCCCTAAACCTTGATCTTGACTGGTAATTTGATTGGGTTGAGATGCCTAGGATGCCTAGGAAATGTCAACGTGCACTTGTGGGTCTGTGGAATGTTTCCAAGGTGTATGGCAGAGGGTGTTAGATCTCCTGTAGCTGAAGTTACAGGTGATTGTGAACCACTCAACATAGATGCTGAGTTGAGAGATGCCTAGGAAATGTCAAAGCACCCTTATGGGTCTGTGGGAATGTTTCCCAACACACTGGAGGTATGTCCCATAACTCCTCAGTTGAGGACAGATGAACCACTCTTAGCATAATTAGAGCCACCCTATTGGCTGGATGCCTAGAAGCAATAAACATGGGAAAAGGAGGAAGGCAGCCAGCACATGCAAGCTCCATTGTTCATGGGTGAGTGTGACCATTGCTGCTGTTGTGGCCAATGGGCATCAGATTCTAGCTTCAGATTTTCAATGTGGACCCACAACGATAACTGTCCAAGGGGCCATTAGATCTTTAACCTCATCACTGCTTACCCTTATTTTGAGGCTTCCACTTTCTTGGATTGAGCATCCATTGGGCTCTCAGGTTCCATAGCATACAGCTAGCCATTGAGGATTATCTAGGCTCTAACTGTGAAAGCCAGTCTAATAGACCCCCTTTGATAATTGTATATTTGCTATTAATTCTCTTTCTCTAGAGACCCCTGAATAATTCACAATTTCACCAATTCATGGGGGTAATTAGGCAATTACATCCATAATGGATGGATGTAAAAAGAGGGGAGATAATACTTTACAGGGCCCAAAGCACGGAAGCATTACCTTTTCTGTCTTTGAACTACTTAAGTCTGAAGCACTAAAGAATTAAAGGCTTTGATTGTTGTTGTTGTTTTAGTTTTTAGTACAAGAAATGAATCAAGGGACAGATTCTAGAGATGATCTGGATTCGGGTATGCCCACACCTGCCTAAGGACAGCTCTTAGAAGGATCAAGACATTAGGGCAGGGGGAGAAGCTGAGTTTTATGCCTGGTGCGAATGCTATCTTCTCATTCTGCTTTAAATTTCTCAGTCTTCACAGTGGACCTTTGCTTTGTATCTTGCAAGGAGATGTTTCTGGGCTTGATGGAGTAGCTTTGACCCTGGTGTCACAAGTAGCCAGGGCTGGAACCGTAGGCTTTGCTGCTCGCTTATGGGCTCTACAGGCCCATTTGTTATGAAGGTGAGAGAGAACAATGTTCAAGTAATGAGTGAGATTATATTATTTTTTCCTTGAATATTTTATGATGTTATCAAAAAGATGGCCAGTTAATAGAATATAAAGCAGAAGCTAGGCTTTTACTGTAGCCAGACAAAGGTGTCTAGGAGATCAGCTTGAAGGAGGCCTTTTGTTCATCCATTGGTTTCTGTGTCCTTAAGTTTATGAAAGGCCCTCCTGAGGAAGACACTGAGTGAAGTGATGGAGAGACTCAGAAGACCATAGAGTGAAGCATCATAGTTATAGAATGGCTGAGATTCAGAGCACTGATCAGATTGGTCAAAATCCAGATCTTGGGTCCAATATATCTGCCTTCCAGGGTTAAAATAAAACAGAATTTAAGTGGAAGATGATATTAAGATTCTAAAATAAAGAACCCTAAACTTTATCATGTTATGGCCTTTTTATGTAAAATACAAACAAAAATTAGAGTTAGGACCACCAGTTACTAGTAATCAAACATTCTTAGAAGTAACAGCATCAGGAGATATATTGTGGATGTGTCTTAGTTGTGGCTTTGTTGCTGTAAGAAGACACCTTGACGCTAGCACCTCTTATAAAGGAAAACATTTAATTGGGGCTAGCTTACAATTTCAAAGGTTTAATCTATTATCATCATGGTGGGAGGTATGACTGCATGCGGGCAGACATGGTGCTGGAGAAGGAGCTGAGAGTTCTACATCTTGATCCACAGCCAGCAGGAGACTGTGTGCCACACTGGGCACAGCTTGAGCGGAGGAAACCTCAATGTCTTTCCCCACAGTTACACATTACCTCCAATGTCACACCTACTCCAATAAGACTATACCTCCTAATAGTGCCACTCCCTCTAGACCAAGAATTCAAACACACATGTCTGTGTGGATCATATCTATTCAAACCACCACAGGCTAACACTCTTCCACAAACCTTCACTCCTACCTTCACCATAAACCTAGTAATGATATGTGTCTGTAACATGTCCATAAATCAGGACAAGCACTTTCTGTGGTAACAGTAATGCTGAACTTCAGTGGCCTAAAACAGTAACATCTTTTCTTCTACATTACATCTTTTCTTCAGGTTGATTTTATATTAACTTCACTCATGCAGGGCATAGGATCCTTCACTATGCTTTTCCAGGGCATGGGAATATATTCTGATTAAGTGCCTCAGAGTGCCCTGGGGTATAGAATTCTTTCCTTAAAATCATCTGCGTCCCTTTATAGTGATAGCCACTAGCAAGATCTGGTAGGAAATTCTGAATCTGTAAATGATTATATTGAAATTTTCAAAATTTCCACACAGACTAGTTGGACCAGAGCTGGTAGAGTTTTCTTGGTAGTGTGTATGCTGCACCACTGGATCACATGTAGGCTCAGTGCCTATTTCTCCTTTTAAGGCTACTTACCAATATTCTAGCAAATATCTGGGGTCAACCAAATGTCCGAAGACTTCAATATTTTACCTCGAAGAGTATCTTGGACCTACAGTCAGATACAAGTTCTGGCACAGGGATGTGACATGGTATTTGCTTGGTGGAATTGGTTTGCCAACCAGAACATAACAAGAACAAACTAATTTAGGGCTATTCTCACTTGTGTTAGATACATGACAAATTTAGGTCTCTAGATTACTAACAGCACACAGTATCCTCTAGCATTCTGCACTGTGTGGGGATCTGGATAGCTTGCATATTTCAACCATCTCTGGTATACAACAGGTGTAGAGGAATTTTAATCCAGCAACATCCAAAAACCTTCTAGGTCTGTGTGATCTAGCTGGGATGCAGACTTGTCCTTTAGTACACACCTTTAATTGCTCTGGCTAGAGTCCTTTAGTACACTCCTTTAATTCCAAACAATGTCATCTAATTGAGGGTCAGACAAAGTGAGGAACCAGAGAAAGATTTGATAGAATGAGTCAGAGATAGGATATGCCCAACTCAGAATAAAAATGATTTAAGAGCAGTGCAGAGAGAGAGAGAGAGAGAGAGAGAGAGAGAGAGAGAGAGAGAGAGAGAGAGAGAGGAGAGAGAGAGAGAGAGAGGAGAGAGAGAGAGAGAGAAGACAGAGAGAGCAGAGAGAGAGAGAGAAGACAGAGAGAGCAGAGAGAGGAGAGATGAATTTGTTCATGAGTTCATGCACTCCACTTCTTTCACAGAGTCTATGACAAATGTATGGTAGTCTGTGTGGTTATCTGAAGCTGTATTTCTTGAGCACTTTCAAGACTATTGCCCTTTCACTTAATACGACCTCCAACAGTGTCTGATTTACTGGTAATTCATGTGGTGGCATTGTCCTCTCTCTTTGATTGGTCTTAAGGCATTTAGGCTAAGGCTAACTCCTTGCATAGATAAGATGACTCTTTTTTTCTAGAACCATTGGGCTTCTTTTGTATTTACCTACTTGAAATATTGTTTGAAAAGGTATGGCATCAATATTGGAGGAGATTTCATTCTAGCGATGTGGTGATTTTGGCCCAGGGACTTTGAGAAGATACAGTTGGAAGATGTGTTATTTTACAATGTAAAATGTCACATACTAAATTTAGGAATGCTAAAAAAAATGAACCCCCACCCCACATTTCTTGTGTACTCTGGTCAAGAACTACATTGTGAGGTGGACAAAGTGGCACATGTTTGTAATCATATAACTTGGGAGGCTGAGTCAGTACCATCATTGTAAGGGAAAGGCCAGTCTGCACTACATAGTGAGTTCAAGGCCAGTCTGGGCCACATGAAAGAACGTGTCTCAACACTCAGATAATTGCATTGTGTGGTCACTGTATAAAATACCATAATGGCATATAAGGAAGTTCCTTGAACCCAGTGTTCCTGGATGGCAAGACTCAGAGTGTAACATAATGAGTAACAATATAGGCAGGCTTAAATCTATTAAATAGATGATATTTATAAACTTTAAAAGCAAAAATATTAATGCTATTCAATATAATCAAGCTTCAGAGACTAGTGGCCAGAGATGTGTGAGTAATTATTGTTCTTACCATTTTCTTGTGCAAAGAGCTATACAACCTGCTAGGAATGGTGTACAATGTTTTCTTTTTAAAATTATTCTTCTCTTATACAATATATGCTGACCATAGCCTCCCCTCTCGCTCCACTCCCTGCACACCCTTACTTTCCTTCTCCTCCAGAGCCACTGTTCCTTCATTTCCCTTCAGGCATGCTACCTGGACCTGAAAGAAAGAGTTGGTATGCAAATCAGACACAGAACAATGAAATAAGAACCCATATACACATGCTGTCCTGAAAGTGTCTTCTCTACTATGAATATGAGTGTCTATGCACAGATACTCTCCTGTGTCCCAAGGAATCTGGCATCCTAATGATCCTGGAGACTTACTCTCCCTCGTTAGCTACTATTGTTTTTAACATTCAAGATACTTTCAATTTTTGGAAATTTTTATGTAACTAGAATCATCCAATACATATAAGTATTTACACAGACATAGATTTTTATCTTTATTGAGTTTATTGTGTATATCTGTGCATCTGTGCGTGAGGCATACATATGTCAAACTGTATATGTGTGTGTGTGGATGTCAAAGGACAACTTGGGAGAGTTGGTTCTCTCAGCCATGTGCGTTCTGGGGCTGAGTTCAAGTTGTCAGGCTTAGGAGCACATGTCTTTACTTTCTGAGTCATCTTGCTGACTTGAACATAGATTTTGAAATTCTCTCTAGTTTTTATTTGTGTGTATGCATGTATCTGTGTTAATGTTTGCTGTGGTGTGTGTGTGTGTGTGTGTGTGTGTGTGTGTGTGTGTGTGTGTTGTATATGTACCCTAGGAAGCCAGAAGGGGACATCAGATTGCCTGGTTCTACTTACAGGCTGTAAACTGTAAGCTGCCTGATTTTGGTGCCGGTAAACAAACTCAGGGGCTCTTGAAAAACAATATGTAATCCTAGCTGGTGAGCTATTCTCTAGCCCAGATTTTTACTTATCTTATTAAATGCCCAGCAGGGGAACGGTTGCCTCATTTGGTCGCTTGAGTTGCATTGCACAACTTTTGGAATATTCTACTTTCAGTTCATAATTCATCTGTATTTTCATTTTGATTCTTTAACCTGTGTGTCACTGAATATTTGGTGAATTTTCAGATGTCTTTCTGTTATCGGTGTCTAGTTTAATCCTATTATAATCAGAGAACATACTATCCTTGAATTAATTTTTAGAAAACCATTACAGCTTGTTTTATTGCTGGAATTATAATTTTATTAAATTGATACAGATGTTAGAAATGTCTGCAATGAGGAAATTTCTCTTGAGGATTTGTCTCCCGTAGGTTGGCCTATGAGCATGTGTGTGGGGTATTTTTATTTTAGTGCTGATTGATATGAGAAGATCCAGGCCACTGTGGGTAAGGCCATCGCTGGGCAGGCGGGCCTAAGCTGAGTTAAAAAGATAGCTGAGCAAGCCAGGGGAAATATGGCATTAAGTAGCCTTTCCCCACAGTCTATTTCTGTTCTAGCCTCCAAATCCCTGCCTTGATTTCCTCTCTTGGTTTCCCTTGTTACTTAGTGGACTAGTCTATGAAAATCAGGGAGGTCAATTTGGTTGATTGTTTGCTCAGTTTCTTACATTGTTCTGATTTTCTGCCCATTTCTCCTGTCAACTCTAAAAGTATTAACCAGACCAAAATGGTTGACTTTTCCTTTCTTACAGGTTTATTGTTACTGCATTTAGAGTAAAGATTCATTATATGAACAAACTATTAGAAACATTTTGTCATCTTGATGAACCAATCTTTTATTGTTATGAATTGCCTTTGGTAGTCTTGATACTATTCTCTGTCAGAACTTTATATTGAGCTAGGAGGATGTGTCTTCTTCAGTCTCTTCCTTTTAGTTTACCCATGCACTCTATTTGAAGTGCATTTTTTTTTCTGAAGATCAAATATATTTAGTTGGTAGCCTCTGCATTTTTATTGGAATGGCTAGGTCATCCGCTTTAAATGTGATTAGCAATATGGCTACATTTTAACAACATTTTGCTAATTTGTTTTCAGTTATGTCATGCTTTCTTTCAGATTGAGTGTGTTTCATGATACCTCATTAATATACACATGAGCAAATTTTTTATGCCTATGTGTTGATTGTTTTGTGGTTATTTAAAAATTCACGGCACCCATCATTGTCCACCCTATCTTTCCCACACTGTACTGCCAGCGTTTTTCTTCTTAGCCTAGTACTTTCATCTTCAAACACTTTAGTTCTAAGTATATTCAAGCCATAATCTAATAAATCACTTTTACCTTAAGCAATCAGAATCTTTTAAAGAGATTTCAAATACATGATTTAGATTTCTCTGACACAAGGTTTGTGTTTTGGTGCTCTTTGGTTGTTTGTGTGGACCCACATTCTCTCTGAAATCATATTCCTTTCACCTGACAATATTCCTTACCATTTACTGTAGTGTGTGTCTGTTGAGAATGGATTCTTTCAGCTTTTGTATATCTGGCTTGTTTCCATTTTGCCTTCATTTGAGGGATATTTTTGGTGGCTGTAGACTTGGTTTATGCTTTTTTTCTTCTCAGTATTGCAGAAATGTTTCCCATTGTTCCATTGCTAGTGTCTGTCTGAGAAGTCTACTGCCACTTTATTTCAGTTTCCCTTTATCTCTCTGGGTGCTGTTAAGATTTTCATCTTTGTTGATTTTCAGTGGCAGTGGCTTTAGTGCTGCTTTCTTAATGTTTCTTCTGCTTGTGCTCTTTAAGCTTCATGACTGTAGAGTTTTATAATGTTATGAATTTGAAAAGTTTGTTTCATTTCTTCAAAAATAATTTTTTGGTCAAACCTGCCTTCTTTCTCCAAATATTATTAATTACACACGTCTTAGTCTTTGTGAAATATTTACGTAGCTAACATGATGTTCACTCTTTTAACATTTTTCTCTTTAGATACAAGTTTGGACATTTTTTTATTGAAACTCTTCAGATCACTCGTGTCCCCCTTTCATCCTCCTTTCCCCAGAGGCTAATCTGCTCAATATACTTGATAAGGACCTCCCACTCAGTCATTTTCTTTGAACTTTTTGAATGCTGGGTATTTTTGTGATGCTGTGATTTTTCTTTGCTCTGGTACTCAGTTAAATTGCTTGAATTAAGTTTGATAGTTTTGATTCTTGCTGTCTCTCTTTATCAAGCAGCATGTAACAAGCAGATCAGTACTTAAAGCTTAAGGTAGGATGCTCCTGCCTGCCCAACCTCTCTGATTCAGGTAGGATGCTTTGGCATCTGTTCTTTAATGTTCTGTGAGTTATACGGCTAGTTGACTGTTAGAGTCTGGATGTGGGGCTCTTCACACACTAGGACGGCAAGTTTTGTGAATAGTTATATCACGCAAATCATTTTTATCTTGTTCCTATGTTGGATTGAAAGTGTTCCTGAGTATAAAATACAATGTGAATTGGGAGAAATATAGCTTTTAGGGTCTGGACTTACAATTCTATTTCTTGTAGTGTCCAGCACAGTTGTTTAAAGTCAGAGGGTCACTTGCTTCCTGATGTGGTGTGTCTGACTGTGCTTTCTTTCTGAAAATTTCTAAAATCTAGTCTTTCCACTCACTTTCATAAAATGCTATTGACCTGATTTAGGAATGGATCCGAATCAAACTTTTGACTTTTGATGAAGCTTCTCATTCTGGAACTCACATCCTTTACTTCTTGGAAATTTTTTTGAATTGCTTTACTAATAATTATTTCTCACATGTTTTTTTTTTTCTGGCAGTCATATTATGTTTTCTTTTTAAAGTAAAAAAAAAAAGACTTTCTCAATTTTTCTCTGTCTGCTTGGCTCTCAGGTTTCTGTGATACTTTAAACTTTACTTTCAAACTTTATTTCTTGAATCCTACTTTAATGTTTTTCACTATCTAAGGAAACTCTGTTTTCACCTTTCCCCCTCTTTCTTCTTTTTAAATTATGTGGCATTATTTTTTCCCTTTTGTAGACTTATTGCCTTCTCCTCTACTTCTGGTTGTTCCAATTTGTCTCTTTCGAGGTTTGTCCTCTTTATCCATGACAAAGGATGCCATCCACAGCCAGTGGTTGTTTGGTCAGGTGTAAGGACATCAGGTGGCTTGGAAGTTCATCACAAGCTCTGAATGTCTGAATCTGGCTGCAACTCAATGAGCTCCATTATGAGAGCAACGGTTTCCAGATGTTTCCAGAGCCCTGTGCTTGGCGTCCTAGCTGCTGTTATCTCTGGAGAGTTGGATTCTCTAGGAAAGGCACCTCTCAACTTTTGCAAGAAATTTTGGTTAGGTACCAGTTTTCAGGGTTCCAAAAAGAAAGTGATAGTTGCTTTGTAGCCTGTGAGATGACCAAAGTCCCCTTTCCCACATACCTTTGTAGTTTGTGTTTAGTGCTCTTTACTTACAGTATCCTCCACTCTCAGAGCAAAATTCTCCAGAATCCCTGTTGTCAGGAAGAGTCTTTTTCACAGGAGAGTGTATTTGGGAGTAAAAAAAAAATAATCTATTTATTTACTTCTTTGTAAGAATTTACTATGTGCTGGACATGGATGTTCATAAGTTTCAAATCTTGGCTTTAAAGAGAGAAGGGAAGGAAGTCTTGCTCTCCTGGTCTTCAGATGCAGAAACTAAAGCAGACTGGTGATGCAACTTGCCCAAGACCTCTCAGCAGTAAACAACCAGCTGGCACTGGCAGCCAGGCTGTTCTCATCTTGATGCTGTCACACAGCTGATGGTGGGTGTGGTGGTTACAGAGGTTTCCAGCAATTGACACTCCTTAGCTTAGCCTCCTCACCATTCCACCTCACTTCTAAAGGTGACACCCACTGCTGTCAACTTTTAAGCCTCTCCAGGACTCTGCATTCTCCTTTGGATTGATTCCTAGCCCTCTCCACTCTCCACTCACCACTGCTGAGGCAGTTGCTGCTCACCCACTGCTTCCCAGACTCCAGAATCAGATAGTGTTTTCTATTCATTTTTTTCCTAGTGATTTTTTCTTTTTCTTTCTCCTCCTCCTGCTCCTCCTGCTCCTCTTCCTCCTCCTCCTCCTCCTCTTCCTCCTTCTTCTCCTGCTATTCCACCTCCTCTTCCTTCTCTTCTACACAGAGTTTCATCGAGCTCTGGATGGAACTTGCTATATATCAGACTGTGGCTTTGAACCTGTGCCCCTACGACCTTTACCTCCTCACAGCTGGAATTATAGGCAGGAGCTTCTCCAGTTAGTGTTTCAGGTTTACTCATTTGAATAGCATCTTTTGCTGTAGTTGAGTGGATCTATGGGAGACAGTGTGTTTGGCGTATGCAATCAAACTCATATCTCTACTTTGAGGTCCTGAAAGTTTTGTCACCTTGTTGATCATGCAGATTTACTTTGATTTCTTGGCTGTAGGAAAAACAAATGTTTCTTGCACAACTGAAAACGCTGACAGAAGTCATCCCATCTCATGTACTCTGGGGTGTATAAATATTTACACCTTTGAAAGAGTCACAGGAGCATCTCTGAAATGTGGCCAGTGGGGGAATACATGAGAGTTCAAAGTGGCAACAGCTCCCTTGTCCCTATGCATTCAAACACATGTTTAAGCACCTGGTTTTGTGAAACATATTAGTCCTTAGGGAGTTGGCTCTATTGTTGGTAAACTCTAGTGGAAGATCCTAGGCTATTACTGCCTTACCACTACTGGTGTGCTTGATATTAAGACTTTTAGTGGGGATGCAATGTGCCCATTTTTGTTAATTTTTCCTGTTGTGAAGATTCCTTGTGTATATCCCAGTAGTCAGTTATTATAGGTCCCTTACTGGCTCCCAGATTCTTTCTCACCCCTCTTGTTCAAAAAAGACAAAAGCCTTGGAAAGCCATGCACTCAGTTCAACCTTGCTTACAACATGTATTGACTTCTCTCTCTGGCAGGCAGTTTGTTTGCATGTGGTGCACACAGAAATGAACTAGTCAGTTTCCTGCTGACCCAGAGCTGGTGATCCAACAGAGAAGACAAACTCAGAGCTCATAGAATGGGCATGTAGCTCAGTGTTACAGCACGTGCTTAGCATGCATGAGGCCCTAGGTTTGATCCTCAAACTGTGAAAATAACAACAGCAAAGAAAAATAAGTCCCCAAACACAATATCACACCAAGTCATTGGTGCCTTTATAGCACCAAGAATGTAAAGTGCTGGGGGGAGAGGGAAGAGATATAAATTTTGCTTGGAGAGATGAAGGAAGAGGCCAACACACACTGTCGTACATACACCAGTTCCTGGAGGAAAGTATAAGTGCCCCAGGCCATACAAACAGTGGTAGAAAAGTGATAGCTGGTGAGGGATAGCCAGAGAAGAGAGATGGAAAGGCCACAAACCAGTGTGAACATCTGTTATTATTATCATACATACCATGAGCTACATAGAGACATGGGAGAGCATAGAATATTCAGGCATAGGGGACAAGGTTGGCTGCATACAGTCCAGTCACCTTGTTGAAGATGTGTCTGGAGTTACTGATCTGTTTTCAATCTTGGTCTTCTCAGTGACAGACTCTGTGATTCTAACATCTATAATGGTTGATTAAACAGGCTCAAACAACAGATCATATTCATCATTTATTATAGTATGGGATACCCAGTACAACTCAGGGTATCTGGTTGCCTGTGTTTTGTCTCCCCATACAGTAATCCATGGCACAGCACTGTGTGTAAAGATTATATTGACCATATCCAAGACAGAATATGAAAATTTAGGGTTATAGATGGTAAGTTACTATGCCTGAGATGTACCACGTGGGACTATCAAACGGATTTCAGCTTTCAGGTACTTAGTGGGCAGGTCAGATAGGTATGAAAGTCCTAGGTGAAGAGAAGGGATGAAATGTACTTAAACCTGAAGGATGGTGAAGACTATGGATCAGGATGTAGCTCTCAGTTGCTCCATTGCCATGTGTGATGGCACCATCCTTCCCACTGTGACAACAATGGACTAAGCCTCTGAAATTGTAAGCGATCCCCCAGTAAGATGCTTTCTTTTTAAATAATTGCCATTGTCATAGTGTCTCTTCACAGTAGAAGAATGGTGACTAAGACAGCATTCTTACATTGGGGAACACTTTCATTTCAAAATAGGCAGAAGAGGTCATTTCCTTAGACAGCTCAGGCTGTCCTGAGAAAATACCCACCTTTGGTGATTTGACAATAAATTTGTTTTAGAAAGTAAATAGTATCTTTTAAATTACTGTGTGTGTATTTGTGTGTGTATGTAGACACACCTCGGGGCCAGAGAATGACCTTTGCCTGCCCCCTTGTGGTAGGTAGCTATTCACCTTTTCTTTGAGATAAGGTCTCTCACTGATCTGGCCTGGGAATTACTTGATTCTGTGTTCTGAGCTGGGAATCTGAGCATGAACTACCACACCTGACTTTTTAATGTGTGCCCTGGGGATTGAACTCAGATCCTAATGACTGTGGTTAGCTGTCTGCCAAGCTTCTGATGTCTCTTCTTTTTTTATTTTATTTTATTTTTTATTTTTTTTAATTTTTTAATTAATTTATTCTTGTTACATCTCTATGGTTATCCCATCCCTTGTATCCTCCCATTCTCCCCTCCATCCCATTTTCCCCTTATTCCCCTAATACCTACACAATTTTTTAAAGACATTGAAAGTTCAATTCTGAACTTCATAGGGAAAAACAAAAAACCCAGAATAGCAAAAACGATCTTGTACAAGAAAAGGTGCTGCAGAGGAATCTCCATACCTGATTTCAAATTGTACTATAAAGCAATTGTAATTAAAACAGCATGGTACTGGCACAGCAACAGGCTGGTTGATCAGTGGAATCGAATCGAAGACCCAGATATGAATCCACACACATATGGTCACTTGATTTTTGACAAAGAAGCCAAATCTATTCAATGGAAAAATGATAGCATCTTCAACAAATGGTGCTGGTCTAACTGGAGGTCTATGTGTAAAAAAAGGCAACTGAACCCATATTTGTCACCTTGCACAAAACTCAAATCCAAGTGGATTAAAGACCTCAACATAAAACCAGAGACGCTAAGTCACTTAGAAGAAAAAGTGGGGAAGAGCCTGGAACATATTGGCACAGGAGACAACTTCCTGAACAGAACACCAACAGCCCAGGCCTTAATGTCAACAATTAATAAATGGGACCTCATGAGGCTGAGAAGCTTCTGTAAGGCTAGAGACACGGTCAAGAGAACAAAGCGACAGCCTACAGACTGGGAAAAGATCTTCACCAAGCCTACATCTGACAAAGGTCTAATATCCAAAATATATAAAGAACTCAAAAAATTAAACACCACCAAACCAAATAACCCAATTGAGAAATGGGGCTTGGCACTAAACAGAGAATTCTCAACAGAAGAATATCAAATGGCTGAGAAACACTTAAAGAAATGCTCAACCTCCTTAGTCATCAGGGAAATGCAAATCAAAACAACTCTGAGATTCCATCTTACACCCATCAGAATGGCTAAGATCAAAAACTCAAGCGACACCACATGCTGGAGAGGATGTGGGAAGAGAGGAACACTCCTTCATTGCTGGTGGAAATGCAAACTAGTACAACCACTTTGGAAATCTATCTGGTGCTATCTCAGAAAACTGGGAATAGGGCTTCCTCAAGACCCAGCTATTCCACTCTTTGGAATATACCCAGAAGATGCACCAGCACACAACAAAAAAATTTGCTCAACCATGTTCATAGCAGCCTTATTCATAATAGCCAGATCATGGAAACAGCCTAAATGTCCCTCAGTAGAAGAATGGATAAAGAAACTGTGGCACATATACACTATGGAATACTACTCAGCTATTAAAAACAAGGAATTCCCGAAATTTGTGGACAAATGGGATTGAGCTAGAGATGATCATAATGAGTGAGTTAACCCAGAAGCAGAAAGACTCTGATGTCTCTTCTTTAAAGACACTAATCCTGCAGGGCACGCTGGCACACATCTGTAATTCCAGCACTTGGGGAAGCAGAGGCAGATGGATCTCTGTGAGTTTGAGGCCTGCCTGGTCTACAAAGTGAGTCCTAGACAGCCAAGGGTACACAGACAAACCCTGTCTCAGAAAACCAAAACAAACGAACAAACAAATAAAACCAAGGACCAACTCCCAAAAGATACTAATCATATCTAATAAGGTCCCGACCTTTATGACCTAATTTTACTTTTAATTCCAACTCTAAAAGCCCTGTTTCCATATACAGTTACAACAGAGGTTGGGAATTTACTATATGAATTTGTCTGAGGGATGGATTTCAATCAATAATGGGAGATGACTTGGTTGGGAGGACAAAGGAAGTGAAAGATGAAATGTGGGCTATAGGGGATATAGTGAAGAGAGGAAGTCATGGAAACACAAAGTAGCAAGAGGCACTGACAACACAGTATGGAGCTGTTGTGGCCATGCCTTTGGCAGAAGTTGCTTTGTAATTCCCCATGTCACCCTGTCCTGCTTGCTTCATTCTGAATGCCTGGAGACAGACACTTGTAGAGGTTGAGTAACCTGGGTCTCTGTTCTGGAGATTTCTGTTGTTTTCACTGTACTTGACTGCCTTGATGGTGGAAGATGCAGACATAAGGCCACTAGTTGAGGAGGTTAAGGAAGGATGATGGTGGCACATGCATTTAATCCCAAGACTCAGGAAGAGACAGGTGGATCTCTGTGAGTTTGAGGCCAGCTTGGTCTACAAAGCAAGTTCCAGTGCTATTACACAGAGAAACCCTTTCTTCAAAATAAAAAAAGAAGAAGAAGAAAAAAAAAAAAAAGAAAAAGAGTCATTGGCATATGGACATAATAATGGCAGTGGACTATTTAATTTTTTCATTGTGTAACAAAATACCTAAGAAAGGTGACTTAAAGAATAAAGAGTTTAATTTGGCTCACAGTTTGAGGGTATAGTCCATCTTGGAGGAAGGTCATGATGCAAGAGTATGAGATACCTGGTCACACTGTGGAAGCAGAGGATGGTGAATATTGAGATATAGTCAACTTTCTTCTTGGTCCTCAGTTCAGTATGCTCACATTATGGTGGGTCTTCCTACTTCAGTTAACCTAAATTTGAAATCCCTCAGAGGCTTGCCCTAAAGTTCATCTCCTAAAGGATTCTAAATATTTGTAAGTTGTCAATCAGCATTAACCACTAGAGGTAGGCTCCAAGTTGGTGGTTGTAGAAACAGAGATGAGCAAGTGAGGTCTGAAGACTCTAGACCATTGTGAGACAATGTGGTGTTTTCTGACATAAGCCACCTGGACACTCCTGAAACAGAGGCCAGATGACTCTGGAAAACTCAGCACCATCTTCCCTGACTTCTGCATTCACCCACCCATTCACTTCAGGGCCTTTCCGACTCACTTTCCTCTTGTAGCTGCATCTCTGGCCAACATCCCTGCAGGGGTCGTCCTGCAGGCAGGTATACCTCAACCTAACACTGCCTGTAATCACCATGGATCCCTTCTCTCAACTTGCAATCTTATGGATACAGTTTCCTCTTTTCTCCTGTGCCAAAGGCAATCCTGAGGTAGTGTTTTCAGAGATCAAGAGCAGCCATATTTAATGGAAGCCAGCTTGGCAATGGAGGCTTTTTCCTCATCTTCTCTCCTTGTCCCACTGGCACCCTCCACTTGCTTTCTAAAAAGGTAATAACACCGAAGGTTCCTGCTTTAGGTTTCTTTAAAAATAAGACTAAGACACACAGATCACAACATTCCTTTCTCTGGAAACGTAGTGTACAGAAGCCTAATGTGGTTTCTGAGTATTATTCTAGAAACTTCCATACATAATGTGAAGGTTCTACGTTAATAAACCTCAAGACATTTTGTTGTGAAAAAAAAAACCCATTACATTAATTTAGTTCCATGATTATGGTGTTTTATGGACCACAGGTTGGGTTTAGCTTGTGTAATCTATTGTCAAGACAGGGTCCAGCATAGGTTTTATTATAAAGGACCAGATAGCAAACATTTCAGGCTTTGTAGGCAATAAGATCTGTGTCACCACTACTTAACTCTGACATTATGGAACAATGATAGACATAGAGATGTAGACACAAATAAATATCTCTGTGTCCCTATAAAACTTTACTGATAGTAACAGAAGTTGGTATGTACTTGGACTAGGAGCCAGAGCTGGATAACCCTTGTCAACATAAACATATCTGTGAGTGGAAACAGAAAAGAAGTTAGTGACTTGTCCAGTACATTCAGCAGAATTGAAAGAGGTGTTGAACATCTCCTCTGCTGAATGTCATCTTCTTGTGGCTCCAGGATTCTCCAATATTTCCACTGTAGTCTGTCATTTTCTTTTCTGTGTGATCAAGGTAAGGCAGGCATTCAGGTTCATCTCTTGGACCCATAGCGTTTCCAAAGTCCTCTTCTGCCTTGTGATGTGAATGGTGGGCTAAAGTCTACTGTTCCTGTCCATGGATGGCATTGCTCTGATGGGGCTGTCATTGTGAGCATACTCTTTGTCAGTGGAATTGAGCATCCCACGGAGCTCGATGGTACCAGATCAGATGGGACAGGAGCATAAGTCAGTTTTTCCTGTCCCCAGCTGGGGTTGCAAATGCCTGTAAACAGTTTATTAATGCAGAGCACCAACGGAGCTCGGCATGGCTCAACTCCTAATGTTTTTCTTTCCACAGGCAAGACACTAGGCATCCATCAGTGGGACCAATTCCAGCTAGATATAGGAGGATCGTGAAGAGGAGGAGACCAGCAGAAGAAGAGACTTCTCAGGCAGCCAACTCCTGCTGCTTTCGTGGCCCCTGAGAAGCACTTTAAGTGCTTTCTCGTGCAGCCCCAAGTACTTGAGAAAATGCTACTATTTTTGTTTTTCCTGAGAACCAAAGAGGATATGCACTCTGCCCAAAGTTATACGATTAGCATAAAAGGCAGCCAGGAATAAAATTCTAAAGTGACAATACCAAAGGCTGTACAGTTCTCGGTAGCCTCCCTGAAATATGCCTCCTACTTAGAGAGTCCACAAGTGGAATCTCAGTGACACTGCAGTCGGTCTCTTCTGTGCGTGAGAAAATGCATCACCCTACTACTGAGCACCGATACATGCTGAAATTAAGGTGTGCGTCGAGCTCTCCTCTAGTGGTCCTATTAGAGAGAGACTGTGTCTCTACTTATGCCTACTGTAGGAAGCAGTTGGGGTTTCGGTGCTCTTGTCTGTTGTTTTTAACAAATTCTCTCTCTCTTTTTTTTTTTTTGAATGTTTGATATTTTATTTATTTTTATTTTTATTTTTTTATTAATTTATTCTTGTTACATCTCTATGGTTATCCCATCCCTTGTATCCTCCCATTCTCCCCTCCCTCCCATTTTCCCCTTATTCCCCTCCCCTATGACTGTTCCTCAAAGGGATTACCTCCCTCTGTATATGCTCATAGGGTATCAAGTCTCTTCTCAGTGACCTGCTGTCCTTCCTCTGACTGCCACTAGGTCTCCCCCGCCAGGGGACATAGTCAAATGTGAGGCACCAGAGTACATGAGAAAGTCAAATCCCTCTCTCCACTCAAGTGTGGAGATTGTCCTGTCCATGGGCTAGATCAGGGTAGGGGTTTAAATTTTACTGCCTGTATTGTCCTTGGCTAGTGCCTTAGTTTGAGCGGGACCCCATGACCCAAATCTGCCTATCATAGTGTTCTACTTGTAGGTTTCTAGGCCCCACTGGATCCTTCTACATTGCTATTCTCCCATTGTTCTCTCATCTAGAGTCCCAATAGGATGTCCTCCCCTCGGTCCCAGTTTCCTGGTAAGGGAATTTTACCAAAGAAGACTCAGGAAACTGATACTGCAGTGAAAGGCTGCTGGCTCAGAGAGGCAGAGAAAGAACCCAGCTGACATTCCTCCTTAGCTGACATCCCAGAAGTAAAAAGGAAGCTCTCTCTCTCCACGCTATCTCAAAAACCCTCAAACTGAATGTCTCTCCCTTCTTTTTCCTCTGTGATGCCCTATTCGTCCTCTTGACTTCCTCTTTACTCTCTATGTTTTTTGTTTTTGTTTTTGTTTTAACCTATGTTCACTCTCTGTCAACTGGTTGTTTGCTCTGCCTCTTGACTTTGGGTTTATTTAGTCCTGTTTACAATACTCAAGCAGAAAGCTTTTGGATTAAAGGTATGTGCTAGGGCTGGGCCATACCACAACCAAAATCAGGTTTTTCCACTAAACAACACAGGTTCGGGGTTCACACTGTGATCAATATCTTACAACACTTGTCCACATGCATCCACTTAAATAATGAAAGCACTAACAAAATTAAGGAGCTATTGGGATAAATAACTGGCTGGAAGCTCTCCCAGTTCTTTATGAACTTGCATTGCGCACTGATAACAGAAATGAAATGGGGCATGTTGAACTGAGTCCGTATTCCTCTGTTGTGGTGGCTGGACAAACTTGCCTGCTCTTTGCAGTTCAGTCTTAGACCACTCAATCAATGATAGCCTCAGAGAGGGTTGTGTAGAGACACAGTAGATAAAGCCATGGAACCTAGATGAAGGCCATGACTTTCACAGAAGTTGATTCAAGTGGAACCATTTGCACGTTTTATTTATTTATTATTCAATTATCTTTAATTTTGTGTATTTAAGCACATGTATATGTGTTCATGTTCATGTTGTATGGGTGCAGATGTGTGTGGGCATGTGCATTTGTGCATGTGTGAATAAAGGGCAGAGGACAACCTTTGGTATTGCTTCTTGGCATTCATCCACCTTAACTTTTTTGAGATAGGGTTTCTCACTGGCCTGGAGTTTACTTATTAGGTTAGGGTGACCTAGTCTTAGTTACTTTTCTGGTGTTGTGACCAAACACCATGACCAAGGCCCACTTATAGAAAAAGGAGTTTATTTGGAAACTACAGTTAGATTGTATGGTGGTAGATCAGATGTGTCATGCAAGTGCAATTCAGCTGGAATAGCCGCTGAGAGCTCATGTTTCCAACCACAAGCATGAAGCAGAAAGAGGTAACTCAATATAACATGAGTCTTTTGAAACTTCAAAACCAGTCCCTAGGGGCACACTTTCTCTAGCAAGTTCATACTTCCTAAACTTTTAAACATCCACAAACTGGGGACTGAATATTCACATGTCCAAGACTAATGAGGGGCATCTCACTCAAACCACCACAGCCATGAGCCCCAGGGATCTGCCTGTGCCTGCTTCACCATCACTGAAA
>OU015746.1:111256420-111276416 GCA_907169655.1 Acomys percivali | reverse complement strand
AGAGAGAGAGAGAGAGAGAGAGAGAGAGAGAGAGAGACTCCCTTTCCACTGCTAAATCAAGTTATTAGGCTGAGGGTTTTGAGGTGTCCCCTCTTCATCATAAGGCAGGTTGGTGTGGGATGGTGGCAGAAAGTTCAAAAGCTATGCTGGAGAAGCTCTCCAGGACTCAGCAGAAACAGCATTAAAATTTGAGGGCCAGCATTCTGGCCTTCTGAGGCTGGTGTGCCCCAAGGAAAGGGCAGGTTGGATGCCTGTGTGCTACCTCCAGCTGTTTGCATCCCCTTAAAATATCTGTTGAAATGATTACAAAATCCTTACCAGGTAAATCCCTGATGTACCTTCTGTGCAGGGTGACCTCATATGTTCCTGAGTGGGTTGTGTCTATATCAGCAGCTGCTGGTGGTGATACTGGACTTGCTGGGCTTCCAGTTCTGAGAATGAGCAAGGTCCCAGGGAACATATACATCCTTGAGGAAGACAGAAGACCATCCTGGAGAGCAATGTGGAGCTGAGTAGGGCTGCAGAAGAAATGGATAACCCATCAACCCTTTCCCAGCTCCAGCTCCCTTCCTTCAGGCTGTTCCCAGAGGCAACCACCTGAGGCTGAGCTCTGCCCCTTTAGGTCAGTGGCTGTGATTTACATATTGCCTCTCTTTCCTCTTGGTGTGTCCTCAGTATCCTACAACAAGAACTCTGGTCTTATGTTCTTTCTTCATATCTGAGATCAGCAGAGAGACAACTGCTCCAGATTGAGTGCATGTGCTATACTCACGAAGGGAAGTTCTAAAGAGTTGTGAGCTAGCTAAGTAATTCTGAGTATTATAAGAAAGTATTTTGAGCTCCAGATAATCACTGGATCAATTTTTATTAGAGAAGGGAAAACAGTGAAGGGAAATTATTACCTGAAATAATCCTGGAACATTCTATTTTGGAAGCTCGTGTCTTTAATACTAAATTCAGATTAACCCCATCCTAATTACAGAGAGGAACAGAGTTTTTCATGTTTTTTTTCCAGGGGATGGGTTTTTCAGAAGAGATATTATATGTAGCTATAAATTGTTAAGATATATCATGGACCATTAGTCTAACATCTTTATTCTTGATTTATTTATTGATGGTTTATTGTTATTGAGCAGAAATGCTATTGATTTTTGTTGTTTATTTTGAGCATTAAATTGGTTTTCAATGGCATCTTTAGGGTTTTCCTTGTAATGTCATAAAAGAGTAGGCAATCTGCTTTTTAAATTGCACTGAAGCAATGTGTATCAGGAACACAGAAAGCAGAAATAACTCATTGGGAAAGTAAATAAACAAATTAATAATACATTTGACAAAGTAATAACGATATAATTTGATGAATTTAGATCTGTGAGCCAGCATTCAGGCCACTGATTCGCTCACGTGTGTGGAGATGCACAATGCGTGTGTCTGGCTTTCTAATAGTTATCTATATTGCCCACTTACTTGTGAAATCTTCATTCTCTTACTATATAATATCTCATTTTGTTCTATTGATAGCCATGTGAGCAGTTCTACAACCAACATTCTAATGCATATTCTGTGGTGGCTTCATATGTAATAGAATTAGAGAGCAACATCATATGCATACACACATGTATGTACAGCTATTTTTGTGTGACAAATGCCTACAATTGGAGTAGCCATGTCACACATGGTATACACATGGTAGGTTTACATTTCTAATGTCTTTGGTTTGAGTCCCCATCTCTTTCCTTCCATGAGAGATATCCATATTGGAGTTAATATGACCTCACATGGTGTTTGTAGTTTTCCTACTTTTAAAATACTGTGGTGCAACTTAATGTGCCGAGGCGCACACTTCTGAAGCGAACAGTTTGATGAGCTTTTCTAAACACATAGAGCACAGAGATGATATTTCAGCACTCTAGAGCAGTTGTTCTTAATGTTCCTTACGCCGCGAACCTTTAATATAGTTCTTCCTGTTGTGGTGACCTGAACCATAAAATTATTTTCATCGCTGCTTTGTGACTGTAATTTTGTTACTGCTATAAATTGTAATGTAAGTGTCCGTGTTTTCTGATGGTGTTACGGGACCCCTGTAAAACTGTCACTGGGTCCCAGAGGGGTCATGACTCACAGGTTCAGAAACACTTCTTCACACCTGGATTCTGTCCTGGAGGCAGCCCTTTACCTGACTGCCACTTCTGTGCTTGTGCCAAGTTTTGCCATCTCTGGAACTTCATGTTGACTGAGTCTAAAAATCTGCTGGCTGGGTTCCTTGCTCAGCTTGGCAATGTCTTACTGATACATTCAATATGGTTCCTCTTCTTTGTCACATGTAAACATGTTTTCACTGTTCTTGGGCAAGTAGACGTAGTGACAGAGTCATTGGGTCACAGAGTAGGTGTATGTTTAAGCTGGAACTAAAGCAAAAGCCTGTGTTACAGAGTGCTTCCCTGTTTTACAGCCCTTGACACCCGGAAGGGGAATCCTGGACTTTTCACATCTTCATCAAGATTTGGTCTCATTGGGGTTTCGTTTCTTAATTTTTAGTTATTTCCATGGGTGATCCATAATACACTATTGGCTTTAATTGTCTCTTCATTAATGCCTAATGCTACTGAAAACTTATTATGATTATTGATGATTCTCTTATACCCCTTTATTAACTGCCACAGATTCTGCCCAATTGAATTTTTCTTGTAAATGACTCCCTCTCTCTTTCTCTTTCTCTCTGCTTCCCACCTTCTTTGTCTCTGCCTTCCTCCCTCTCCACCCCTCCATCTGTCTGTCTGCCTTGTCTCAGTCTAGAACACTCGTCAGATATACATATTATCATTTCCTCTCAACCTGTCAGTTCTGGATGCATCTTGATGAGCAGAACCCTCAGACTTCGATGCAGTATAATTTATCATGTTCCTGTTGGAATGCTGCTACATTCTGGGTCTGGTCTAAGGTCTGTGCCTTCTCTTCTGCTGTGGAAGTACTCTCTTCCACTTCCTTCCTGAAGCTTTATTGCTTCAGGGTTTAAATTTAGCCCTTTAATCCATCTCAGAATAATTTTGTGTAAGGTGTGAGTAGAGATTAAGACTTTTTTTTTTGCAAATGGATATCCACCACACCACCACCATGTGTTGAAAGAATTTTCTCCCTTCTCTTCAGTACATTAGTGCTTTTATTTCAAAACTTAATTGAGAGCATAAGTGTGGTTCTATTTCTGAGCTCAATTTTGTCTCTTTAATGTATTTGCCTATGATTATTTCTATATTATACTGTCTTATTTTATAGCTTTATTATAGTCCTTTATATTTAATGCTCAAAGTTTGCTAGATTTATTCCTTATTTAAAATTTAAAATACTCTTGGCCATGGAAACATGACATTCAGATATTCTTTCAAAATGAACTGATAGCCTGGCAGTGAAAAGTTGGGTTAGCATCTTCCAGCTATAGTTCCTTTTTCATGCCCGTCAGATTTAAATTTTTTTTTTCTAAATTTACTATACGAAGTATTGGATTTCATTGTGACATTTTCATGCATGTGTTGTTCTCAATTCTTCCCTCCCTGACGTCTCTCTCCTAATTCCTATACCCAACTCACTGTTTCCCTTCTCCCCTTCTATAGCCTTCTTCTGCTTCCGTGTCCTATGTATATCTTTACCCTCCCTTTGCCCACCTCTCTTCTCCCCTAAGATTGCTTCTTCTCCATTCATGTCCCCTTTCTAATCTCATGACCCCTTTGCACACTCCCATGTATACACACATATGCAAATGTAAACAGACTCCTAAGAGGAATTCTGCACTATTCTTGTTAAATGATGAGTTCTAGTTCTATTCACTTTCTTAGAACTGCTGTGACTTAAGTAATTAATTTCTTTTTGAGACAGGCTTCACCCTACAGACCATGGTGACCTGAAACTCTCTGTGCAGTCCAGGCAGGCTTCAAACTTGTGGTGATTCTCCTGTCTTAGCCACTCAAATATTCAAAGTACAAGTGCCAACTTCCACATTCAGTGTGATTTCATTTTTCTTTGATGAATGAATAAAATCACATTGTATGAATTTACCACATTTTCTTTATTCATTAATACATTGAGGGACATCAAGGCTGATTGCATATTTTAGTTATTATGAACAGTGCAGCAATGAACATGAATGTACGGGCATCTCTGTGGCCAGAGTGTATAGCTGGGTCATGTTGTTTAGGTCTTCCACAAATGTCCGTACAGATTTCTGCAGCAATCTCACCTTTTTACATTTCCTCTAGCAGAACATAAAGGTTCCTATTTCCCCCACACCTTTGAAGGCTTTCTTAATGCAGCCACTCTGACTAGAGTGAGATAAAACCTCAAGGCAATTTTAGTTTGCATTTCCCTCATGGCTAAAAACATTGATCATCTTTGCAAGGTTTATTGTCTGGCCATTGCATACCTTCACTTGATAACTTAAGTGAAATACCCACACCCCGAATCAAACAGATCTTCCACAGCAGCTTTAAACCAGAGCCCATCTTCTTCTCACAAGCTAGCAAAGAGAGCCACTAAGCCGACTTCAGGCTCCTCCTAGAGTAGTCTTCAGCCAATGGCTGAGAAAAACATCTATATCCAAGCTCAGAAGTTTCTTCCTAGTTTGGACACCTCTCAAACACCTTTTTCCCTGTGAAACTCTCCAGCACCATGGTATTACATTGGCACTTCCACCTAACCTCTCTCTCCCCTAGTTCAATCTTATTTTTTCTATATTATTAACCAATACATCTTTTGCACTTGGGCATCCAACTCAGTGTTTTTTAACTGGCTCTTTTAGTTCTTAAAGAACAAATGGTATGAGAGAATTTTGTGATTGGATCACTGTCCAGTGGTCAATGAGACCCAATCCAGGGTGGCAGGGAAAACATGAACTTACTCTGGCACAAAGTAGTGGCATGGTTGTTAAAAATTCACCATAACTTAAAAGAGCTCTCCAGTGTAGGCACACTGATCTGTATGGATTCAGACTTTCAGATCCCCTGAAAAGGGACACTTATTAAGATGATGAAATTGAGCCATTGTTAATGAATATAAATAGATAACAAGTTGAGGAAGAATTAGCAAATGATTGGCTATTAAATGTTAGTCTTAAAATCTCTTTGGTAGATTACAAATTGCCCTTTTATCATGCAGTGAGGAAACACATAATCAATCATACATACAAACAAACATGCAAACAAGCCTGAAGATTAAACTCATGGTCTAAAAGAGTGGTTATATTTTTCAGATTAATGAATGTTCAACTAATGAGGCTTTCTTATACCCAGGGTAGGGCTGTAATTAGAAATACCTAGAATTTTCACACATAACTTGAGAGGACCTATGTGGAGAGCTCCAAAAAACTGGTTTGCTCAGATTTCTATAACTTTACAGATAGAGGCATATCCTAATGTTTCCTACCAAGTTGCTATTAGGGCTGGAGAGATGACTCAGTGGTTTAGAGTCCTGGCTGCTCTTCCAGCGGTCCTGGGTTCAATTTCAAGCACTTACCTGGCAGCTCATAACAGTGTATAACTTGATCCCCAAGAGATCCCCCACCCACTTCTGACTTCCAAGGCATTGCACGCATGTGGTACAGACATGCGTGTAAACGTTGGCTACTATTCCAGAGGACTATGGCTTGATTTCCAGAACCCTCATGGTGGCTCACAATATAACTCCAGTCCCAGGGCATCTAACTCCCCCTGCTGGCCTCAGTGGGCACTGTATACATGTAGTGTACAGACATACATGCAGACAAAACACACAGACACATAAAACAAACAAACAAATGCTGCAATCTTCCCACTCAGCATGGAACTGTGGCTGAGACTTTTCTTATAGCAAATGATATTGAAATGACAGAATTTATATTGACAGGTGGTGAAAAAATAGATTAAAAGGATTAGGGAAGTGGATAAGCTAGAACAAACGTTATCTGAAGCTAAAAGCTCACCAGAGGTGAGAAGGCTTTGAGGACTTGTATTCACTAACACCCTCCAGTGATGCACTGCTGTGAAATGTGTTAGTATCACAGAAAAACTCAAATCTGGCTCTCCTCTACAGGATGGGCTAACAGTTGAAGAAGCCAATACCGAATTGGCCCAGTAACCTGCCAGAAGGATGGTAGCACTTCTCACAAGGCAACAGGGCCTAGGGAGTAGGTTCAAAGGATGAGAAGTACAATTAACACAGTGGTTGGCAAGGTTGGAGGAGCAGTGAAGAACTGACCTGATGGAATTGAAATTATGGTTATGATTAATAGACTATGCCTTTTTGTAGGTCCCAAATGGTTGCAAAACCTAGAAACAATACTGCTTAAGCTCTAGAATCATAAGAGCCTAGAATCATAAGAGCCCAGAATGAAGGAGCAAGAGAATGAAGGTGGGTGCTGCACTAGAAACCTGGGTCTTTTCATAGTTTTTGTACTCTACTGAAGTTTTGAACATAAGATCTCTTTACTGAAGATGTGTCCAGGACACAAGGGCAGTAGAACACTATAACTAGCTGCTATAATCATTCCTGTATCCTCTCCATGGTGCCTGTGAACATTTGGTCACATGAGTGAATGTACACTGGAGAAAGGGAAGTGCTCAGGTATTTTAGAGAATTTGGGATATGGAGTCTTAGTTGAAATACATCCCTTGAAACCCATACCTTCTTCATATCTTCTCTCTAGAATAGAAGCATCTACTACAGAGGAGACATCAAAGTATCAATCAGACACAAATGTGCAGCCAGCTAATATCAAATTCTCTTACAGTCACCATTGTTATGGTACAATGTACCTACAGGATAAATAGAAAAGGTGGAAGGTGGTAGAGAGATAAAACTACACACACACACACACACACACACACACACACACACACACACACACACGGCATGGCCAATATAGTTTCTGTGTCCTTCCAACAGTTGAATGGAGGTCTATTCCTGTACTTGGGATGACACAATAATTTGAAAATATTGTCTATGTGGTGGCGGTTGACTCCATCACTCTCTTCTGTTATGGAATAACCAGAACGTTATTCTTTTAGAATGGTATTCCCTGTAAGTTTTTCTCAGATCCTATCTATAAACACCATTAGATAGCAGAACCTTATAGAGGTCATAGTTTTACACAGTAAGCACAAACTTCCTGTGTTGCTGCCCCTGTTTCTCAGGCTTACGTGCTCCTTATATTGAAGTCATGGCATTGCAACATGAGTTTTTGCATTGGTGGTTCCATATCTATGCTACATATTTCTGCTGACCTAGTGCTGCCGCAGTGCCTTCAGCAAGCCATTGCAACAGTCTATCAGGCTTTTAGTTTAAACGTGGTGGTCTACATAATGGATGGTAGATAGTATAGCGACTGGTCCACTGCCACATCTGCTTCACTGTAAATATTGTTGTCTGCTCTGCTGCAGCTGTATGGGATTTTGTGAATAATTGTTGCTAAAATCCACAGATCCAGGTTCCTTAAAAAGATACATGTTCAAGAATAAGTTCCAGGTGAAGTAGAGTATTTGAATGCTTTATGAGTACTTTGGGTCATCTGGACCCAATGATAAGAAGGCAAAAAGAAGTCATAATCTTGTCACTGATTCTCATTTGTAAGGCAATTAATGTTTCTGTTACCCATTGGGATTAATGGGCTGAGGAAAGAGAAAACTTAGATTGGTAGTACAGAAGAAAATTAGTGAATACTAGTTGCAGCCTTCAGACTAATTGGAGCAATGAAGTATGCAGTTACTTCCTCTTACACTGTTGTCTCTTTGATATTAATTCTTACGAAAGAGTCTCCACAGAGATAACTGCTTTTGCAGCACAAATGGGTAAGTGTGTTGAGCACAGGGTAGGCATTGGTAGCCACTGAGCTGCTCAGAGCCCCTGTGGAGGAAGATCTTGTTGAGGATCTAAGAGGATTTGCATGAACCTATTTTAAAGTTAAGGTGCCTATTTAAAGTTAAGGTATAATATTTACACATTAAATTCTGACTATTTTGTGTATATGTCTGTGTTTCCACAAATGCTTATAGTTATATAAGCAATATTAAAAGTTTCTGGCACCCTAAGAAATCATCTCATGTTCTTTCCAGACCTCCACATTCTGAAAGCAACTGATCTGCTTTGTGCCCCATGTTTTTAAACTTAAAAATACTATATAAGTAAAAGCATTTAATATATAAGTAGAAGCATCGAAGACCTAGTCTTGATGTAGCCCAGCACTGGCCCTGAACTTAAATCTCTTCTTCTCAGCTTCCAAATGATGGAATTACAAGTGTGTGTCGTTATGCCAGGGTTAGTATGTGAGCTTTTGAAGCTAGATTTTATTGCTATTTTAAATTTATACTATTTATTTATTTACCTATTTATTTTATTTTTGAAATTATAAGTACATCATTTTACCTTCTGCTCCCCTGCTCCAACCCTCCCCATATACTCCTATTTGGTCTCTTTCACACTAATGAGCTCCTTTTTCATTACTAGTTGCTATATAAAATAAGTATATATCATTATGCCCAGTTCTCAAAGTCCCCAAAGACCACCAAGAGTCTGAAGTCAGACACAAAAGCAAAGAGCCTTTATTTAAACTTGAGCTCCAGGGCCCTCAAACCTCACCAATGTGGAGGCTCAGTAGGGAGAGTCCCACACCGAGGTTAGGCAGGGTTTTTATTGTGGTTGCAGGAAAGAATGGGAGATTATAGTTTGGCAGTTACAGGACTGGTTGATATTTAGCATGTTTGGGTTGGCCCTAAGGAATTGGTCAAACCTGACCACAAAATGCTTAAGCAATCTACCTATAACATCTGGGGACATTAGGTACTTGATTGCTTCTAGCCTAGTGTAGTTCCTTCCTGAAACAATTTGTGGATTTTCTAGCAACAGAGGTGAACTTAGGGGCAGGCACAAGATGGTGCCTGCTGACATAATGGTGTAACATTAGGTAGGGCTCTTCAATATAACTATATATAAATAAATACAAATATATAAATATATGTATATATATATATATATATATATATATATATATATATATATGTATAAGTACGTAAGTACAACCTGGTCAGTCTGTACAGTTACTTGCAGGTGTGTTTTCAGGGCTGACCATTTGATATAAGATAACTTATTGGTATGTGCTTTCCTGGGGAAGACCATTTCTCATGCTCTCAGTATTCCTTAGAGTCCAGCAGTTCTTTGCTTAGGATTGAGGCATCCTAGGCTCCTACCCTCCCTTATGAAAGTGGCATTGCTATGTCTATTGTTGTCCTTATTCAGCTCATGTTTAGACATCCATGTAAGTGAGACTTTATGGTATTTCTTCTGACATTCCTAGGAGATACCATCTCATAGTAAACTTCTTGATCCACTGATTATCGTTTTATTTTTGCCTGTGTATACATGTGTACATACACTCATGGTGGTGCAAACAAATGGAAGTCAGACTACAAGTTTCCAGACTTGGCTCTCTTCTTCCAGCATGTTGGTTCTGAGAATTGAACTCCAGCTGTCATTTTAGCACTTAGCACCATTAATGCTGAGCCATTCTTCTGGCCTTGGACATTATTATTCAGTATAAAACATTTGATATTCATCTATGATGTGTTTGCAATGAAACACAATTTACTGATGCATTTGCTGTCAAAGGACATTTTGTTGTTTCCTTTGGTGATTATGAGTAAAATCAACATAATGTGTGACCAGTTTTCTGTGAGCATATGTTTTCATTTATTCTTGGACAAATATCTAGGGATAGGATTGTTGGGATGTATATTAAATGTGTTTCACTTTCAAAGAAATAGTCAAATCATCTTTCACAGTGCCCACTCCATTCTGGATTTTCACTATCTCTGCATGAGTGTTCTAGTGCCTTCATATTATCTTAGACCTGTCAGGGATATTTTTCATCTTCTAAATATTATCAACTATCACAACGTGTAATGGTATCTCATTACTTCAACTCAAAATTTCCTAATGATAAATAGAGCTTAGCATCTTTCATGTTTTTCTTTTCCATTTGAATATTTATTTTAGTGATTTGTCTGATTAGCTCTTTCTTGTGTTGTTTGGTCTAAGACAACTGAGTTTTGGGAATTCTAAATTCAATTTCTTTATCAAATATGTTATTTGCAAGAATTTTCCTTTGATCTATGACTTGTCTCTTTTTAAAATAATCATAGACTTTATTATTTAAAAACTTACAAAAATCCTAAATTTTGTTTCTTTATCAAATACCAGATTTGAAAAATAATCTATTTGTTTATAATGTTTTAAAAATTATGAATAAGTTACTAGAAATGTTCATATGCAGGTTTTTGTGTGGACATAGTTTTCAACTTATTTGGGAAAATTCTTAGGAGTACTGTGTTTTAAGAACTGTAGCTTTGTAAGATGCTGCCAATCTGTTTTTCAAAGTGGTTACACAATTTTCCACTTTAATCAAAGGAGTGTAAATTCCTGTGCTTGTTTTTCAATGTCTTCTTATTCTTTGGTATTATTAGTGCTTCATACTAATTTTCACTATTTTAATAGAAGTAGTGGCAGCTCATTACAATTATCTAATGATAGATGTTGGGAATCTTTTTATATTCTGATTTACATTTTGTATATCATCATTGGTAAGTTGTGTTGCCTGGTTTTAACATCAAGTTTTGGATTTATGGCTTATACAAGTTTTTGTATATTTTGGATAAAAATGCGTTTTGAAAAATATTTTCAGATTCATTTTCAAAATGAATAAATTTTTCTTGATTATATTAACATAATGCCTTTCATTTCATTTAACCTTTTATTTTTATTTAAATCACCTGAAATTTTATGAAAAACAAAACAAAACAAAAGGGATTTTATTTGGTCCTCCTTGTCTGTTAACAAAACTTATGACTTAACAAGAACTCTAGGAAATTCATACCTACATTAAAATGTAAAACACAATGGCTTAGCATAACCACCAAGTATATTGCTCATGTAGTCATCCCTCCAAGGCATTTTCTGTACACTTGGAAAAAGAAGGGTAATAGTTCAATTTCTCTATATAACAAGACCCTAAGACACTGTTACAAATCTAGACTATAAAGGGAATAACATGAATCTGAATTATTATGTTGATTATTTTTCATCACATAGTCTACCGTTTTGTTACAAGCTATGTTCTAATTATTAGCTGTTTTATGTTGGTTTTTGGAAACCTTTGATTTACACATGTCATGTCCTAATTGAAATGATTCAGTGGTTAATTTTCATTTGGTATATCTCATAAGTCTGGGTATTTCTCATCCCAGCACCTTATACTTCTTTATATATTATGATCTCTTTAGGTTCTTTGCTACTTTAATACACCTAATTTTTTTCTTTACATTGCTTTTGTTTGTTTGTTTTTGGCTAGTTGTGTTTGGTATTACGTTAGGTCTCTAGACCCTGGCCATCTAGGCAGTTTAGCTCATAGTCTCCTTCGAATGTTAAAACAAATAATGGTCGGCCACTCTCACAAGTTCTGCGACATCATTGCCTCAGCACATCTTGCAGGCAGAACAGATTATAGGTCAAGGGTTTTTTGGCTGGATTGGTACTCAGGTGTTCAGATCGGTGTTCTCTTTCTGTAGCCTTCAACATACCTTCTTGTACCAAAGAGGCTAGAGCCTAGGCACTCCATGTAAGCACCAGCTCAACCTCTCTACATTCAATGCACTGAGTAGTTGTTGTCCTCAGCAATGGGGCCATGTTGTCAATTTTCAGAAAGTATCCTCTTCCTAGCATCTTCCTGGATTGTTTTACAGATTCCCACCGGACCCTCTAGGCCAACAACTCAACCAAATGCAACCCAGTCCCACTACTGGAAGCCTTGCTGGTTACAGAAGATGGCCACTTCAGACTGCATATCCTTCGTACTAGGAGTCCTCACTAGAGTCATCCTCATAGATTCCAGGAAGTTTCCACCCACCAATGCTCCTGAATTCCAGCTGTCTCTCCCTTGACTCCTTTCCTCCATCTCACACTTACGCCCACACCTGATCCTTCCCATTCCTGTCCCCAACTGCCTCCAGTCCACTCACAAAACCAGTCCACATGCAAATATTCTATTTCTCCCCCACAGGGAGGTTCATGCACCCCCTTCCTCTTTATCTAGCCTCTCTGAGTATGTGAATTGTAGCATGTATTTGCCATGTATTTAACAGGTAATAAGCCACTTGTAAGTGAATACATATCATATTTCTTTTTCTGTGTCTGGGTTACTTCATTCAGGATGATTTTTTTCTTGTATCTATTTGCCTGCAGATTTCATCATGTAATTATTTTTAACAGCTGAGTAAATACTCCATTGTGCAAATTTATCAATTTTCTTTATCCATTGTGCAGTTGAGGGTCATCTAGGTTGTTTTCAGTTTTTTGGCTATTATGAATAATGATGCAGTGAACATAGCTGAATACGTGTTCTTGGGGGAGGATGGAACATTCTTTGAGTAAACACCCAAGAGTGTGTACAGCCTTCTTTCTTTGCAAGGCAGGATGTTTAATTTCTAATGAAGTTCAATTTGCTGATTTCTTTTTATCTATATGATTTTTGGTGCTCTGTCTAAAACCTTCTTATCAAATCTAAATTCATTTCAGATTTTTTTTTATACATTGCCACTGGGAAATTTTGTAGTTTTGGTGTTTTATGCTTATGTCTGTGTCTTAGTTAGGGTTTTATTTCCATGCAGAGACACTATGACCACAGGAACGCTTATAAAGAAAAACAATTAAATAGGGCTGTCTTACAGTTCAGAGGTTTAGTTCATTGTTATCGTGGTGGGAAGCATAGTGGTGTACAGGCAGACCTAGTGCTGGAGAAGGAGCTGAGAGTTCTATGTCTGGATCAGCAGTCAGCAGGAAGAATGAGCCGCTAGGCCTGGCTTGAGCTTCTGAAACTTCAACGCCTACCATCCAGTGACACATTTCCTCCAAGGAGGCCACACCTACTCCAAGAAGGCCACACCTACTCCAAGGAGGCCACACCTCCTGATAGTGCCACTCCTTATGTTTCTATGTGGCTATTTTCATTGAAATTACCACAGTTTGTGACTCATTTTGACTAAATTTCAGGGAAATATCTGAAGTTGATGTTGATGTCTAAATTTCTGTATATGGATATTGGTTTGTGGGAGCATGGAATTTTCATTGCTTTTGTAAACAGTGAAGTGTGTGTGTGTGTGTGTGTGTGAGAGAGAGAGAGAGAGAGAGAGAGAGAGAGAGAGAGAGAGAGAGAGAGAGAGAGACAGAGAGAGAGAGAGAGACAGAGAGAGAGAGAGAGAGAGAGAGAGACAGAGAGAGAGAGAGACAGAGAGAGATTATTCCATTGGTGTGCTTTCTAGCCTTAATTATGACACACTGCCTTTTAAGCCCATAAAGCATAGTAATATATGAGGTTTGGTAGTATTAGCCCTTTGTTCTTCTTGAGTATGGTTACAGGTAATTCCGGACCCTTTATCTTTCATATAAACTTTAGAAATATATTGTGGATATCCACAAGATAACTTGCTGATTGGGTTGGCATTGGCTCTACAAGTAGACTTGGGAAGACTGGTGGCAATGTGTAGTCTTCTGACAATGTACCTGGGCACTGAGTACATTTCCTTATGTTTCTGTTCCTTGGCTTAATCATAGTTCTGCACTTTGGTTTATACCCATCCTCAGTGTATCTCTTTAGGACAGTGTAAAGCTCTTCACTTTGTTCCATGATAATAAAATAGTGTTTTCTTCATAATCTAAAATTTTGATTGCTTACTACTTAGCAATTGACTTTTATCTATTTAGTTGGTACTATAAAATTTTCTGTAAACAGTGTTAATTCCCACAGTTTATTTTCAGTATTTCTTGGCAATTTCCTATAAAACAATCATGTTATCACTGAACAATGGGATCAGTACTAATGGTAACTACTCCACTTATGGCATTAGAACTCCTATTTTTTCTCTTGTTTATAAATGTATTACTATGTTCAAATAATCAGGTTTTGACTTGGTAATTGTCTTCATTATTTTAAATCTCTTGAATTTTGTTTGAATTCTTGAATTTCTTTGAAATTTTATTATTTTTTCTTTGGTTCATATTACATTTATGTTTCTCTCTTTTCCCAATTTCTTAAGATAAAATTTGAGCTTACTGATTTTAGTTCTTTCTTCTTTCATGATACACAATGGTGGTGCAAAATTCCCTTTAAACATTACTGAAACATGGTTTAATAAGTTATACTTACTTTCATTTTTTGATTTGAAAATATTGTATATTTTTCTTTGAATACATATGACTTAGTTCACATTTTAATTTACAATATTTGGGATTTTCCACTGTTCCATTATTGATTTGTAGTTTAATTAGATTATGATCTGAAAGCATATTCTATGTAATGTATATGAGTCACATCCTCTTAATATTTGTTTCATAACCATGGATATTTACATTCTTGGTGACTGTCCAATGTGAGCACAGGAGAATGTATATTCTGATGTCTGTGAACACATCATTCTGTATCATTTAGACATAGTTAGTTGATGGAGCATTTAACTTTAGTTGAATTGTTACCAATTTTATATCTATGGTTCTGTCAATTGAAGATAGAGGTGTATTCAAATTATGATTCTAGCAGTAGCTTTTTTTCTTTTCTCCATGGATTTCTAACTATTGTTGCCAGTTGTAGTTTGACTGGAGGTTTATTTCTGGGCTCGCTATTCTAATTTTTATATGAATATTTGTTCTCTTTACTAATTCCAACTTATCATGATTACTGTCTTATTATAATTTAGAAACCAAAGTCTTTTACTCCTTTTCTTTTTCATAATTGACCTACTGTCATTTCTTTGTTCATATTAGAGTTAGATATTGTTTCTCTACTCTTATGCCCAACCCCAACTCCCAACTGCTCTGCTTGAATTTTTATTTTGTCTACTTTAAATCCAGAGAACAATTTGATAGGAATTGTTATCTTAAGCTTCCAATTTTGTTCACAGTATGATTTTCTACTTACATATTTAACTTTTCTCATCAGTATTTTATGTTTACCCCATATATTTTGTACTTATCTTCTTAGGTTTATACCTGTCTTATATTTTGTGTTGGTTTGTGTGCCATTTTAATTTCCACTTGTCCAGTACTTGCATATTGAGAGACTTCATATCACCCTTCTATCCCACAATCCTGCCAAAGATGCTTATACATACCACGTAGTTTTTCACACTTTGTTTCGGATTTTCCATGTATTTAATACTGTCTTTATCAAATGGGAAGTTCTTTTCTCCATACTCATCAGCTTATTATTTTATAACTTTTTTTCTACCTTAAAGAATTAACTCTGCTCTTCTAGAGTAATATTCAGCAATTGACCTCTGCAGTGTTTGTTCTTTTATAAAAGTTTCGCTGGTATGATGGCGAATCTTGGTTGTCTACTGGGCACACCTAGGGAGAGGGAGAACTCAGCTGAGGCATTGCCTTCTTTAGATTGGCCTATGGACATATTTGTGTGACATTTTCTTTGCTCATGATTGATGGGGGGAGGAATCAGTCCACTGTGGGTGGTGCCACCGCCCAGAGGCTGGTTCTGATATGTGTAAGACTTGAAGCTGCATGTGTACCTGGAAGCAAGCGAGTAAACAGCATTCCTCCATGGTCTCTGCATCAGTTCTTGCTTCCAGGTTTCTGACCCGAGTCCCTGCTTTGGCTTTCCTTCATGATGCACTGTAATGCAAAAGTTAAAATAAAACCATTCTCTCTTCATGTTGCTTTTGGCCATAGTGTTTATCACAGTAATGGAAAGCAAAGTAGGATGGGATATTAGTCTATCCTTTCCCTTTGAGCTCATCAAAAACATTATATTTGAAGGGTGTTTCATATAGGGTGTACGTTCTGTTCCATTAGTCGGTCAGCCTATCTATACATTTTAATTGATGTGCTCAGGTGAATTATATGTAACTGATATGTTTGGAGTAAGTTTATCATTTTATTATTCGTTTTTAGATTTGTGTGTATGTGTGTTAACGCGTGCGTGCATACGTGTGCACATGCATGTGTCATGTTGTGTTTGGAGAGGTCAGAGAACAACGTGCCTGAGTTTGCTTTCCTTTTCCAGTGCATGAATTTAGGTCAGGCAGCTTAGTGGCCTTAGTCCTCAAGCTATCTCACTGATCCTTATTATTTATTTTTAATTCTTTCTTTCTATTTGCCCCATTATGTTCTATTTACTGCTTTGAGTGTGTGTGTGTGTGTGTGTGTGTGTGTGTGTGTGTTTACTTTTAAAGTTTATCCTATATTGCTTTACCTATATTAAGTTTTTACTAGAAATTACAAATAATTATGACTGATTTCTTTATAAGACCTATAAGACTTTATCACAACTTAATGAGAGCCAATATTTCATCATGTTCAACTGGAAAACTGAAATATTGCCAGCATATTCATCCCATTATTCTCCCCTTGATATAATTGTTATATTTCAAGACTGTAGACATTGAAACCCACTTAAGACAGTTTTATAGTTTTAACTTTTTACAGAGTAATAAATTTAAGAACCCCCAGGAACAAATATCCTGTTATTTATATTCAGAAGTTATTTTGGTGTTTTCTTTTGTTCCATATGTTCCAATTTCATTTATGGTATTACTTTAATTTGGTATAAAAACTTTAATTAACAGTTGTTGTAAAATGGGTATGGTGACAAAGACTTTCCTTAGGTTTCATTTTGTTATTTTTGGAGCTTCTTGGTCTCTGAAGAATATTTCCAGTGGATTTTGAAATCTGGGCTGACAGTTCTTAGCTCCATGGTTTGTAATAAGAAACTCATCGCCATGCAAATCCTACTTCTCCTCCAGGTATATTCCCTGATTCAAGGTTGTCATTGCCCTTAGTTCTTAGTGGTTGGATTGTGTTTTATTGATTATTTTCTTCTTGCTGCGAACAACAAATACCTGACAAGAGTAACTCGAGGGTTTGTTTAGGCTCACACTTTTGAAGATGCAGTTCATCATGGCAGGAAGCCATGAGAAGCAGGGTCTTGAAGTGGAGTCCCAGTCAGAAAGTACAGAGGATGAATATTTCTGCTTAGTTTGCAATCTATTTCTTATTCAGTCTGGGATCCTAGCTCATAGAATGGTACTGCTGCCCATCTCAACCAGTGCATTCTTGGTACTCTCTCCCAGCATGCTCATGGTTATTGTGAAACCCAGTAAGTTGATAATCAAGCTCAATCATCATACTGATAGCCTCCATGTAAGGGTGTATTTAGATTTATCTTCTTTGAGATTTACTCATCAGTTTGCACCTGTATTTTTGTCTTACTAAATATGAAACTTTATGCCACTAGCTAATCTTTTATTCTCCCTGATTTTTATTATTCTTTCCTTCTGGAACGTCATAGACATTATATTAAACTTATTATTATTGTGCCACGTGTCCCCGATGTGTGGCTAGTCTTATAAGATTTATCTTCTCTTTGTTAGGACTGAACACACATTTATTGATGTGTCATTGCATTCATGGATTTTTATTGTGTCATTTCATTCTGTTATTGAGACCAGTTAATGTTTTTATTTAGCTATAGTTATTTTAGTTTTTAGTTCTAATGTCACCATACAATTCTTTTTGTTTTTGTTATTTGTTGTGGTTTGGGTTTTTTCCCAAGGTGAGACAGGGTTTTCCTGCATACCTTGGCTGTTCTGGCCTCGTTTGTAGACCAGGCTGGCTACAAATTCATAGAGATCTGCCTGCCTCTGTCTCCTGGAGTGCTGGGATTACAGGTGTGTGTCACTGTGCCTGGCTTACCATACAGTTCTTACTGTCTTCTATTCCTTGAGGTTTTCTGTTTTTATCCTCTGTTTCATGAGTGTTAATAATTGCTTGTTACAACTTTTTTTTTGAATAGCTGCTTTAATTTTTTTTGATAGGTAATTTTAGTGTCTTTTTAAAATTTATCTTTTTATTGACTCTTTGTGAATATCACATCATACACCCCAAACTCACTCATCTCACTTTCCCTTTGTACCCACCTTCTCCACCCTTTGCCCTTGCAACCTTTTCCCCAAAAGAAAGAAAAATTGCTTTTTGAAAACTGGAGTATCCTACAGTGTGACCCACAGCTTATGCTTTTGTCCACACATCATTACTTGCACGTGTTCATTGCAATGAGTCATTGCTCTGGTTTGAGGCCTCTGCCTTCTGCTACACCATCCATCCTGTATCCTCACTGGGACTCCTCTTAAATATCTCGTTGTTGCCCTGTGTCATAGAGATCCTGCAGTTTTGGATTTGCAGTAACACCACTTTCACACACTCTGTCTGCAGTACCAGCTCCTCCACACACTCTATCAGATCAGAGATGGAGTAGATGCTGGGGTGAGCCAACTCAAAGCCCTGGATCTGGGCCTCGGTGGTAGCTGTGGTGGTTGGCCAAACACATACCATGAGAATGAGCCCTTACTTCAGCACTGCCCTGCCTAGCTCACCTGGTGCCAAAGCCTGCAAGGGGTTAGGCCAACTCTCCTGTCCTCACGCCCTCACCACCCCTGCCGCTGCCACCAGGATCAGCTCTACTGTGCTGCCCAAGTGAGCTACAAGGCTTGTTCTCCAGGATACTGCAGACAGTGAAAGGATGGGCCATTCCTCCAGCTTTCATGACCTTCAAGCAAGCTAACCTGCCTGCTGCACGTGGTGAGGGGTGAAGAAGGGGAGAGAACTTTAGCATCTTTTATCTTTGCATTAATTTTTTTTTTTTTGATTCTCACCCTACTTGTGAACTGATATCTTCTTGGTTTTTCAGACATTGATCAATTTTTATATTTTATCTGCTTATTTTGAATAATCTGTTTTGAGACTTGGAGCCTTAAAAACCCATGTGGGGAATGCTATCATCGTTTTTGCAGAAAAACAATGTGTTCAGGTACAGGCTGCATGCACTCCTGTCCCTCCTATGGTTTGCCCAGTTTTCAAAGCTGTCATGTTATAGTTTGGAACTGTCCTGAGTGTATAATACTGATGGTTAGTCTGTGCTCTAACATAGTCTTGTTAGTGTGACTTTCAAATTGTACGCCGTGCTGATTATCCATTCTTGCTCAACTTCAGATTGAATTCAGAATTTCTTTGTTAACATTTAAAAGGAAAGTCATGGTGTCTTCTCATTGCTGATTTCCTGCCTGATATTTTCATGTACCTTAGATAGAACTCCTACTTTTAATTCTTAAGCCATAAAACTGATGGTTTAGGCTTCACTTCGTGCCATACACTTGTGTAGTGGCTTCAGTAGTCACAGATAAGCTACAAGAGGAATGGTGGGGCATAGCAACAGCAGGGGTTACATTCATATGCCCTCCTCTCTGGAACCTGGATCCACTCTCACTCTGCCACTGCCACCAAGGGTTTGCATAGGGTCTGTGGTCCAGGGAAGTTGGAGTTGGGGAGTTAGGCCCAGGAAAGTTTCATGATCTCTCTGAGTATGCAGACT
This sequence comes from Acomys percivali, assembly GCA_907169655.1. Classification (NCBI taxonomy): domain Eukaryota; kingdom Metazoa; phylum Chordata; class Mammalia; order Rodentia; family Muridae; genus Acomys; species Acomys percivali. The sequence goes on along the minus strand of OU015746.1, from coordinate 111,256,978 downwards.
TTTCTCTTCTCCTTTTTGGACCAGAATCTACACTGTTCTGTCTACACATCAGTGCCCAGTTCTGGATTTCACATGTTTTCCTCAGTAATGTCAGATGGGGTAGATTTCCCACCAGCTTCATGGGATTTGAATTATGCTCTTCTCTCCTAAGCCGCTTGCTATTACTTATATTTTATATTCTTAAAATAACTGAGCCATGTGCTTTGTCCTGATATTATTCAATAGGAGAGACAGGGCAGGTTTTCTAAACACTCTAACTCTCTGGTCAAATATTTTATTACAGGAATTTTATACTTTATGTATTTTACTTGATAATAAAATATTTTACTTTATGTTCTTGAAAAAGATGTCTTTTGTTCTCAGAATTTTATTTTCTCCTTTAGCATTTGTCAAATACCTTCAGGCAGGAAAAAGTTTGCTTATATAACAAAAGTATGAAAGGAAGCCACTTGCTCCTAACCTGCTGCTTGAGCTCGACACCCAGATCCTGCATGGTAGAGGAAGAGAACTGCTTCCTGCTAGGTGCCTCTTCCCTCCTTCCTGCTAGGTGCCTCTTCC
>OU015746.1:111243566-111256410 GCA_907169655.1 Acomys percivali | reverse complement strand
GCCTCTTCCCTCCTTCCTGCTAGGTGCCTCTTCCCTCCTGCATGCTATGCACCTCCCCCATACACACACTTAAGAAAGAGATAAATGTAAGAAATTAAAGGACATGAAACACATTTTACCATTTAAAAAATAAAAATGTATCATTTGATTAGATATTTGTATTATATATTTTTATTTCTATTGTAACAGTTCCACATTTTCCTCAGTTCCAGTAGTTTATTAAAAAAAAAAAGCCAACTCTTCAAGGGAATCCAAGATGGCGGCTAGCAGTGTGGACCGTGTTTGGAAGCTCCAGTGAACAATTCAGGGAATTGCACAGATTTCTGAACCAGGAACACAAAGGTCCAGACACCACAGCAGCAGGAGTGCTCCACGGTTCGGAGGGACCAGGGTGCGGAGGACCTGCGTGCCCCTGCACACGGGAGGAATGCGGATTTTCTCGGAGCAGAGCAGCAGCAGCAGCACAAGCGGCACCATCGGCAGCAACTGAGGTTTGCTGCTCAGAGCCTTCTAGTCGAGGCGGTTAGTGTGGTGGCTGGTGGGAGTTACTGCGAGAGAGGGGACACTGGACAGGATTTGGGTTGTGTGGTGCCTTGTGACCCAAACTGGACTCGGTGGACAGTTCAGCCCCAGAGTCATGGGTACAGCTCAGTGTGCAGTGCTGTGGAGACGCTGGCTCAGAGCAGCAAGCAATCCCTGCCCAAGGCAACAGCTCAGCACAGCCACAGCTCCCCTGCTGTGACACAGGCTGGGCAGAGCGCTCAGTTCCACCCTAGGCGCCATCTCAGCGCAGCCGCAGTTCACCTGCTGTGACGCAGGCTGGGCGGAGCGCTCAGTCTCACCAAAGGCAGCATCTCAGCACAGCCGCAGTTCACCTGCTATGATGCAGGCTGGGTGGAGCGCTCAGGCCCACCTAAGGTGCCATCTCAGAGTAGCCGCAGTTCACCTGCTGTGACACAGGCTGGGCGGAGAGCTCAGTCCCACCAGAGGCGCTAGTTCACATCAACGAGCAGTTCTGCCCAAGACACTAGTTCACCGAAGCGGGCAGTTTTGGGGCGCTAATGCAGGCTGAGGTCAGCACGCAGATTCACCCCAGAGGCCCTAGCTGGAATTGCCAGGCAGATTAGGCCCAGAGATTCTAGCTGAGCTATGCACACAGGCTTGGCGGCCCCAAGACTCTGGCTGGACTATCCACGAAGTATAGGCCCGGAGTCCCGGGATGAATTCAGCGTGCAGTGTGGGTCCATAGTCGCTGGCTGAGCACGGTGCACAGTTCCGCCCCAGAGACTCAGGTGGAGCTCGGAGTGCAGTTTAGGGCCAGAGTCCTTAACTGTGCTTGGCAGACAGATTGGGCCAGAGACTCTAGTAGAGCTTTTGGCACAGTCCCGGCTCTAAGACTCTGGTTGGACACAGTGTGCAGTTTGAATCCAGAATTCCTGGCTGAGCTGGGTGGATGTTCGGGCCTGAGTGAATAACTGACCACGGCACGCAGTTTGGCCAAAAGCCCCTAGCTGAGCTTGGTGCGCAGTCCCAGCCCAAAAATTCTGGCTGGACCCAGTATGATTTTGAGCCCAGAATTTCTAGCTGAGCTCAGCAGACGGTTCAGGCCCTGAGATTCTAGCTGAGCTCAGCGGGTTGTTCGGGCCCAGTTTCCCTGGCTGGACTTGGCAGGAAACCCAGAAGGCTGTGGATACCTTGGCCTGACCCAACGCTCATCCAGAGACCCAGATAAGTTGCAGGACCCACAGCACAGGGGAGCTGAGGATCACTGGCTGTGAGAGCCCAAAACGACAGGGCTAACCTCCTGCCATCCACAACAGTGAAGCATCAGAGCTTCCAGCCTATGGAAATCATGAGAAAACAAGTGAATGTATCATCAGACTCCCTCCACCTAACTCAGGAAGCTACACAACCAAAACAAAGCCGGCAAGATGTCTAAAGGACAGCGTAAAAGCATACGCAAAAAACCTCAAAACAACATGGCTTCTCCAGTTTCCAGCTATCCCAAAGAAAACAACCCAGAGAGCTCAAATACAACGGAAATACAAGAAAATGACCTCAAATCCTTAAAAAGGAGCATATTAATGGAGGAAATAAATAAAATTTGTAATCAAATACAGGAAGACGCAGCCAAACAGGTGAGAGACATAAAAGAAGCACATAGAGTGGAACTGGAAACATTTCAGGAAAATGCAAACAACCATATGAAAGAAATAAATAACACGGTTCAAGCTCTGAAGTCCTATAAAGAGGCAATGGAAGAAACTCAGGAATATACAAACAATCAGATAAAAGAAATAAAAAAATCAGTTCAAGATCTGAAGACGAAAATGGATTCAATGATAAACACACAGACAGAAGAAAAATGAAAACGTGAGACCACAGAGAAGAAGGCGAGCAACACAGAGGTGAGTTTTTCTAACAGAATCCAAGAGACGGAAGAACGAATCTCAGGTCTAGAAGATATAATCACAGATCTTGAAGCAATCATTAAAGAAAATGCCAAATCTGGAAAACTCCTGACACAAAACATCTAAGAAATTAAGGACACCATGAAAAGAAGAAATCTGAGGATAATAGGCATTGAAGAAAGAGAAGATATCAGACTCCAAGGCCCAGAAACTATTCTCAACAAAATCATAGAAGAAAATTTCCCCAATCTAAAGAAAGAGATGCCTATAAACATACAAGAGGCCTAGAGAACACCAAATAGAATTGACCAGAAAAGGAAAACTGCCTGTCACATAATAATCAAAACACAAAACATACAGAACAAAGAAAAAATATTAAAAGCTGCAAGGGAAAAGGGCCAAATAACATTCAATGGCAAACCTATCAGAATTACACCCGACTTCTCAGCAGAGACCATAAAAGCCAGAAGAGCCTGGACAGAGATCCTGCAAACCCTAAGAGACAACAGATGCCAGGCCAGACTACTTTACCCAGCAAAACTATCAATAATCATTGATGGAGAAAACAAAATATTCCATGACAAAAACAAATTCAAACAGTACCTATCCACAAATCCAGTTTTACAGAAGGTACTAGAAGGAAAACTCCATCCCAAAGGGTCAAGCTACATCCAAAACTACTCAGGAAATAGGTAACTATACCATGGCAAAAACACAGCTACACAAACAGTCGATTGGAAACAACATCAAAATTAAGACTCTTAACAGTCACGGGTAGTTAATATCTCTCAACATCAATGGTCTCAATTCTCCAATAAAAAGACACAGACTAACTGAATGGGTGCATAAACAAGATCCAACATTCTTCTGCATTCAAGAAACACATCTCACCTATAACGATAGGCATTACCTCAGGGTAAAAGGTTGGAAAAAAATATTCCAAGCAAATGGTCACAAGAAGCAAGCAGGCGTAGCCATTTTAATATCAAACATAATAGACTTTCAACCAAAATTAATCAAAAGGGATGCAGAAGGACACTTCATACTCATCAAAGGTAAAGTCAACCAAGATGACATCACAATTTTGAACATCTATGCCCCCAATAAAAGGACACCCACATTTGTAAAAGATCTTCAAAAAAAAACTTAAATCACACATCGATCCCCACACAATAATAGTGGAAGACTTCAACACCCCACTCTCACTGAAGGATAAGTCATTGAAACAGAAACTAAGCTGAGAAATAACATCATTAACCAATGCCATGAGTCAAATGGATCTAACAGATATCTATAGAACCTTTCACCTAAACAAGAAAGAATATACCTTCTTCTCTGCACCCCATGGAACCTTCTCCAAAACTGATCACGTCATAGGTCACAAAGCAGGCCTCAACAGATACAAGAGGATTGAAATAATACCTTGTATCCTATCAGATCACCATGCTCTTAGGCTGCAATTCAACAACAAAAGAAACAACAAAAAGCCTACACGTATGTAGAAACTAAACAACTCTCTGCTAAATGGGTCAGGGAAGAAATAAAGAAAGAAATCAAGGAGTTTCTGAAATTCAATGAAAATGAGGGAACAACATACCCTAATTTGTGGGATACATTGAAAGCAGTGTTAAGAGGAAAATTCATAGCACTAAGTGCCTTTAAAAAGAAATTGAAACATCACACATAAGCAACTTAACAAAACAGCTGGAAGCCCTAGGAAAAAAAATAAGCAGAAACACCCAAAAGGAGTAGACGTCTGGAAATAATCAAACGCAGGGCTGAAATCAACAAATTAGAAACTAAGAAAACAGTCCAAAGAATCAACAAAACCAAGAGCTGGTTCTTTGAGAAAATCAACAAGATAGACAGACCGTTAGCCAAACTAACTAAAAGGCAGAGAGACAGTATTAAAATCAACAAAATCAGAAATGAAAAGGGACACACAACAACAGACACTGAAGAAATATAAAGAATCTTAAGATCGTACTTTGAAGGCATATATGTCACAAAATTTGAAAATCTAAGGGAAATGGACGATTTTCTTGATCAATTTCACTTGCCAAAGTTGAGTGAAGAACAGATAAACAAGCTAAATAGTCCCATTTTGCCTACAGAAATAGAAGCTATCATTGGTAGTCTCCCATGCAAAAAAAGCCCAGGGCCAGATGGTTTCAGTGCAGAATTCTACCAGACCTTCAAAAGCAAGCTAATACTGATACTCTTCAAGCTACTCCAAAAGATAGAAATGGATGGAACATTACCAAATTCATTCTATGAGGCCATAGTCACATTGATACCAAAACCTCACAAAGACTCAACAAAGAAAGCGAATTTCAGACCAATTTCTCTTATGATCATCGATGCAAAAATACTAAATAAAATTCTTGCAAAACGAATACAAGAACACATAAAGGATATCATTCATCATGACCAAGTAGGCTTCATTCCAGGCATGCAGGGATGGTTTAATATATGGAAATCCATCAATGTAATCCACCATATAAACAAACTGAAAATAAAAAACCACATGATCATCTCTTTAGATGCAGAGAAAGCATTTGATAAAATCCAACACCCATTCATGTTTAAAGTTTTAGAGAGATCGGGGATACAAGGCACTTTCCTCAATATAATTAAGGCTATATACAGCAAGCCAATGGCCAAAATCAAAGTAAATGATGAGATACTCAAGGAAATTCCTCTAAAATCGGGAACAAGGCAAGGCTGCCCACTCTCTCCATATCTCTTCAATATAGTACTCGAAGTTCTAGCCAGAGCAATAAGACAACAAAAGGAGATCAAGGGTATCCAAACGGGAAAGGAGAAAGTCAAACTATCCCTATTTGCAGATGATATGATAGTGTACATAAGTTACCTCAAAATTCCACCAGAGAACTCCTACAGCTGATAAATACTTTCAGCAATTTGGCTGGATACAAAATTAACTCAAAAAAGTCTGTAGCCTTCCTATACACAAATGACAAGCTTGCAGAGGAAGAAATTAGGAAAGCCATACCCTTCACATTAGCCACAAGCAATATAAAATATCTAGGAGTTACTCTAACTAAGCAAAAGTGAAGGACTTGTTTGAAAAAAATTTCAAAACTCCGAAGGAGATTGAAGATGACATGAGAGGATGGAATGATCTTCCTTGCTCATGGATCGGGAGAATTAACATAGTAAAAATGGCCATCCTACCAAAAGTAATCTACAGATTCAATGCAATCCCTATCAAAATACCTACACAATTTTTTAAATACATTGAAAGTTCAATTCTGAACTTCATATGGAAAAACAAAAAACCCAGAATAGCAAAAACGATCTTGTACAATAAAAGATGCTCTGGAGGAATCTCCATACCTGATCTCAAATTGTACTATAAAGCAATAGTAATTAAAACAGCCTGGTACTGGCACAGCAACAGGCTGGTTGATCAGTGGAATTGAATTGAAGACCCAGATATGAATCCACACATATATGGTCACTTGATTTTTGACAAAGAAGCCAAATCCATTCAATGGAAAAAGGATAGCATCTTCAACAAATGGTGCTGGTCTAACTGGAGGTCTATGTGTAAAAAAAGGCAACTGGACCCATATTTGTCACCTTGCACAAAACTCAAATCCAAGTGGATTAAAGACCTCAACATAAAACCAGAGACACTAAGTCACTTAGAAGAAAAAGTGGGGAAGAGCCTGGAACATATTGGCACAGGAGACAATTTCCTGAACAGAACACCAACAGCCCAGGCCTTAATGTCAACAATTAATAAATGGGACCTCATGAGGCTGAGAAGCTTCCGTAAAGCTAGAGACACTGTCAAGAGAACAAAGCGACAGCCTACAGACTGGGAAAAGATCTTCACCAACCCTACATCTGACAAAGGTCTAATATCCAAAATATATAAAGAACTCAAGAAATTAAACACCAGCAAACCAAATAACCCAATTGAGAAATGGAGCTTGGAACTAAACAGAATTCTCAACAGAAGAATATCAAATGGCTGAGAAACACTTAAAGAAATGCTCAACCTCCTTAGTCATCAGGGAAATGCAAATCAAAACAACTCTGAGATTCCATCTTACACCCATCAGAATGGCTAAGATCAAAAACTCAAGCGACACCACATGCTGGAGAGGATGTGGGGAGAGAGGAACACTCCTTCATTGCTGGTGGGAATGCAAACTAGTACAGCCACTTTGGAAACGTATCTGGTGCTATCTCAGAAAACTGGGAATAGGGCTTCCTCAAGACCCAGCTATTCCACTCCTTGGAATATACCCAGAAGATGTGCCAGCACACAACAAGAAAATTTGCTCAACCACATTCATAGCAGCCTTTTTCATAATAGCCAGAACATGGAAACAGCCTAAATGTCCCTCAGTAGAAGAATGGATAAAGAAACTGTGGTACATATACACTATGGAATACTACTCATAGCCATTCTGATGGGTGTAAGATGGAATCTCAGAGTTGTTTTGATATTCCTCTGTTGAGAATTCTCTGTTTAGTTTCAAGCCCCATTTCTCAATTGGGTTATTTGGTTTGGTGGTGTTTAATTTCTTGAGTTCTTTATATATTTTGGATATTAGGCTTTTGTCTGATGTAGGGTTCCACCACATGCTCTTAAGATCCACAAAGGGCAACAGAAACCATGGAATGGAACATCTATCCAACAAAGATAAGAAGATCAGTTATCAACACCTACAGTCATTCAGTGTCCAGAGAGTGGCCTGGGTTTTACTTCAGAAAGGCCAGTTCATGCGCTGTTCGCTTCTGGAGGAGAACAGATGGACCTCAAGGTAAAAGGTCCTACTTCTCTCAGGAAATGCTAGTGCACTTTAAGGCAAGTCCCATGTGCCAGGCGAGGCTCCCAATCTCATGGGGGAGATGGAAATGATTACCCACTGGTTGTTACAGCTTAACTCTTTTAGAATGAGACTCAGGAGCTCCACAAGGCCATGATGATACCAAAAATGTTATAGCCCTCTGTCAAGCTGCTGTGCTAAGCATGGCAGAGGAAGCAGGTGGATGTGCTGGCCACTCTGCTGAGATGCAGGCCTGGAGGTGCTTCACCATTGGTTAGCACGGAGCTGGCAGCAAGGAAGCAGGCCTTATTAGCTGCCAGGGCAGCTTTGTTATTGATGCCTTGACTGGCAGTCAAGCCCTGGACATCCTCAGTGATTTCCCCCACCCCCAAATAAATGGAGTGCCAGATGGTCATGGTGGACAAGCACATGAGAGTGCAAGCCAGCAGGCCAGCCTTTATTTATAAACCTTGGGCAGTAGGGTGTGTGTGTGTGTGTGTGTGTGTGTGTGTGTGTGTGTGTGTGTTGTGAGTGGATGTGTCTGATTTCCTGGGGCTAGGGGCACAAGAATACTTAATATACATGCAGTGGTATAGTACCTCATTTTAATGAAGCAGCATGGGGTCCTATCAGAAGAAGGAAACACAGTAACTAATTATCCTATGGGTTTCAGAAGAACTTCAAGATATGATTAAAAGTCATTTACTTAAGGCTAGGATCTCCTTAGCATAGAGTGGAGTACTTCAGGAATCCTCAGGTGCTTAATGAACAGGTTTGTTATCAGGAAAGGGTCAGGCCTATAATCTTTCCTGAGGGTTGTGTGATGTTCCTTAGAGTTTTTAGGGTTCAGAGAGAGGACCCTGCTGAGAAAGTAGTCCACTGCTTTAGACTAAGCTCAGAGGCTCTATGGACATGGCAGACTTCAACCTTTTCAGCGGCGCCCCACATCCTAGAATTGCAGTCTTCCCAAACCCAGATACCTAGAAGCCAGCATGAGAAAAAGATCAACAGAACCCATGGCAACATGTCTCCACTAGAGCCCAGCAACCGAAATAGAGTGGGCCTTGAGAGATACAATAGACACGAAGCACGAGTCAAGGACTTCAAAATAACTATTATGAATATGGCCAAGGAACTTAATGAGGATATGAATAAATCTGTTAATGAGATCTATGAAAACACAAACAAACAGTAGAATAAAATATAGAAAACTATCTAGGATATGAAAGTAGAAAATGGAAACTGAGAGACTACTGGAAATGAAATTTTAACCGCTCTTCCAGGAACTTCAGAGGCAGGTCTCACCAACAGAACAGAGGAAACAGAAGAGAGAATCTCAAGCACTGAAGATAAGATAAAGGAAATGGATGCCTCAGTTAAAGAAAATGTTACATCCAAAAATAATCCATGCAGAAAACATCCAGAAAATTTGGGACACCATTAGAAGATAAAAATTTAACGATAACAGGAATAGAAGAAGGAGAAGAAACCCAAAACAAAGTTACAGAATATATTTTCAAGAAAATAATGGAATAAATTGTCTCAAACCAAAAGAACGATGTGCAATCATGGTACAAGAAGCACACAGAACAGCAAATAAACAAGGGCAGAAAAGAAAATTTTCATGATACATAGTAATCAAACCACTGAAAGGGAAAAAGACTAAATTACTTATAAAGACAGACATATTAGAATAACAACTGGCTTTTCAATAGAGACTCTAAAAGCCAAAAGGGCCTGGATAGATTTTCTACAAAGTCTAAGAGACCAGAGTTATCAGCTCAGACTGCTATACTCAGCAAAACTTTTAATCACAATAGATGGAGAAAGACATCTCACGATAAAGCCAAATTTAAGAAGCATTTATTTACAAATCCTGCTCTACAGAAGGTGCTAGAAGTTAACCACCCCCCAAACCCAAAGGAATAAACAATCTCAGACTAAAATATAAAAAAAATAAGAAAACCCATATCAAACCAGTAAATAACAGGAATCAACAAACACTGCTCATTGATAACTCTCAACATCATAGTATAAGTTCCCTAATAAAAAAGACAGACTAACAGATTGGATACAAAAACAGGATCCTTCTGCTGCATCCAGGAAACATACTTTAACATTAAGGATAGACATCATATAAGGGTAAAAAGATGGAAAAAGATATTGTAAGCAAATGGACCCAAGAAACAAGCTGGAGTAGCCATCTTCATAAATAATAAAACAGACTTCAAATCAAAACTAATCATAAGGGATAGGGAGAGACACTACATACTCATCAAAGGAAAAATTCACTAAGAGGTCATTGGAATTCTTAACATCTTTACACTAAACACAAGGGCATCCAAGTTTGTAAAAGAAATGCTACTACAGCTTAAATAATATATTGACCATCAAACACTGAGAGTGGGAGAGGCTTCAGTACTCCTCTCTCATCAACAAACAGGTGATCCAGGCAAAAACTAAACAGAGATATTTTGGAGATAATCAACATCATAAAGCAAATGGATTCACAAGATATTTATAGCTCATTTTATCCAATCATAAAAAGAATGTACCATCTCAGCACCTCATGGAACTTTGTTCAAAACTGACCACATACTAAGACACAAAGCAAGTCTCAGTAGATACTAGAAATATGAACTAACACCCTGCACCATATCTGACAACCACAGATTAAAGTTTGATATCAACAACAGATTGCTTGCAAACTCATGGAAACTAAACAACTCCCTATTGAATGAAAAGTGGCCCAAGAAAGAAATTAATACGAAATTAAAAACTTTTTAAAACTGAATGAAAATGAAAACACAATGTACACAAACTATGGGACCCAATGAAGGCTATTCTAAGAGGCAAGTTCATAGCACTAAATACCCATATAAAAAATTGGAGAGATCTCACACTAGTAACCTAATGACATATCAGAAAACTAGAACAAAAATAAGAAATTTCACCATCCTGTCTCCTCAAGTAGACAGTCCCTGACTTTTCATTTTGTTTACATATTTTAAAATTAGTTTTCATTTTTTGCCTATTTTTGGATGTATTAGTGTATTTCATAAGAATAAAGATATATATATTTACATTTTTGGAGTATTATAAGATTTGTAGCAATTTGTAATCTTTAAACTGAAAGAGGAATTGTCCATTTTTTTGTGTTTCTGAAGTACTGAGTTGGTATCATTTAATCGGTATCTAGTTTACCTTTTATTTTTGTACCATTTTTACTGGCTGAGGATGTGTGGAAATACTTGCTTCATGTTTATATTCCAACGGTCAGAAGAATTGGGATACAAGAACCTCATCTACTTTCTTTCCCATGCTGCCAATATATTTGAAATTCTGCATGTTTCTTAAATATATTTCCTATTTGACTAACTGATTTTTTGCAACATCAATTTTACTATTAACCACTTCTAGTTCTGAGTTCAGTTGTACCGTACTTTGAGATTTATCCTTTCAGTGGTGCCAAAGAAACACGGTCCTGTGGCCTTGTATTCTCACATTTGCTAAGGATTTTCCAATAATAAGGTTACTTGAGAAACTGAGGTCTTGAATGCGTTGCTCATTCACTAGAAGAGGTTGAATAATTCAAATTTTAGATGTGGGCATTGTTATTCTTGAATGGACTTTCTTTACTTCTACCCTTCTCTCTTTTCTATTTTTATTTGTTTTCAGTAGCTTTGTTTGTAATAATCCAAAACTAGAAGTAACTCAAATCAGGGAGTAGGAAAATAGAGGGCTATTTCTGAAGCAAAATATTTATCAGTAGTAAAAAAAAGAAAGAAAAGAAAGAAAGAAAGAAAGAAAGAAAGAAAGAAAGAAAGAAAAAAGATGAATTATGGAAGGCAGAACAACATGGGAGAATCTTAAGCAGAAGAAGGTATATTTAAAGGCCTTTCTGATGCCACTTACATCGCATCCTTTCAAAGACAACACTTTGGAGACAAAAGAGCATCTTGAAGAGACATCATTATTCTTCACATCCCATCAGAGCTGAGTGATGCTGGCTGGGGCTGCTGAATTTTACAGTTTCCACTTGTCTTATAAGCAGAAAGAAATGATTGTTAATATTACCTCAGAAATTTAAGGTATAAAGTCTGTGCTAAACAAGAAATTTTTTATTTTTATCTTCCCAAGTATTTCTATTTTTAAAAAATATTTTTATTTTTAATGTATGTTAATGTGTTTATGTGAGTGTGTGTATGAGTGTGCACATTGATGTGGGTTCCCATGGAGTCTAGAAGAAGGCATTGCATTCTCTGGAGCTCGAGTTATGCATGGGCTGTTGTAAGCTCTCTGACATGTGCTGGGAACCAAATATAGTACACTTTACTCTTAAACACTGAGCTGTCTCCCCAACCTCTTCTAAGCATTTTCAATGTGGATCATAAATCATAGGAAAGGTTGTTGCCATATGAGATGAGAATCAAAAGCATCCATCTTTTGTAGAGTGTCATCCAGGCATCAGCATTGGTGTTGGGAATCAGGTCTCTTCCTACATTTGCCCCTCAGTCTCTCAGATAAAAAAAAAAACTGGATACTGGCAGATCCTGAAGCTCCTTACTGGGAGAGTGCTGTGCTCCTTTGTTAAGTGCGAGCACTGTACTAGCCTCTAAGTCTTATCTCTTGACCCTATGTGCCTTCTGATGTAGGGTTTGGGGCTTGGATTGGCAGCTGGTTCCAACTTAATTCTTTCTAATTCTGTAATGCAGAATCTACTTTTTTTGCAGAATATGAAATATGTTCAAAATTCTTGTCAAACATTTTGGGTGTTAATGTAGATTTTTTACCCTTTGACAAAAAATGTCATGGATATTTTAAGAGGGAAAAGAGGCCTTATCTAAATTCTCTCTTAGTGTCTTCCTCCCAAAGTGATGATATATTTTCATTTTCATTTCTGTACCTGTTATTTTTATCTGAAAATCTTCTCTGTGCCATGTCCGGTTGATTCTTACTTTTTAGTTACATATTTTTGATGAAGTCTTTGCTTTTAAAATAATAATGTCCATCATTGTCTTAAATCGCATGTTAAAGTCTCATCTTTTCTTATAAAATTATGTAATGATCTTAACAAAGTTCTCTCTGTCTTCTCCCGTTAGACATTCTTGTACTTAAAGTCATGAGTCAGAAGATGAAGTCATAGTTGGACTTATAGTTCCACCTTATTCCATAATTCTGTTTTTGGGGGGAGGTTCGGCAGTGTATGACACTAAACCTCTCTTAAGTAGAAGACAAATTAAATATATCATTACCAACTCTGTACTTTTTAGTTTTCCCCTGGGTTCCTAAAATCTCTAGATGTGTAGATGATAATGAGGGAAGAGGTATGAGCCATGTACTATGTGTGAATCATATTCTCCATGATATAATTAGACTCATGTTTCAAAAGAGAATACCTATCATAGAAATACATGGTTTTCTAACCTAGGCATTTTGATAACTAATTTTCCAATTATGATAGATTGCATAATTACTAAAACTATAATCTTATAAGGATTGATAAAATTGTTTTAGGAATCTGTATCAATAAATTGTATCTCTCTATATACCAAATACTGGTATACTCAGAGATAATTCTATCTATCTATCTATCTATCTATCTATCTATCTATCTATCTATCT
>OU015746.1:111148816-111235245 GCA_907169655.1 Acomys percivali | reverse complement strand
CTCTCTCTCTCTCTCTCTCTCTCTCTCTCTCTCTCTCTCTCTCTCTCCCTCTCTCTTTGATAGAGACAGAGACAGAGACCGAGAGACAGAGAGAATAGCCTGAGTATCCATAGAAAAGGTGTGGCCAACACATTGGCAACAAGCTTTTTCTGACTAAGCTCACTCCATTTGTTAAAGGTGTTGATGGGTGTAGCATGCTGGTAGTGGTGGTTCTTACATTCATAATTACTGCCAGAGTTTGCAACTAAGGCTGCAGATCGCTTCTCATGTACTAAGCAAATTATTCTTCTAGCCCTGTCACCCCTGCAAATATTTCCTTACTTCTTCACCTGTGTCCCGGCTCAGGTTTACACTGGACTCTCTGGATTACTTCTGCTCCCAGGGATGCTATTCATAACTGACTGTCACCTTTTGCCTCTGCATTTATAACTGTGACAGAGCCCTTCAAATTTTGGAGACTCCTCTCCCCACCCCCCACCTCCAGATTCTACTGAGGCTAATATCAGTTTTAAGTTCTTCCATAAACCTGACTGAAGGCCTGAAGCAATGCTAAAGATGGAATGGAAACGAGTCGTCAGTTCATGTACTTGGAAGAGAAATAGCATATCCACTCACAGTATGGTAAGGACGCCAACACGCCCCGTGCTGCTTGAGAGATGTGTTAAAGAAGGCTCTGTCACATCTGCCTGATAAGCAGAACATGTCTGAAGTGGGAGAAACAGCAGCTGCCTTGGCTTTCTGTCACCGTGTAACAAATCAGCCCCATATGTTGTCACTCTAAACAATACCTGTTGAGCCTCCTTAATCTAAAAATCTGTAATTGGAAATGCTCTGTCATTGAAAAGATTTTGAGTGTTGACATGACAACCACAAATGGGAAAAGTGCACACCTTACTTTGTAACAGGCCCCAGTCAAAGACACATGCATCCAAAGTGTTGTATAAACTTATCCTGTGGACTAAGCCTATATGTTGTACATGGAAAACCACGGCCTTTGTGTTTTTCTTGCACATCACAGTCCTTTACTTGCAGAGAGTCTGAAAAAGAAATCAAAACATCTCTGCTGCCACACATTTCCAATAAGAGATACTCAACCTGCAATTAACTAAGTCAGAATATACAGTGTGAGCAGTAGGAGTCTTGCTTGCCGCCAGCTAGAGGGGCTGGTCCTGAGTATGATCTTCAGCTTCTAAGATGGGTCATTTGTGTGGCTGGCCATTTGTGGCTGACTGTGTTGAGTGAGAGGCCGTAGTCTTTTTCTGTGGATGTTTGATTATGAGATCCTCTGTAGTCTGCCCCCCCGATGTGTGGGTCCAGAGTACCAGGCAGGGATGCACTGCCTTAGCACCTCCCCTTAAGGACCATCCTTTCTTCTCTACCATGTGTTATTTGTGAAGTCCAGCCTAGAGCCTTGCTCTTTTACATAGAAAGAGCATAGACCTCATTGTTAATGGGGAGTTGTCAGAATTACACATTCAGAGCAGGTGGGATGGAAAACTGTTGCTGTCATTGTGAGAAACCACAATCTCCAAGAGCCAGGGATAGTGATGCACACCTGTAATTCCAGGACATGGGTCAAGATTTTAAGACCATGCAAGGCTAAATAGCAAGACCCTAAGACCCAATGTCAAAAATAAATAAAAACAAAGAAAGTCTGCCACTTAATTTAAGGATATTGAGTGCGAGGGAGAGAAGAAGTTCTGAGAAGTGTCCCAGGTTTTAGGTTCAGGACCTTTAATCTAGCTCAAAGGGATTGGCACTCCCATGAGCTGCTGAAAGGATGCTAAAGGAGCTCACAGAAAATGTAGACTTCCTACTCTATGTCTATTGAAGGGTTTATGATGTAGGCAGTCCAACTGTTGCCCATTTCACTCCAGTTAGGTGCAATGAATGGAATTCCATCTTCATTCTTGTCTGGTTTGAGGTAGCTGATGTCTGTAGATGCAGCAGAGGAAGTCCTAAAGGATTTATGTAGAAGCTCACATGTGTATTTCTGTATGTGCATCCATTCCCATGATTCACAGCATATATGTGTCTCCACAAGCCCACCCTGGCATAGCATAAGATCAACGGGCAGCACTCACAGTCTTGGGGACTCAATCAGCATGCGAGAGGGTGCACGGATTCCTGTGTTAGGATATAGAAGCTAACGACTCTCTAGAGTCCTCAAGTCAAGCGTGATGCATTAGGTGAACCTATGTGATGCTTACTCCTGCGTGTGAGCCTGATGGGGTTCATTTTGGCGGGAAGAAGTGTTACTTAGGTAATGGTCTGTCTATCCACCCTGTCTTACAGGAAGTGGTCTCTTGTGACATGTGGACCAGATTATTAAAAAGAAAAAAGAAAAGCCCTTTAAAATGGTTAACTATTATTCTTCAAGAATTATGCTTTCACTTTTGATGTAGGACAAAAAAGTAATCTGAAGACTAAAATTGGAATAGTCAAATGCCTTACCTGGGGAATGATAGATGTGCAGCAAACCGGTTATTATACAGTCTATTTATTTGAGGAACTGATACCATTTAAATAGTTCCTTGGCTCAATGGGGGAGCTTCAGCTTTCTCAGAAGTTAAGTGCACCTGAATTCTGAATGACATACATTTGCACCTGGTTGGGATGACTATGTTTGCATGCAGAATAAGTTACACTGTAAATATGTGATGTTCTTTCTTGGGTGTTAACTACTAGAGAGAGTATGCTCTTTCACTCACCTTTAAGGCTTCAATGTACCTGTCAATAGGCCAAGAAATTTAGAAAACTCAAACATCATTTAAATATAAAATAGTCTTATACATTGTAACTTTCTTGGGATTAAGTGCTAACAACAAACTCTACATTTTATTTAATTAAATTATTTAAATTGCCAGAAAACAGACCTTTATCAGGAGATTCTTCTGTTTCCAGTACTGTTTTACATGCAAGGCAGATGGCAGAAGAGTAACCATTCACTATTCTCAAGAAACTCTAAGTTGATTTGATAGGAAACTAAACATGTAAATAAATACAAACATGCATTACACACTGAATCAGATCACCTTAGGAACTAATAGGGCTGTGTAGAGCACAAATTAGTAATATAATAGAAATTGGTTTTGTCATCAGGAGAATCTCTCTGAAGGGTGCCTTTGAGGAGGAAATAGCTATTGATGACATTTCTACAAAGCAAGTTTTGAGTGGATGAACTTGGGAATGAGGGAGGATGGAAATAAAAATACTGGTTTTTAGACAACGTACACAAGAGTTTGGGACATTCTCCACAGTTGAGTGGAGAGTGGGGTCTGACTTTCACACAAACGCTGGTGCCCCATATTTGACCACGTCCCCTGGATGGGGAGGCCTGGTGGCGGCACTCAGAGGAAGGACAGCAGGGTACCAAGAAGAGACTTGATACCCTATGAGCATATACAGGGGGAGGAGGTCCCCCTCAGTCACAGTCATAGGAGAGGGGAGTAAGGGGAAAATGGGAGGGAGGGAGGAATTGAGGATACAAGGGATGGGATAACAACTGAGATATAATATGAATAAATTAATAAAATATATTTTAAAAAAGAACTATAGAAGAATAAGAATGCTCATAGTGGGAGAACTACTTATCTAATACCAAATGGACAGTCCTGAAAACACTTAACAAATACCAATATGCAGCACGAATAGGTTATATTTAGGAATATATGTATATACATGTACATGTAACAACTCTCCATTAAAAATGAGGTTATTAATTTAGAAGGGAAGGAGTAAATTATGTAATAATATTATAAACTAAAAATAAATAAATAAAGCTTGGTTAAAATGGTAAAAAATAAAAGAGTTTTGGAGAGGAAAGAGCTTTAGAGAGAGGTAGACAGGGATGGAATAGTTCAGTAACCTTTGCCTATATGAATTTCTTTGACTCTAGTAGCAGTGAGAAGCTACAGGTTTTGACACAAGGATGGTGCTGCCTGTTAAAGAATTTATAAATAACATTCTGGATGATGTCAAGAAAGACTGTAGAAGAATAGGATTGGATGCAAAAGGCTCCTGCTAGTCCAGTGAACACCCTGGTGACTTAGTCTAGGATGTAGTGATGGAGATGGCAGTGTGATTTCCACCAGGCTCTAGGAATTGGAGTGAGAGACTTAGTAGGGTACTTGGATGTGGGCTTTGAGCCAAACAATGGAAATAAGCACAGTTATGGCAGTCTCCTCTCACCAAGTAGATGGTCAGACCATTGCCTAAAAAGAAAAAAAGTTGAATACAGGAGCTATGAAGAGTGATTGTGGTGGTTAATATTTGATTAAGTTCAATTCAGGATCTTTCCTTTTATTTTTGATATGTTAATTCCATTATGCCTCTCTTCCCTTCTCTCTCATCAAAATCTCCTTGATCTCTTTCAAATTAATAGTCTTTTTTCATTAATTTTAGTTACACACATATACACTTTTAAGTACACAAATGTAGCCTACTTTGCATATTATTACTTGTATGCATGTTATTTTTAAACATATTTTATTAATTTATTCACATTACATCTAAATTGTTATCCCATCCATACCCTGTATCCTCCCATTCCCCTCCCTCCCATTTTCCCCTTACTCCCTTCCCCTATGACTGCGACTGAGGGGGCCCTCCTCCCCCTGTATATGCTCATAGGGTATCAAGTCTCTTCTTGATACCCTGCTATCCTTCCTCTGAGTGCCACCAGGCCTCCACATCCAGAGGACATGGTCAAATATGGGGCACCAGCGTTTGTGTGAAAGTCAGTCCCCACTCTCCACTCAACTGTGGAGAATGTCCGGTTCATTGGCTAGATCTGGGTAGGGGTTTGAAGTTTACTGCAAATATTGTCCTTGGCTGGTGTCATAGTTTGAGCAGGACCCCTGGGTCCAGATCCACCCATCATAATGTTCTACTTGTAGGTTTCTAGGACCCTCTGGATCCTTCTATTTCCCTATTCTCTCACCTAGAGTCCTAATAGGAAGTCTTCCCCTCTGTCTGATGCTATCTCAGAAAACTGGGACTAAGGCTTCCTCAAGACCCAGCTATTCTACTCCTTGGAATATACCCAGAAGATGTTCCAGCACACAACAAGAACATTTACTCAACCACGCTCATAGCAGCCTTATTCATAATAGCCAGAACATGGAAACAACCTAAATGTCCCTCAGTAGAAGAACGGATAAAGAAACTGTTGTACATTTACACTACGGAATACTACTCAGCTATTAAAAACAAGAAATCCCCGAAATTTGTAGACAAATGGATTGAACTAGAAATGATCATAATGAGTGAGTTAACTCAGAAGCAGACAGACTCAAATGTTATATACTCACTTATATCTGGACACTAGCCCAAGGGGCATGTCCCATGAAAGTATGCAAGTTATTTAACACCTAAATAAAGACATTGATTAGAGGGAGAGCTCAAGGCAGGAGTTATAGGTTTGGGAGTTAGACACCAAGAGATGTGCTAAAACCAATGGACTTGGATCAAATCACCTAGGAAGTGTAGAAAGATCTGGATAAAAGAGAATGAGGGGCCAAGGCCAGAGCTCCTGGGTCACTTATGTTAGGAGGAGTAACAGTAGAGGATATGGGAAGAGGAGAGACAGAACAGGCAAGCCCAAGAGAGAAAAACATCTCTAAAGAAGTTCACAGAGGACAGCTATGGGAACTAAGCATACAACTCTTGGATTCAGCAATATAGATACGACCTTGAGAAAAGCCAACCCAGGGGACTGATGGGGGAGGGGATGCAAAGTGAAGATCCTCAGTGTTGAAGTTTCCCATAAAAGTTACCAGAGATATGGGGAGAAGCCAAATGGGATGTATGGTTAAATTGGGTTATTACCATTTGAGATGTGCAATAGTAATGAGGGGGTGGGACAGAGAGACAGAGACAGAGAGACAGAGAGAGATTGCACACAGAAGTGGTGATAGCCATGTGCAGGTTAGGCAAGTGGATTATATGATACAAAGATGAGATTACTCTTACTTGATTAAATATTTTTTTTTTATTTACGGTAACTGAGGTCAATGGTGAAAGTGGGAACACAGCTGAATAAGGTGGTAGCGATGGCAGATGAAATTGGGTATTGACTTGAGTTTTGAGGATATAAACAAAAGTAAAGCCAGTCGGTATGGCTGTGAATTATTTAAAGGAGTGACTCAGAGAAGAGTTTTACACATATATTCTGTAAACAGACAAAGTGTGTTCAGCTCTGAGGGCCATAGTTTCTGTGCCACCACTGAACACAACTATTGTTGTATGAAAATGTGGAAATGGATTAATATTGTTAAAGTCCAATAAAAGTTTATATTTAAACCTGGCAGAGGTCTGTGTGTGGGCTAAGACAATAGTTTAGTGACATCTGGTTTAATTGCTTGTGTAGGCATATGGCAGCAGAAGATATGGGACATCTGTGGTAGGTTCTCCCCAAAACTATAATAATGAGAGGCACTTATAAAATATTCAAGTAACTGTTTTATCACAGGCTTTATGTTGGCCAAGGAAGGAAGTGTGAATGAGTGCAGAAATGGGCAGGAAAGAGGGGTGGGATCAAAGACTCTCTGTCCCAGTAGATTGCTCACCACAGAGTGGTCACTGCTGAGATCTGTAGGATGTCTCACATGCACACTGGACAAATGAGATGCTTTATTATGCCAAAGAAGTTCAGCCAAAGTCCAGAACTCTAGGGGAATCATGTGATAACGTTGTATTGGCTCCTGCCACAGAGCCAGGAGTTGATGGGGCCATTGCCTGTACATGATGGCTGGATCCCTCATGGCACTGACGTACTTTATCTATTTGTAGAGAAGATCTTGGCATGTGACAGTCAGGAGAACCAGGCAAGGAAAGCCTCCAGCTCACCATCACCACTGTGGGCATGTAGGTAGAATCTTTTCAATTCCTTTATTTTCAATACAGCTTTAATAATCTCCCTTCCTTTCTCCTCTCTTCCCTTCACCTTTATTCCACACTCCCTCCCCCCCACCCCCCAAATAAAAAATGTCTTTGAATTAAGTGAAGAAGGATGTGTTGCAATCTGGATACCAGAGGCCACTTACTGGTGGGTCAAACCTCTGGGAAATTCATGCAATGTAAGACAGCCCAATAGGAAGGCAGTCAATGACAGGTGATGCTAAGGGCATCCCAGGAAGTGTAAAATGGTTTTTATTCCTGTCCTTTCATTGTACCTCTTCTCTTTCTTGACCTTTCTTTACTGCCAAAGCACTCCTAAAAGAGGGCTGAAGGATTTCGAACACGCAGCTTTGATATCAGGTATGGACATGGAGGTTGGCAGTGAAACCTGGCCAATGTGATAAAAGTGAGGTCTACTGTCTATGCCCCAAGACTCTTCAACTTTCTCCAGGGGATTTAGCTATCTGCATATTACTACAAATCATAAGTGGAGTGATGCATGTTGGAATATGGACATCTGAAGGCATTTATTCATTTGTGGGCAGATTAAAATATGATTAAATCCATGCAAAATAAGACACCACAAGGGGAGGGTATTCAGCAACAGGTGACAGACACTGAAGGCATCATGAGAAATGAGAACTGACTTCTGTTCCCTGATGAATGAAGTATCTTAACTTGACATTTCCCTTGCACAAAGGTGAAGAAGGGAAAGTAATAGTGTATGATAAAATAATATGGGACAACTGGGGAATGGAAAATAGTACATATTAATTATATAATTATACTCTTAGTTTGGATGGCTGCCTTACTTCATCCTTGTTTGGGTGGTGAATTTTTTATGAACAATTACTGTGAAATTTTATGTACTCTTTTGTGGGCTATGGGCAAAGGTGTAATGGAATTTAAAACTGGATACAAAGCTTCAGGCTCTACTAAAACACCTGCTGCTACACTCTGTGAGAATTTCCAGGGAACTACTAAACCATTTTGATTCTGTAATTTTCTCAAAGTGTGTGTGTGTATGTGTGTGTGTGTGTGTGTGTGTGTGTGTGTGTGTGTGTGTGTTTGCTATATTGGAAAAGATTCCAGAATTGTTCCAAAAATGCCTAGGAACCAATTTAAATAATTTTGGGGGACTTCTTAGATGGAGTGGGGTGTGAGGAAACATCTAGAACTGTAGAGGTAAGCGGGTTGTTTTGACACTCTTCTGGAACACCATATCAAAAACACCATCTTCATGGAAGGAAAACAATTTTCATTTAAAAAATTTAAAAACATGTATAACCAGTTCCCTCCAAAGAAAAGGGACTGGTAAATGAATTGTAAGAAACTGTCATCTTTTGAAATTCTAAAGATGATTTAAATCTCCTGAAAACATGTTAAGAGATTTTTTTGGCATACATTAAAGAATAAGTTAGGCATGTCCAAGTAAATAGCAAAACCAGTATTTCAACAACCACTTATCATTTCTCACCAATTTCTTCCTACTCTCCTACATATGCAGGTGATTTACTCTAGGCATAGGGACAAAGCAGTGATTAAAGCACAAGTCCTTTCCCTGCTAGTGAGGAGAGAAATTTATAAATGAAAAAGAAAAGCATAGGGATAGGGCTGGGGGAAATCCTGTTTAATGTGTACAAAGTTCTGGTTTAGGTTCCTAGTACCACAAGAAGAAAAAAAATTAGAGAAACAGAGACTTAGGGATACAGTAGCCAGCAGAATGGGTAAAGGATGCTGAGATGGGGAGTTGGCATTTTTAAAGTAATGCGCAAGAAAGATGGTTCTTTCAGCCACCTTGTCATTTCAGGATAGGAAGGAGAAGTGGGATATAAGAATGGGCTGTCCAGGCAGAGGCTACAGTGGTAGCAGAAGTGGATGCAATCCCTGAAGCTTGTCTGCAGACCAGCAGGGAGATCTGGGGAGGGTTAGATGAGAGTGGTGAGGGATGACGGCAGAAGGAAGTGAGCGAGTAAGCATCTCCATTCTGGAAATGGTCACGCTGTCTACCTTACATGAAAAAACAACAACAAAAAAAAGTCAGGCGTGATGGTGCACGCCTTTAATCCCAGAACTAGGGAGGAAGAGGCAGGCCGATCTCCAAAGCAAGTCCTAGATAACCAGGGCTACGCAAAGGAACTCTGTCTCGAAAAACAAAACAAACAAACAAACAAACAAAATCTTAACCTGACTTCAGTTTGAAGAGCTCATTGTGGATAAAATGTTGAGTGGTGACTAGACTTTGGGTCAGCCAGAGTGCAAGCCAGAAGGCCTATTAAGAGCCCTTTGAATTGCCACAAGTGAGAAACAATTGGTCTTCTTGGAGTACGGTGTGACTGTGAAAGATGAGCTACCAGGTTTGTCCACAGATTGAGTGTGGGAAGTGAGGAAAACAAAGTCGAGAGTGTGCTAAGCCTTGAAGAAGTCTGAAATACATCAAAGAAGGAATTCCAATTAATTTTACTAGTGAAGACTCTGGGGGATTTGCTTAGGAAGATTGAGGCTTCAGTTCTGCACTTGTACATTTGAGCTGCGTTTTAAATATCCACGTACATAGTCTGTGCCAGCTACTTTTTACGTCAACTCCACACATGCTAGAGCCATCTGAGAAGAGGGAACCTTAGTTGAGAAAATGCCTCCTCATAAGATCCAGTTCTAGGCAAGGCCATGGAGCATTGTCTCAGTGATGGGTGTGGGAAGGACCAGCCCATTGTGGATGATGTTGGTCAGGTGGTCCAGGGTTCTATAAGAAAGTAGGCTGAGCAAATCACAAGAAACAAGCCTGTAAACAACAATTCTCCACAGCCTCTGCATCAGCTCCTGCCTCTAGCTTCCTGCTCTGTTTGAGTTCCTGCCCTAACCTCCTTTGATGATGATCAATGATATGAAAGTATAAGCATAATAAATCCCTATCTTCCAGAATTGCTTTTGGTTATAGTATTTTACCACAGCAATAAAAACCCTAACTAAGACACAGCTGTAGTAGAAATTGGATATATGTGCCTGGAAATCCAAAGGCAGTCTAGCCTTCAGTGCTGCTATGAGAACTATCATCACAGTGATATTGTCTAAGCTCAGAACTCTGGTTGAGGCCTTAATGGAATGTGTGCAGAATAAAAGAGAAGGCCAAGGCAGCGAAGGTGGAGAAGTGGCCATTGGTCTTGTCAATCTGGAGATTGGTAAAGAATAGTGAAGATGAAGAACTTGCTCTAAAGAAATCGAAGAGATATCTAATAAGAATTGAAGGAGAGACATTTGGGACCATTAGCAAATGTAATTTAATTTTTTTTTATAAGAGGAAAAGAGAACTGGAGCAGCAATTGGAGCTGAAGTGTAGTCAAGAGACTTACACATTTACAGAAAAAAGAATGGCATCACATTTGTTAATGTTCTCCCAGAGGGGAAAAGGGCAACACAAGGAAGAGAGGCAGGAGTATTTCCAGATTGATTTGTGAATAGGTGAGAAGGCCAGAGGTCTGGTGCAGAGGGGCATTCATTACTCCTAACCAGGAGATTATGTAGCTCTGTTATAATATTTAAAGAAAAGACTCAGTCCATAAGTCCTGCTTCTGGGTGAGGGATGGAATTGGAGTTTGTCCAAAGTGCTTTCAGATGGCATCTGTGGACTGAGAAATTACAGAAGAAGAGTGTGGAGTATAAAGTCAGATATATTATGTACCAATGATTTGAGGTAAGACTAGATCTGATATGATGCTTGGTTGACTGTGAAGGCAAGTAGATGGGTGGGGTTATTGTCCTTTTATTAAGTGCCCTACATTCAGCGCCATTTTGTTTTCTGCTTGCCTAGGATCCAGCCACTAATATAATCCCATTTTCCAGATGCCTATCTCTCCATTGTTCTTGATTTTTACATGTCAATGTTCTGAAGGAAGGGACACAAATAGATTTGATGGCGATGAGGAAGGGAATTGTGGATCTGGAAAGTGCTTGTACAAAGGTGTGACTCTTAAAATGCTTAGGATTTTTCCTAGGGTTTGTAACAGAGTAGTTTCTATCCATCCATGAATGGTCTCAGGATCCCCCATGCCTCAAAGCTTAGGCATAAACTTTGTTGTTCCCTGTAGTCAATGCAGTAACTCAGATAGATACTGCAGGGCTGAATTGGCAGGTAACTACTCCTACATAGCTATGCTGGACAACAGAGCAATCTCGCCCTGATGAGACTGAATGGGATGCCACAGTATTTCATCTTACCACTCAGAATGAAAAAAAAATTAAGCATATGAATTATTTCCTCGGTTTTTCACCAAATAGTTTTGGACCCTACTTACCATGAGCGTAATAGAAAACTACTGAACACATGTAACTAACGGAAGTTCACTTTGGTACCACTACAGTGTTCGATAGATAGCGTGGTGACTATAGAGCTGAGATGTGTAAGTCCTCTACTCCTCTCTGTTACCACATTCTTGCCATTTATTTCAACTATCAAAACATATCATCACTTAATATAGTGGTGTTACTATTTTGAAGAAATTGTTGGCAGTTGTATCAAATAAGAATCAGAAAATAAAAGATTCCATTTGATCCACACTTCTTTCCTTTTTTCTTCTATCAAGGCACCTCTGACTTCCCGATTGGTATCATGGTCTTTTTGTCTGAAGAACATTTAACTTTTCTTACTAATCAAGTCTACTGGTGATATCAGATTTCAAATACTCTATTACTCCCTCATTCTGGAAGGATGATTTCTTTCCAGAGTGTAGAAGTCTGTGTTTCACCCACTATGTTGTTGCCCTGATGATCGCAAAGTGAAATATAATTCCTGTTCTTGTTGCATAAACAGTAAGATGTTTTCTGTCTGTTCTTTCAAGAATTCTTCCTGTCACTGAGTTTCTTTCTTTTTGTAGTGCTGGGTATTGCGTCTTGACTTTGATTTCTCACAGTTTGATTGTGATGTGTCCAGAATGGTGTTTTGTGTGTTTACTGTGCTTAGTGTTCTCTGGGGTTCCTGGAACCATAACTTGATGTCAGCCATGAGTCCTCAGTAGTTGTATCTTCAAGTATTTTTCCCTTTCCTTTTCTCTTTTTCTTATATTAAGGCATTCTCATCATATATGTTATGGCTTTTTTAAATGATGTCATGGTCTCTACAAGTTACTCTTGACAATCAAGGCCACTGTTCCTTCTGTGTCACATTGTGTCTCATGATGAACCTATTGAATGTCCCCATTTGGCTTTGTTAAAGTTTTTTCAGCTCTTTTCTTGAGTTTTCATTCCCTCCTTACATTACTCTTCTCTCATCTATTTTTAATCGAAAAAAATTAAATTGAAACATAATTATGTCATTTGGCCTTTCTCTGTCATTCTCCAAGCACGATCATCTCTCTCACTTTCTTTTGACAGAGTCCTTAAATTATTGGCAATAATTTAAAAATTCAAAACTTGTCATTCTAAAGCCTTGCTCTTGTTCTAAAGTTTCAGTTATTTATTTAGAACACACACATACACAAACACACACACACTTGTCTTTATCATCATTTTGCCCCTTAGAATGTCATGTAGTTTTTGTTGTTGTTGTTGTTGTTGTTGTTGTTGTTGTTTGTTTATTTGAGAGATGGGTATGCTACATTGGATAAAAGGAACTAGGTTATACAAGGTACTAGTAATATGATATTTTATGTCTGTCTATTGAGGAATGAAGTTGCAAGATTCAGTTGATTGTACTACCAATGCCAGAGGTTCTAGTGGCATTTTAAGTGTCCTCTTTTGTATCTCGGTTTTCCAGAGGCTCTTTTGTCAGTAGCATCTGAACTTGGCAGCTTTTTCAGTTGTCATCTCCTGTTGTATGGGACAAAAGTTGATGTATGGCAAATTGTAGAAGGAACAGAAATTCTTATCATCTTCCTTGGGACTGTGTCCACAGCCTGTGACCTTCAAAAGCACATCTCCACACCTCCCCCCTTCACCACTTTGGTGACACAGGAAGGATAAAGTTCCCTGAGGTTGGGTGTTTTCTTGGTGTGAAGGTGGGAGCTGACAGTTTCCAAGCTCCTTATGTGTCACCTTAAAAGTCAGACTCCCAAGGCTTATCCATGGGAGATGGCTCTGGATGATATATATATACTCTTGGCCTAAAATTTAGTAAAAGAAAGATGTCAACACCAGGGGCCCTGTTAAGCAAATGAGAAATAAATAGCCAAGAGGGCTAAATACAGGTAAGTAGGAAGGAGAAATTCTTCTGTTTTGATAGTGGCTTCCTATCATGGTTTGATTTCTTTCCTACTCTTGCCTCTTTCTTGCACTTTTTTCTCATCCTCTTTTCCTCTCCCCATCCCCTTTCCTTTATTCTACAGGTTAGGCTTATCAGGTCTTGCTATATCTTTTCTGTTATTTTTCCACTTTCAACACTGTGGATTGAACCTAGGGCCTCACACTTTCTAGATAAGCAAGCACTATGCACTATAGCCCCTGGGCTTTTTGAAATTTATTTTGATATGGGATCTCACTTGCCTAGGTTAGCCTTGAACTTATGATCTTCTGCCTGGTCTGGGAGGCATTGGTATGGGGCAGGCAGGCTGTTTCATACTGGCTCCTCTGGAGGGTCAAACAGAGGCCACATGGTGGAGTCAACTGAAGGCTCACACTGGAAGCTGTCCTAAACAGTTAGCATGATAAGTCATGTGGACTTAAATTTTTTAAATATTTTAAACCACTTATTCAAGATAGAATTGATACATAAAAGCTCTAAGTACTTAATATATAAAACTCCATGAGTTTTGAGGCTAGTGAACTTTGGTAAAACCACTTCCTCAATCTTGCCATAAACAGCCATTGCCTCTGGAAGGAGGACTCTTGTACAATCCTCACTGTCTCTGGTCTAGGCTGACAGATGGAGGAGGGCGTAGGTCTCATGCGAAGTCTCTGACAGCTAGAGCCTGAGTCCTTGGAGAAGGCTGGTTTGCTCAATTGCCAAGTGCTGAGGACAGCTATTCTTGGAAATGACTTGGAAGCTACAGACTGCCCCTACCCCTCACTATGTTCAGTTTCGGCTTTTTATTGTTTTTAATATGCTTTGCTTATACTCTTGTGAACCATTTCCGACTTCCTTAATTTTCACAGGGCTCTAGCTATAGAGTCAATGTGTAAGCTCTTCTTTTCAGTAGGAAGTTACTCAGGAGCAGCAGCCCCAGGCTGCAGAGTCAGCCTTTCAGGGTTTTGTATTGGCACTCTCTGGAGGTCTGTGAGCCTACATGGACTCAAGCTGGCTGCCAGACGATGGATAGAATTGTAAGTGGTGTGGACAGTGACAAGATACAAGCCTCCTCAAGTGGGTAATTCTGTTAATAATATTATAAGGACATGCAAATGTCATCACATTCACAGTTGCTAGGAGAGACTGTCTTACTGGGGCTTGAAACCTAAAAATTCCAGGAAATTGTTATACAACCATGGGTCCTCATGGGAGCCTGGAATTGAGTTAGAAGGCTGAGTCTGCTGTTTTACTTAGTCCTACTCTTAACATTATCTGGTGAAGTTCCATACTGTTTATAAACATGGTACAAAGTACCCAGGAGTATTTAGTAAGGGAATAGTGGAAAGGGAACACACTGCATTAACCTTGGTAGTAGGCAGTGGAGAGATACCTAGCAAAGGGTATAAAAAGTCAAGACTTGGAACCTTTGCAAAGATTGTACAAGGGCCGAGATTGGCATAAGGAGTACCGAAGAAAAGTCACATAGGGAAGTGAGAAGACACAAATGAGTTAGTCACCTTTGTTTAGAGGATTGTAACATGGAGAAAAATGAAAACACAGGCCCTTTTCTCTATATCTCAGGCTTAATTAGCTTTAGAGACATTTGATTCAGAATCCAGAGTTCTGAGAATGAAATCCAGTTCTTCTGTTTATTATCTATTTAAGTATGGGAAAGTTACTTAACCACTCAGTTCCTCGAGAAATCAATGGATGAGTAACTACAAAGCTTTGTAGAGTACTCCCTAGCATGCTGTAAACACTAGTTTTTGTATACATCTGCTATTTCACTAGGTAGCTGGCTCCCATGTGTTGCAAGGATAGGGCCATCTGTTACTTATGTGCAAATGTAGAGTTTCATTCTGTACCTAAGGAAGTTGTTGAAAACAATATCAGGAAAAATATATTATTTGTAGAGTTTGTGAGGCCAGGGAGCCAGGTTGACTCTTGACTCCACTTGGTATATAGGAACCAACTTGAGACTATTATGTAGAATGTTCAGCACTTTGCATGGCACCTACCTGTAACTATTCTATGATAGCTGTGCTTTGCTGACTTGGTGAAAATATATAGGACATTCTCACTGCAGCTATGGGTGGATTCTAGGTCCAATACCATGCTGTCCTATTTTATTTATCCTGCTGTGATAAAATATTCTGGCAAACAGTGACTTAACAGAAATGGTTTATTTTATTTTTATTGAAAATAAAATTGTTCTCTCTTATAATACATCCTGACCCCAGTTTCCCCTCCATCTACTTCTCCCAGCTCCCCCACCTCTTCTTTCCTCCTTAACTAACACCCCCCCATCTGCTTTCTTTCAGAAAAAAGCAGACCTCCAAGAGACAACAACCACACAGAATAAAACAAGATATAATAAGACAAGGCAAAAGCCTTATATTGACGCTGGCCAAGGCAACCCAATGGTAGGAAAAGAGTCCCAAGAACAGGGAAAAAAGTAAGAGACACACCTTCTCCCACTGTTAGGATCCCCATAAAAACCACAAAGCTAACAGCCATAACATACATACAGAAGACCTGGTGCTGATCCAAGCAGGCCACATGCTTCTTGCTTCAATCTCTGTGAACCTGTGTGAGCCCTGCTTAGTGGATTCAGGTGGGCATATTTCCTGGTGTCCTCTATTCCCCCTCTGACTCCTAAAATCTTTTCTTCACCTCATTCATGCAGTTTCTGAAGTCCCTAGGTCTCTGGGATGTCCAGTCTCTGGTTTGTGGCCATCCGGGCAATGTAGGGTATAGACTCTCTCTTGTGTTATGGACCTCAAGTTAAACCAGATATTGGCTGAGCATTCCCCAAAGTTCCATGCCACCATTGCCCCAGCACATCTTGCAGGCAGGACAGATTGTCTGTCAAAGGTTTTGCAGGTGGTCTGCATCCAGGTTTCTCTTTTGGTAGCTGTCAGAATTCTTTCCCACTTCAAAAAAGACTAGAGCACAGGTGCAAATGCTCCCATGAATGCACCAGCTCAAACTCTTATGTTCTGTGAGCTGTGTGGATGCTGTCCTCAGCAATAGGGTCTCATGGCTCATTTTCAGACAGCAATCCTCTGTCCTAACATCAGCCTGGGTTGTTTAGGCATCTCCATGGGATCCCCTTGACCAACAGCTGAACTAAATGCAACCTAGTCCCACCACTGGAAGCCTTGCCTGGCTACAAAAGATCATGTGTACCTGATGGGCAGCTTGGTCTTCATGTGGGTCCCCTAGTAAGGGGAGTGGGGCTGTCTCCGACATGGACTCTGTTGCATACTTTTTGATCACTTCCTCTGGTGAGGCTGCCCTGCAAGACCACTGTGGAAGACAGTGCACTCAATCCTGATGTGACTTATGTGCTGGGGTAGGTTGATGGAGGGCTCCCCTTTTCTGAGGGGTAAGAGGGGGGATACAGAGAAGAGGGAGGCACAGTAGGACCAGGAGGAGACTAGGAGAGGGCTATGATCAGGATTAAAGTAAATAAATAAATGAATAAATAATTTTAAAAGATTCTTTATATAAATTTATTTATGGCAAAGATCTATTAATAAGTACAAAACCAATATAATATTACATGCATACATACATTTTGGCAATTAGAATGCAATAATATTGAAACTATAAATACTGATTTGATATATGTTTAATATGTAAAATTCAATTATATTTTTTGTTTTTTAAAAATTAATTTATGATTGGGATGTAAAATGAATGAATTAATTAATTAATAATTTAAAAGATGGACAGTTCAGACCCTGTAGGTTCCATTTTGACCAGTTGACAATTAAAACAACAACAACAACAACAACAACAACACAACACCACCAACAACTAATATAGCTTCTGCTCAGCCCAAGCCCTTCTTTGCTGGTTTCACCCTCACCACTGCTGTCTTTCCATTGCCATTCTGCAGTGATGGTGTGCACCTATGCACTCTATGTTCCACCTCCACACCCATCCTCTAGCTTTTGTCCTCTTACCTCAAGTATGCTTCCTGTTATGGAGGCCATAGACTAAAACTGTAGAGCACCTTACAGATCTTGTGCTGGGATATCAAGGCCAGAGAGTAGTTTGCTTCTCATGGAGACCTGAGACTGACTTGGGGCTTTGTTGGTAGACCTTGACTTTGCCTTGAATAGCACTTATATCCATAGGGCTAAGTTGATGTGTAGATATTTATTTCATACTGAGCCAGACACCATTGTCTTTGTGAAGGCAAAGGATCTCAGGACTGCCCTGGAGGGTTTCTTATATTCTGAGCTGTCCACACATCACACTCTATGGCTCCTGCACCAGGACTGACGATGAGCACCTCAGCTAAATATTTAATAAAGGGGCTGAACTAGGCATAGTACAACCACAAAACAACTTTATTATTCTCCCACACTACCTCTACTTCCACTCTGCCTATTATCTATCCCCTAACAGATGTAACTAGGAGCGACCCTGTAGCTTCTCTGGTATACTACAAACATCCACATTGTTTGTCTTCACATAGTAAAAATCTGAGTCCATTTCATCCAAAATATCCTTTCAAGTCTCAGTTATTGGGCCTCAGGCCTGATTCTGCTTCTTGACCAGCATTAGAGTAAGTCTTACCTTTTTCATTACTGTTCCTAGCATTGTTCTTTTTCCTTTTACACAAACTTGCAGCTTCTGTCTCCTGTATTTGGCCTTAGAAAAGGGATTCTTACATTCCAATAAAAAGTTGTATGCAAGGTACTAGATTCTGGGTATAAAAAGGAGTATAGAACTTATATTTAACAAAGTGAGATAACTTGTATTAATACAAATATATCTGTAAGCAGCAGGGGTTATTTTAGAAAGTAAAACAGAGTAGGAAAATGGGAACTGTGGGGGAGACGGTTTGCCATTTTACATGCACAAATAAATGAGCATTTATTTAATGGAGAAAGGAGAGAGACCTGAGGATAGGAGAGGAAGGCCACCATAGGTTAGCTGGAGGAGAAGCACATGGCGGGTGTGGATAGAGAATACAGCCCAGATGAAGAACATTAGCAAGTATTTGGGATTATGGATGGGAGGTAGCTTGATAGAAATTATTAGAAGCAGATGGCATGGGATTGAGACAGGGATCCCATGCCTGCCTCACTATTGGAGGTAGTTTAGAGGACTGATATCTGCCCTGCCCCAGGTTAACTAAGGCTATTTAAAAATATAACAAGTGTCTGCGTTTTAGTTGATCACTAGCTGGGCCTATAGGTAATACATGTAATTTTAAAACAGTAATGTGACAGGAGAGAAGGTCCTGGGGAGAGCGGGAGGGGGAAAGTAAGGAGTGGACACAATCAAGATATATTATATGCATATATAAAATTTTCAAAGTGATTTGCCTTTTCCTTATATTATGGCGCTTAGCAACTTTTTCTGTGTTTATTGGCCACTTATGCATATTATTGAAGACATGCTTTTATAATTATTTTTGCTCATCTGAAAATTTAGTTATTTGTCTTTCTATTGTTGAGTTGTAAGTTAGGTGCTCTTTTTGTATTCTGGATCATAAGACCTCATCAGATGTATTTTCAAATTATCTCTATAACTGTATGTTGTCATCTCCCTTTATTGTTTTAAAATAACAGTTTATTTTATTTTATCTCTGGGTATGTGTGTACACTTGTGTGTATGTGTATGTATGTGTACATGTGTGAAGGTGTCTGGGGAGGGCAGGGGAGGTAGCCAAACTCATATACTCTGCAAGAGCACAGCATAGTTTTAACTTCTGGTTAATGTCTTCAGTGCTTAACTATCTTTAGTATTCTTCGTTATATAAAAGATAAAAATTTTGATGGAATCAAATTTATTTTTCATTCTTAATATTGTTTTGTGACTCAGTTCTTTAAACCTCCACATGCATTTGAGGGTTAGAAATATCTTCCTCCAACTAGGAGGAAGCTGAACTCTTAATAAGAGTTTCCTTGTAAGTTTCCCACTTTGACAAACATATGCCTAAGCATTTTATTCATTTTGATATTCCACATGTAAATGGCACATTCTTTGTAACTACCTTTTGGTTTGTTCATACTGTGTAGAAATACACTTAACTTCTGCTGTATTTTATCCTGCAACCTTGCTAAGGAGAAACATTATCTCCTATAGTCTCTTTTCAGATTGATTATATTTTGTATAAATAATCTTACGTGGTGTGACAATAGCAGTAATTTTATTCTTCTTTCCAAAGTGGTTGCTCTTCCTTTTCTTCTAGTCTCTTCTCAGCTGCCTTACCGTGAACCTATAACACAGTGCTAAACAGAAGAGTAAGAATAAATATAAGAACTGCTTTCTTAGTCCTAATCTTTTTTATTAATTTATTCATATTACATCTCGATTGTTAGCTCTTCCCCTGTTTCCTCCCATTCTTCCCTCCCTCCCACTTCCCCCCTTCTTCCCTCCCCTATGTCTGTGATTGAGGGAGACATCCTCCCCCTATATATGCTCTTAGAATATCGAGTCTCTTCTTGGTAACTTGCTATCCTTCCTCTGAGTGCCGCCAAGCCTTCCCATCCAGGGGACGTGGTCAGAAAAGGGGCACCAGAGTTCATGTGAGAGTCAGATCTGACTCTCCACTCAACGGTGGAGAATATCATGTTCATCGGCTAGGTCTTGGTAGGGGTTCGAAGTTTACTGCCTATATTCTCCTTGGCTGGTGCCTTAGTCCTAATCTTAGGAGCAAGGCTTACAGTCTTTTACAGTCATGCATGATATTAACTGTGGACTTTTTCTTTAGCCTCAGCACTTAGGAGGCAGAGCCAGGTGGATCTCTATGAGGTTGAAGCCAGCTTGGTCTGCATAGCAAGCTGCAGGTAAGCCAAAGCTACGTGGGGAGATATTATTTTATGCCCCCTGAAGAAAACAAACAAATAAACAAAAACAAACTGTTGACTTTCTATATGTGACCTTTATCAGGGTTTTTCTATTCCTAGGTTTTTGTTTGTTTGTTGATCACAGAGGGTATTAAAACATTTCAAATGCCCTTTCTTTATCTGTGCAGATGATGTGTAAGGCTTTTGCTATTATGCTATTATCATTTATTCTAACTGATTATTTTTATCAACCTTGAATTCCAGAGATAAATTCTAACTGGCCATAGTGTAGACTCATTTTAATAGACTTATGTGTTTAGTTTTGTGGTTTTATTGAAGTCATTTTGCGTCTCTATCCCTAAAGGAAGTACCTCTGTAATTTTCTTTGCTGATGATGTGTTGGCTTTTAGTGTTAAGGTAATTTTTATCTCCTAGAACTAAATGGAAACTGTTTTCTGATGTTTGTAAAGACCGGTTTATATCATTCACTAATTGTTTAGGAAGACTCACTCAGGAAGGTCCATGTTCCTAAACTTTCATTCATGGGTTATTTTTTCATTATAAGTTCAATAGATTCATCAATTATAGATACATTAAAATTCTTCTACTTTTTCTCAAATCAGTTTCTGTATTTTATCTTTATAGAATTTATTTATTCTAGTTATCTGATTTATTGACACATGGTTTCTCATGATATCTCATTTTATTCCTTTTTCAATTTATCAAGGTTAATAATGATGTTCTCATCTTCATTTCATGATTTCTAATACAAGTTTGTCTTTTTCCTTATTTTTTGCTTTTCATTCTGGCTTTATTTTTTCCAATTTTAGAATATTTTCAAGGAATGGACTGTCACCACTGGCTTTCTCAATTATTTATAGTTTATTTCCTCTTTGCTTTTGTCTTGGGTTTAGTTTGTTCTTTTGGTTTTTTTGTTTTGTTTTGTTTTTTTGAGACAGGGTCTCTCTCTATTAATCTTGGCTGTCCTGGACTTGCTTTGTAGACCAGGCTGGCCTTGAACTCACAGTGATCTGCCTGCCTTTCCCTCCTGTGTGCTGGGATTAAAGGTGTGCGCCACAATGCCCAGCTTCTTGTGGCTTCTTAAAGTGATAGTTTATTGATTTCAAATCTTTTTTCTTTTTAAATGTACTTAACATTACAATTACAAAATTTCCAATGAATACCACTTTCCACCAAATTCCTATCCTGACATTTTATGTTTTAATTTTCATTCATTATAATTTTTTCTAATTTATTCCATGATCTATTTTCTCAACTGTTATTTTTAACATACCTTAAACCATTTCTGTTTCTGAATCATGTAATTGTTTGCACTTATTTCCATCTTTATTCCATTGTGTTCAGATAGTAATTTTTTTGTTTGTAATTAATTTAAATTTATTATTTTATTACCCACTTCCTAATGTATCCTGAAAATTATTCCCTGTGTACTTGAGAACAATGTGTCTTTTACTGCTAAACAAAGACTCTACTAATGTCCACTAGTAATGTCCACTACTTGATCTGTAGTATTGTTCAAGTGTTCTTCTACTTTCAGTCTAGTTATTCTATTTATTATGGAACATGAGGGTCTTCATATTACTAATTACTTTTGCCCACATGTATTACCTCCTTAACTATATGGGGGAAAAGCTACATTGAAAAACTGTACAGAGTTCATAGCTGTGCAGACTTCAAACCCTAAAGGAGCATCTTTGCTGGCCCTTGCTTGGTGTTAGTTATTGGTGACTGCTCCCTACATCATTTCTCCTGACTCCAGAGACTCAGCCAACAGCTGAGTCAAAAGTCCCATGTAACATTCTCTTATTGAAGTGAAGTGTCATGAGGAATCTGAGCAGGGCAGGCACAACAGATACTGAGGCTGAGCCCTGGGCATGGCTGAGTTAATGTGAAGAGTGTGGTACAGATGCAGGTATGACTAGATCTTCATTTCTGCGGAGCAGAATTTCAATTATAGGTCAATAACAGAGTTGGATACTGAACTGGTTGAGGTCAGAATGGTCAGTGTAACTCATGGAAGGTTGAAAGTCAAAAACTGTAAAGGGACAAAGATGAATGGATATCACTGTGCTAGAGATAAAGAGGGCAGATGCCCACATGAAGGTCAGGAAACCCTACCATGGCAAAGCAAAGAATTCCCTCGGTGTGCATGCCGAGTCTGGAATAATCCTTTTTTTTTTTGGAATCCCCTTTTATTGTTTAAGAATTTGAGACATGAATACAATGCCTTCTGATCAAATCCAGCCCCCACTCCCTGCTCCAGGTCTTCCCATACCCTACCACCACTTTCCCCTTTTAACTTCCAGGATTCTTTTTTTGTTTGATTTTTTGTTTTTTAACTCCCTGAGTCCATTTAGTACTGTAGCATGATTGTGGGTTTAGGGCCAGCCACTGAAGCATGGGCAAGCTATCAGGGGCTGCATCCCTGAAGAAAATGGCCTCTCCCCCCTCCAGTAGGTACCAATTGGCAGTAGCTCCTAAACTCTCAATCTCTCTCTCTCTCTCTCTCTTTCTCTCTCTCTGTGTGTGTGTGTGTGTGTGTGTGTGTGTGTGTGTGTGTGTGCCTCTTGGGATCCTCCCATTTTGGTTTGGTTGGTCGTGTGCAGTTGTTGCTCATGCAGTTATAGCTGCTGTGACTTCCTATGTACACTGTACTTCCTGGAGAATACTGTTCTGCAGCAGGCCTTTAAGAGCCTGGGCTCTCATTTCCTTTCTGTGTCTCTTCTGTTGTGGTACAGATGATTGTCCTTGCTGCTCTTTTTCCCAAGACGATGCTCCCACCCTCTTAACTGCTCATAGCACTTCCAACTGCCACTTAGTTCCTTGTGCTCTGGAATGAAGAAGACACTGGGGGTAGGTCTCCAGGTGTCTATCAGGCGCCATCAGAAACTCTGTCTTGATCAAGTAAAATTTTTGGCTCAGTCTTCAGCTCTGAAAGGGGTCTAATAGTCTCAACAAAGGTCATTTCATAGTCATTCTTCCCAGCTTATCTGTCCTTCCCAGGCCATGTCATGTCTTGAATGCCAATCAGATAACACCAAAATGTATTATTTATTTATTGTCTCTGCTCATATTTTGAGTCTGCTCTGTAATAGCATAGTATAACACAAAGAAGGCTTTGGCGCCACAGACCTTCAGCCTTACCCAGCTCTGACAATTACTGTCAACAAGGAAGTTCTTAAAGGTTTGTGTAGGTACATAAATGCACATATATGAGTGCAAGAATATGCATACACTGACACATGTGTGAGCTCAGTCACTTGCATGCATGTGCATGCACACCCCTCCATCCCAAAGCATGGCAGGTGCATTTATTACCCATGTGATCTCTGAAACACTAGCATTATTTCTAGTGATGAAAACCGTCCTTTTCCTATTGAGTGTGGGGGCAGGGAGATTTACCTCAGTTAGAAAAGCCAGCTCAACTACACAGGGCCATTTGCATTTAGGTAATATAACCAATGGTGTCACAGGATTTGTTTCTGAAAATGACCATTTCTTTTTGCTAAGCTTACTAGGTAGAGCAAAACCTTTGATAATAGGTAGAAGAGTATTCCAGAAGACAGAGGGGGCATTTTTCCTTATAAAACATATGTGAATATTTCCTCTGCAGGATGGACATGCATCCCTGACAGACAGGGGCTCCTGTGGTATCTCACTGCCTCTCTTATCCTTAGCCCTCTCTGTGCTCTCTCCATCCTCATAGAAACAGCAATGGTGGTGGGGCTGCTGCACCTGGATTTTGTTACCTTGGTTACAGATGTAGTCCCTGGTGGAGAAAGAGGAGAGAGCTGTATTTTTATAAGGGCAAATTATACTGACATTTAAATTGGAGGCAGCACAACAGAGTACAGGTTTTGTGGAATGGGAGTGTACGTGTTACTTTTACAAGCGAGATGATAAGAAGGCTCTTGCCCCTCCCCTTAGTCCTCAGTGTGTGTGTGTGTGTGTGTGTGTGTGTGTGTGTGTGTGTGTGTGTAAGGAGGGTGGCTGTAGACTCATCTCTTAGCCTGTGAATCGAATTGTTTTGAGGAATGGGAATTTGTCTGGGAACAGGGAGGAGCCATTTTGAGTGAGATTCTAAGAGATCCTGTCTGATGAAGATGTTCTCAGCATAAACTGGAAAAGATGTATCTTAGTTGCCAGATGTGGACAGAAAAGCCAAAGCCACAAAGCCTGAAGATATTACATGGCTTGCCAAATGGAAGGAGCCAGTGATGATGGGAGAATGGAGTTGGGAGTTGGGATGAGATTGAGAGGAATAGTACAAGGGAGCAGAGCAGAACCCTGACTCCAGAGACATTTCAATTCGTCATATCCTCCTGGGGAATAGGGCCTGTGCTGACGCAATTTGCCAGAAAGGTATAGTTTAAAATTCCAATCTTATCTGGAAAATGAGAAGCCAACCAGGCTTCTGAGCCTAGCTTCTTCTGTATCATTAGAGGGAAAAAAAATCAATTTAAGGATAATTTGGTAGCAATATCTTTTTATGAACAGTAGATAGTTTGAAGTCTAAAAACATCTTCATCCAGCAAAGCATTTGGAGCTTCTCATCTTCAATGTTTGTCAGTAAGTCAATCAACAGCCAAGCCCTGAGTTCGGCCAGCGCTAGAGTGCTAAGTTTCTGAAGGTGCGCTGTTCTCCAGTCAGCCTCAGAATCATGACCTTAACTCAGTATCCTTACTCAGAAGGTCAAGTATGCCTCTAGTGAGGGAGGAAATTGGGTTGCAGATCATTGGTAGTGCAAAAACCCAGAGGCCTGTAAAATGTCTCAAAGTGACTACTGATCTAGTATAGATTGTCAAGGACTCCCTGGAGCCCCATGCCCATTTCTGGCTCAGTCAGCCAAGAGCCCAAGAGTGGACATATGGAGCAGCTGGTTTGCTCACTTTTTACTTACTTTTCTGGTATTGGGTTAACCAAGTAGAACCATCAACTCATATGATCTAGTAATGAGGTTAAGAGCCTAAGCCAGCCTGCAGAGTGTGCACATGGACAGATGTGTATGCACAAAGTGGTTGGACTTCTGCTTGTGTACTTTCTCTGTTTACATGCATAAGGGAAGTGAGCATGTGGTCAGGTATGCAAGTGTATGAGCATGTATGCAAATTTATGAATGAAAGATCTCTTGATGCAGGTACTTAGTAGTCAGGGGGCTCTGACTGTGGCCCTGAGCATTCCTCTTATTAGCTCTGTGGTCTTGAATAAGCAATATTAGGTCTTTAAGACATGTTTTTCTCATCAGCAAATGGAAATCATTAATCTTCTTTCACTGGCATTGTTAGGAGGATTATATACAGTAATTAATATAGAACATCTGGCAGATGTCTTGGGTAGGAAATGTAATTAACGAATATTTCAGCTCACCTTAATTTACACACCTTTCTCTCTCCCTATCATGGAAGGGCATGCTTTAAATGCTGCTCTTATTCTCAAATGATGGAGGAGCCAATGACTCTTAAAGTAGGTACATCCACAGTATGGAAGGCAGGCAATTCCCAGTGCTTTGTAAAAGTTATGTGTCTACTTATTCTCATAATACAGTAAAGTGGCAATGTGGTGTTAGTGGGTGACTGGCAGAAAGAAGAACAAGAAGGCCCAATCAAAGAAGCCATTACCACAGATTGCAATACCCAGTTCATGGCTGTCAAACACTCTGACCTGGCCAGAGGGTGGGGTATATCAGAATAGTAAGATGCAGATAATGTGTCTCTCCATCCCCTAGTGTTGTGCTTGGCTATGATTAGAACGACATCTTGTTAAATCTCCAGTCTCTCTAGACTGAAGCCATCAGTAGTTTATTGTTTTCACATAGAGTTTGTAGTAAGTAGATGGGCCTCTGGCCTGACCCTTGGTTCAGGAATGAATGTGTCTTTACTCTGTGTCATCCCTGGCAGGTGGCAGCTTGGTGTGAGCAAGACTTTATAACTGGTTCATTCCTAAACATGGTTCATGCTGTTCTTGTAAGGCCTGAAACCAAAATTTGGGACTGACCATTACACTTTGGCAGGGATTCACAGGTATGCCTACCACTTAGACCTTCAGCAAGCATCATGTCATAGCAGCCACAGCATGGTCTGGGCCATGCTAGTCAGGGGCAGTCATTGTTTCATGAACTCCAGAAGCTCTAAGAGAAAAGCTGAAGTGTAAAGTTCAGAGAGCAGGACTTAGGAAAGATGCAGACAAAGGTGATGCTGAAGCAATGCCAGGAAAGATGTACTAGAATGCTGGGTTATTTCTCTTCATGGAAATTTCTTTAAGAGGGGGATTGGCTAGTGTTAAGGTGAGAAGGAAGAGTGGCTGAAGCAACATAGCCATGCTGCCTACAGGTACAACCAAAGTGCAGAGATGCTTGTAACAGCAGCACCCCATTCATGCCTTCTAGGTCACCACCGCTTATCTGAGAAGGATTCAAGGACATTATTAATTTTTATTCCACACCCCAGAGATTTCTGAAGCACCCAGTAACCTTTGGCTTGTCTCATCTCTGAGGACCAAAGACAGATTTCTATTTTCTCTGTTAACAAGCATCTCTTTTTAAAACTCAAATGTAAATTTTTTGTTTAATTTTCTTTTTAAGCCTCAATACTTTTATTAATAAAACTTTTGTTGTTTTTGTTGTTGTTTTGTTAGATAAACTAGCACTCTTCTTTGATTTAGTAGGCTTTCAGAAAGCTTAAAACATTTTTACCTGGTACATAAGACTAAGCATGCCTATATCCTCAGCAGCTTTCCCTATTTCATAGTGAACACAATTTTAAAAATCCTTCCTATTGTATTTTGCTCAAAGTATTTCCCCTCAATTAAGTAAAAAACCACGGTGTTGAGAAGAGAGAGACTTCAAAAAACAGGGTGACTAAGGACAAAACTCAAGGGGGTTAAATGACTACAACTTGCTTCTATGGGATGGAAAAAATTAAGAACTAAAAAGAAAGTAATAAAAGAAGGTTGGAATCCATCAGAGTTCTGTGCTAGTCCTCCTTCCTCCCCTTTATCATCATTTTCACCTTCATCTTCATCCTCATCTTCATCAATATATTCCATCCTTCTTCTTCTGTTTCTTCATCATCTTCCACCTCTTCTTCATCATAATCCATATCAGGAACTGAATAGTACTGCAAGCGATGTGGCCAAATGTCATCTTGATGATCTCTCGTAACCCATCTGAACCTGCATCAGAATCATCAGGAAGCAGGTAAATCAGCCCTGGTTTCTCACACTGCCTCTTTTTGCTGCTCTTATTCTGCAGTAGACTTGAGTGTCTTATCAAGCCCTTTCCCGATTTCCATTTGATTCGATGGACTTTGAAGATGGGTTGCCATGATTGTTCAGGTGAAATCCTTTAGAGAGAACTTTATATTCCAAGCAACAACCTCCATCAAGGTAAAAATCATTTCTGTAACCTGATTTTTCATCTTCAAATTCTGTCATTTGTACTCTGGTTGAATGCTGCAGAGTTGTCCCTTTGTCCTTCTTCTCAAGCAGTGCAGATACTTGTTGATGGCTGACAAATGTTGTTAGGCCCAAATGTGGGATTTTGGTGATAAATTTTGTTCCACTTTCAAAACTTTCTCATTGGCTTGTTCATTAAATCTGTCTATTTATTTTGTACTGCATCAATATG
Organism: Acomys percivali; assembly: GCA_907169655.1. NCBI lineage: Eukaryota > Metazoa > Chordata > Mammalia > Rodentia > Muridae > Acomys > Acomys percivali. The sequence continues at coordinate 111,207,671 of OU015746.1, read as the reverse complement.
TTCAAATACTTTTTTCTGTTTCTTTTTTCCTCCCCTAGGCAGGCCAGTAGAGGCCAGCAGGTCTTCCAGCTTTTGGGCAGGAGCATGTCAGGATTTCTTGGGCTGAGGCAGGAGTGCAGATTGTCAGTTCAGGACCATTGCAAAAGAGGAGTGTCTAGAAGCTAAAAGCCAGAGCACTGGGCCCTTACTCCCTCCTATGCTCACATCTCCCCTCCATGTTCATGGCAGGAAGAGCTTCTCAGGCACTGAGGTGGCATCAGGTGTGGGAGGTTTATGTCAGCCCCTGTAGTGAACACACTTAAAATTCTTTCTTGTAGGTTTTGAAATATATCATTCATTATTGTTATCTATAGGCTTTCAGTCAGTTTTGTTGAACAAACATACCAATTTTATGCCTATTCAAATGTCACTATTCTTATTGTCTAGAATATACCCTTTTGTAACTCCAGAAAGGTAGACCTAGGAAATGTCTTCTTCTTCTTCTTCTTCTTTTTTTTTTAAAGAAAGTGTGAACTGGAACCTATTTCCTCTAAGTTAACTACACCTCTTTTTCAGTTAGGTTCCAATCTAAAGAAGCCCACTTGTGGGTTCCTAACCTTGTGAGAAGTCATTCCTGTTGTCATTCTGGCATTCATGTCTTATTTGTGTGCTGCCCAGTTATCATGGGTAGTACAGATTCCTGAAATGGCAGTCCCATTAATCAGGTTCTTTTAATACCATCAAAGTCTAGTTATCTGAACTCCTGTCAGAGCTAAAGCTCTGTCACTTAGGCTTCACGCTATTACTCATAATGGCTAACAATATCCCAAACATGTGGGTAACAATTGCTATCACAACATTTAGTTGAGAATCTCACCTAAAAAAAATATGTATTTTTCAGTACACACACACACACACACACACACGCGCGCACGCGCGCAATCTGTAATGTACAGATTCTTCTGGATTTTATTTATTCTCCACCCCCCCTTTTAAAATTTCCATATATACAAGAATACTTTGTGAGTGAAATAGAGTCTGCTTAAGCTGATTTAGGTTAAACACAAGTGAGTGTGGGATGTAGTAGTTTTGGAAGGTGAGATGTCAAGGAGTAGAATCTGCTTAGGATGGAACAGACTCAAAATACCAAAATATCATCAGAAAATGATCAAAGCCCAACTACCACAAGGGAACCGAGTTTTCTTCTGTGTTCTGTGTTGCCTGTGGATTAAAAAAAAACATCCCCCAGATGTGGTGCTTATGGGTTTTTCTTAGTTTTCTACATTTAGGCAGGATGGCTTAAAAACCTAGACTTATAGCTGACTAGCCCAATGCACAGGCAGCAGAAATTCTCTTTTCAAAACCCCCTAGGGAGCCCTTAAGCTTGATCTGGAAAAGGCTCGGCTGGGTTGCCAGGCTTGCCTTGACCTCTGATGTGGATCAGCCTGGCCTGATGACATGCAGACTCATGTTCTGATCACAGGATGTGCTCAGACTCGCTTAGACATGTATGGTCAGGGAGAAATGTTGAGGGAAAAAGAAGTTCCTATACTAAAGAAAGTGGATATAATTACAGACAAGAGAACAAACAACATTTCTAGTGGTTCTGTTCAACTTGAACTCATTTGTCATTTTTTGGAATATTTGAGGTCATGAATTATTTTTTTTAAGTTTTTTTAAAGCTCTTTTTCCCTCACAGAATGGAAGTATTTTACCTTCTCTGGGAAAATGCAACCCATTTGGGATGAATAATTCTCGGCTGAGGGATTCTTCCTGCCTTTTCAGAGCCTTCCCATGGCTTCTGCCATACACAAAGATTCTTGAAGCTGGTGGTGACAAGAAGTGCCAAGGCCAGAGCACTGAAGCCTGTCCATTAGGTAGGTCATGGGCTTCCATCATGCCTCATCAATGGACTTGGGGAAGGTTTTAACCTCACCTCTGATGTCTAGCTATTCACCACTTTAATAGTTGTTGGCAGGTGTTTCAATATAAAATGAATATGTATTCATTAAAATATTTGGAGATCCTAGGAAGTTAGGAGGCAGAAATAGCATTGGTAACCTTACACCCCCAAACAATTGCTGCTAATACATGTTTCAGAGTACTACCATCCTACAATTTCATTATGAATGGGTTTTAAATTTTTTGTTTGCTTTACATAGCAGTAATCATGCTGTATACACAATTTTGTATCCCTAAGTATAAAATTATAATGATAACATAGCAGAAGCCTTCCCTCTGTTATTATAAGCAGTTCCTAAATACACATTGTGAACACTACTATTGATTGACTCATTTCCTTCCTATTGGACATTCAGGTTATTTGCAATGTTTGAATAATGCTGTGATGAACATTTTTGTAAATAAAACATTCTCCACATGGGGGAATATTTTTTAAACTTACTGTAGATTGCATGGAAATAGAACAACTGTGTTCATGTATGTATATTGCTCTTGCCAATGGCTTGTATGACAGTGCAAATTAGAAAATAACATCCCTTTCCACCAGAAACTGTACTGCCACCTTCAGGAGAATTGTCTCTCAATGATACCTGTTTCCTGCTGGATGAATTGTGCTTCATGGCGTTGTATAAAGCACAGCTTGCATTCCTCAAAGGCAAACAGTCTTCCTAAGGTTTCCATTTTGTCCCCAAGTTGTATGTGGATTTAATCTTTTTAATAGTATTTTATGAGTTACACCAGTCACCTTATTCAGTTTGTAAAAGTCAGATTTTATGAGGAAGGTGGTACTTATATTTTTACAAATTTTTTATTATGTTTCTTTTTTAATGTATGAAGAACCAGGAAACAATCAGGAATTATATAAATGTTATGATTTAGCTATTTGTATTTGGCAAACTTGAATTAAACATCTTTCCTATCTTGGTGGGTTTAAATTTCTGAATGAAAATCATTATCTATCATATCTCATCTCTATTAACTTAAAACATATGTCTTGATCTAAAAACATCTTAACCCCTAACCTACTAAGTTTAATTGTAAGACTAAACTACCTGGTCTTCAACCCCATCAGAGATTTGAGAAGGAATAAAAATTAAATACCTGAGCCAGCAGTGCAGGTTAGTAGCTTCCAAAATGAAGCAATGCCTGAGGCAGTTTACTTGTCCCCAACACTCTCTATAACGTTGGAGCATCATCTTTGGCCTTCTAGCCGAGTATATCTGACAGACATATTTGCAAGGCAGGAACGATTGAGGACTTGCATACTCTGTCTTGGCAGAATTTGGCCGTCCACTCTGCCTGCATCTAAGCTTGTCTATTTTTAGACAGAATTCTGTCTGTAGCAGAAATGAGGATATTTTATTCAGTGGCTGGTTTGCCACATTTGAAGCAAACTCCCTAGAGGGTTCTTTGATGTTCATCATCTTCTTTGAGACAGGCTGGGTATCACCAGGGGTTAACTTGTCTTGTTGTCAAAGAATCTTTAGAATAATAAAAATGTCTTTAAATGCCATATTCTGTAGGTCTCTCAGGCTTTTGAAGACCTTATTTAACTATTTTACCATATATATCATGTAGAATCATATCTATTAGACCTAGAATATATAGTCTTGTGATAAAATTAGACTAGTATTTGACATGACCACACGATTTGCATCAATATACAAAACTCAATACAATTGAATTAAAATAACCTTATTTATGAGTAACAATTAAGGCCCTGAAATGAGGAATAGATTCAATAATCTACCTTTTGTTCTATCCTACCTCTCTATTTCTACATCCCCTTTTTTTTCTTTTCAGCTCCTATCTCCTTACCTACAAAAGAAAGACAAGGGAAAAGAGAGATGTCTCTGATTCCAATCTAGTTTCCTTTCTGTATAAGACCAATAATAACTTATAACCAACTCCCGATGAAAATAAGCATTTGTAGACCAAGAGAGTAAACAGAAACCTACACAACCCCCCTTAGAGGAAATGGGATGTCGTTCTCTTAAAGTTTCTTCAGGCTTATTTAGAATGATACCTTTGAAGGCTCCCTCCCCTCCCAAAAAATGGAGAAAATAGTTAAGTATTCCAGAGATAGCATTTGTCATCCACTTTCCAAATGTTGCAAAATTCCAGGCTTACTAGGAGTCTTGTGTGGAACAGTTTGAAATGCTGGACCAATTGGGATCAGAAGCTTTCTACAATGCTGTCCTGGAAGCTGCCCTATTCTGATGGGCTGGAACATGGAGGATGCAAGATGTCAGCATCCACCATGCTGAGAGGAATGAATCCTGTCAGGTCTGATCCAGCATCAGTGTTCTGCAAACAATTTTTCACAAGCATTATACAGTTCTAACATTATGATTGTATGAGGTGTGCCAGATGCACAGAGCAATTAAGGCTGATTCTCTGCTCATTGTATGAGCAGAAGTAAGACATCTGCAAATATTCCTTCATGCCATGCTAAGAATGGCCTCTAATTATAAACCACAGAGAACCTGTGACCAACATGGAGTCTTGTCTATGCATAGATCTTCGTAACTCAGCCAGTATCAGAGCAATTCCTATGTCATAGGATTAGCAAACTGCTAACTGCTTGTTCTGCAGTTTGAATTCTTTACATCCTGATTGCAGCTCTCTTTCTCATCACCTCCTGATCCCACCCTCTCCCACATCACCTCCAGATCCCTTCCCCTCCCTTGTCTTCTTTCCCTTCCTCCCCTAGTCCTTAGAAAGGCGAGCCCTCCTCCCCTAACATCTGACTTCAGCTTATCCAGTGTCCTCTGTATTACCTGTAACCTCTGCCTCTGTGACCTGGCAAGGTCACCCTGCCAAGGTGGAAGTGGACAACATTAAGAGGCCCGAGTCCATGCCGGAAGTTGTCCCTAGTCTCCATACTGTGACACTCACAAGGAGACTGTGCTGCATCTCTACCACATCTGAGCAGAAGGTCCAGGTCCAGGTCCCATGTGAACCTTGGTTGGCACACCAGTTTCTGTTTTGCAAGGTGGTTAACCCAAATTAAGTGGCTAACATCTTCTTATGAGTGAGAATATGCCATGTGTGTCTTTTTGGGTCTGAGTTACCTCACTCAGGATGATTGTCTCTAGTTTCATCCATTTGCCTGCAAATTTCAAAATTTCTTTGTTTTTGATAGCTGAATAATAGTCCATTGTGTAAATGAACCATAGTTTATTATCCATTCTTCAGTGGAGGGACATCTAGGCTGTTTCCAGAGTTTGGCTTTTACGAACAAGGCTGCTATGAACATAGCTGAGTAAATGTCCTTATAGTATGGTGGACCCTCTTTAGCGTATATGCCCAGGAGTGGTATGGCTGCATCTTGAGGTAGACTTATTCCCAATTTCCTGAGATAGTGCCAGATTGATTTCCAAAGGAGTTGTACAAATTTGCTCTCCCACCAGCAATGGAGGAATGTTCTCCTTTCGCCACATCCTCACCAGCAGGTGCCCTCACTTGAATTTTTGATCTTAGCCATTCAGATAGGTGTAATGTAGAATCTCAGAGCTGTTTTTGATTTGCATTTCCCTGATGACTAGGGATATTGATCATTTCTTCAAGTGTTTCTCAGCCATTCAGTATTCCTCTGTTGAGAATTCTCTGTTTAGCTCTGTACCCCATTTTTAATTAGGTTATTTGCCTTGGTGGTATTTAATTTCTTGAGTTCTTTATATATTTTGGATATTAGCCTTTTGTCAGATGTAGGATTGGTGAAGATCTTTTCCCAGTCTGTAGGATGTCATTTTGTTCTGTTGACTGTTTCCTTTGCCTTACAGAAGCTTTTCAGTTTTGGGAGGTCCCATTTCTTAATTGTTGACCTTAGTGCCTGAACTGTGGGTGTTTTGTTCAGGAAGTTGTCTCCTGTGCCAATGAGTTCAAGGCTCTTCCCCAACTTTTCTTCTAATATATTTAGGGTATCCAATTTTAAGTTGAGGTCTTTAATCCATTTGGACTTTAATTTTGTGCATGGTGATAAATATGGGTCTATTTGCATTTTTCTACATGTAGCTCTCCAGTTAGACCAGCACCATTTGTTGAAGAGGCTATCTTTTTTCCATTGTATGGATTTGGCTCCTTTGTCAAAAATCAAGTATCGATAGGTGTGTGATTTTATTTCTGGGTCTTCTATTTGATTTGATTGGTCAATCAGCCTATTTCCATGCCAGTACTATGTATTTTAAAAAATTACTGTTGCTCTATAGTACAGCTTGAGATCTGGGATGAAGATTCCTCCAGATCTTTTATTGTACAGGATTGTTTCAGCTATTCTGCAATTTTTGTTTTTCCATATAAAGTTGAGAATTGATATTTCAAGGTCTGTAAAGAATTGTATAGTAATTTTGATGGAATTGCATTGAATCTATAACTTGCCTTTGATAAGATGGACATTTTTACTATGTTGATTCTCCTATCTATGAACATCTTCCATCTTCTGATACCTTCTTCTATTTCTTTCTTGAGAGACTTAAAGTTTTTTTCATATAAGTCTTTTACTTGTTTGGATAGAGTTAAACCAAGATATTAAGGCTATCATGAAGGGTGACGTTTCCCTAATTTCTTTCTCAGCCCATTTGTCATTTGTAGAGCAGGGCTACTGATTGTTTTGAGTTAACTTTGTATCCATCCACTTTACTGAAGGTGTTTATCAGTTGCAGAAGTTCCTTGGTGGAATTTTTAGGGTCACTTATGTATACTATCATGTCTTCTGCAAATAGTGATAGTTTGACCTTTTCCTTTCCTATTTGTATCCTCTTGATCTCCTTTAGTTGTCTTACTGCTCTAGCTAGAGCTTCAACTACTATGTTGAAGAGGTTCAGAGAGAGTGGACAGCTTTGTCTTGTCCCTGATTTCAGTGGAATTGATTTAAGTTTCTCTCCATTTAGTTTGATGTTGGCTATAGGCTTGTTGTATATTGCCTTTATTATGTTGAGGTATGTGTCTCATATTCTCAATCTCTCTAATACTTTATTTTTTTTTAACTTTTTTCCATTTCTTTTTTTATTTAATTAATTTAGTCTTGTTACATCTCAATGGTTATCCCATCCCTTGTTTCCGCCCATTCTTCCCTCCCTCCCATTTTCCCCTTACTCCCCTCCCCTATGACTGTGCCTGAGAGGGATTACCTCCCCCTGTATATGCTCATGGGTATCAAGTCTCTTTTCGGTGACCTGCTGTCCTTCCTCTAAGTGCCACCAGGTCTCCCTCTCCAGGGGACATGGTCAAATGTAAGGCACCAGAGTACGTGAGAAAGTCATATCCCACTCTCCACTCAAGTGTGGAGACTGTTCTGACCATTGGCTAGATCTGGGTAGGGGTTTAAAGTTTACCGCCTGTATTGTCCTTGGCTGGTGCCTTAGTTTGAGCGGGACCCATTGGCTCAAATCTGCCTATCATAATGTTCTACTTGTAGGTTTCTAGGACCCACTGGATCCTTCCACATTGCTATTCTCCCATGGTTCTCTCATCTAGAGTCCCAATAGGGTGTCCTCCCCTCTGTCCCAGTTTCCTGGTAAGTGAAGGCTTTCGTGGGACATGCCCCTTGGGCTAGTATGCAGTTATAAGTGAGTATATACCATTTGAGTCTTTTTGCTTCTGGGTTAACACACTCATTACGATCATTTCTAGCTCAATCCATTTATCACAAATTTCAGGAATTCCTTGTTTTTAATAGCTGAATAGTATTTCATAGTGTATATGGGCCACAGTTTCTTTATCCATTCTTCTACTGAGGGACATTTAGGCTGTTTCCATGATCTGGCTATTATGAATAAGGCTGCTACGAACATGGTTCTTGTTGTGTGCTGGCACATCTTCTGGGTATATTCCAAGGAGTGGAATAGCTGGGTCTTGAGGAAGCCCTATTCCCAGTTTTCTGAGATAGCACCAGATAGATTTCCAAAGTGGTTGTACTAGTTTGCATTCCCACCAGCAATGAAGGAGTGTTCCTCTCTCCCCACATCCTCTCCAGCATGTGGTGTCGCTTGAGTTTTTGATCTTAGCCATTCTGATGGGTGTAAGATGGAATCTCAGAGTTGTTTTGATTTGCATTTCCCTGATGACTAAGGAGGTTGAGCATTTCTTTAAGTGTTTCTCAGCCATTTGATATTCCTCTGCTGAGAATTCTCTGTTTAGTTCCAAGCCCCATTTCTCAGTTGGGTTATTTGGTTTGGTGGTGTTTAATTTCTTGAGTTCTTTATATATTTTGGATATTAGACCTTTGTCAGATGTAGGGTTGGTGAAGATCTTTTCCCAGTCTGTAGGCTGTCGCTTTGTTCTCTTGACAGTGTCTCCAGCCTTACAGAAGCTTCTCAGCCTCATGAGGTCCCATTTATTAATTGTTGACATTAAGGCCTGGGCTGTTGGTATTCTGTTCAGGAAGTTGTCTCCTGTGCCAATATGTTCCAGGCTCTTCCCCACTTTTTCTTCTATGTGACTTAGTGTCTCTGGTTTTATGTTGAGGTCTTTAATCCACTTAGATTTGAGTTTTGTGCAAGGTGACAAATATGGGTCCAGTTGCATTTTTTTACACATAGACCTCCAGTTAGACCAGCACCATTTGTTGAAGATGCTATCCTTTTTCCATTGAATGGATTTGGCTTCTTTGTCAAAAATCAAATGACCATATGTGTGTGGATTCATATCTGGGTCTTCAATTTGATTCCACTGATCAACCAGCCTGTTGCAGTGCCAGTACCATGCTGTTTTAATTTCTATTGCTTTATAGTACAATTTGAGATCAGGTATGGAGATTCCTCCGGAGCATCTTTTATCGTAAAAGATCGTTTTTACTATTCTGGGTTTTTTGTTTTTCCATATGAAGTTCAGAATTGAACTTTCAATGTATTTAAAAAATTGTGTAGGTATTTTGATAGGGATTGCATTGAATCTGTAGATTGCTTTTGGTAGAATGGCCATTTTTACTATGTTAATTCTCCCGATCCATGAGCAAGGAACATCCTTCCATCTTCTCATGTCATCTTCAATCTCCTTCTTCAGAGTTTTGAAATTTTTTTCAAACAAGTCCTTCACTTGCTTAGTTAGAGTAACTCCTAGATATTTTATATTGCTTGTGGCTAATGTGAAGGGTATGGCTTTCCTAATTTCTTCCTCTGCAAGCTTGTCATTTGTGTATAGGAAGGCTACAGACTTTTTTGAGTTAATTTTGTATCCAACCAAATTGCTGAAAGTGTTTATCAGCTGTAGGAGTTCTCTGGTGGAATGTTGAGGGTCACTTATGTACACTATCATATCATCTGCAAATAGGGATAGTTTGACTTCCTCCTTTCCCATTTGGATATCCTTGATCTCCTTTTGTTGTCTTATTGCTCTGGCTAGAACTTCAAGTACTATATTTGAAGAGATATGGAGAGAGTGGGCAGCCTTGCCTTGTTCCCGATTTTAGAGGAATTTCTTTGAGTATTTCTCCATTTACTTTGATTTTGTCTATTGGCTTTCTGTATATAGCCTTTATTATGTTGAGGAAAGTGCCTTGTATCCCTGATCTCTCTAAAACTTTAAACATGATTGGGTGTTGGATTTTATCAAATGTTTTCTCTGCATCTAAAGAGATGATCATGTGGTTTTTTATTTTCAGTTTGTTTATATGGTGGATTACATTGATGGATTTCCATATATTAAACCATCCCTGCATGCCTGGAATGAAGCCTACTTGGTCATGATGAATGATATCCTTTATGTGTTCTTGTATTCGTTTTGCAAGAATTTTATTTAGTATTTTTGCATCGATGTTCATAAGAGAAATTGGTCTGAAATTCTCCTTCTTTGTTGAATCTTTGTGAGGTTTAGGTATCAAGGTGACTATGGCCTCATAGAATGAATTTGGTAATGTTCCATCCAATTCTATGTTTTGGAGTAGCTTGAAGATTATCGGTATTAGCTTGCCTTTGAAGGTCTGGTAGAATTCTGCACCGAAACCATCTGGCCCTGGGCTTTTTTTTGGTTGGGAGACTATCAATGATTGCTTCTATTTCTGTTGGGGAAATGGGACTATTTACCTTGTTTATCTGTTCTTCACTCAACTTTGGCAAGTGAAATTGATCAAGAAAATCGTCAATTTCCCTTAGATTTTTAAATTTTGTGACATATATGCCTTCAAAGTAGGATCTTATGATTCCTTGTATTTCTTCAGTGTCTGTTGTTATGTCTCCCTTTTCATTTCTGATTTTGTTGATTTCAATACTGTCTCTCTGCCTTTTAGTTAGTATGGCTAACGGTCTGTCTATCTTGTTGATTTTCTCAAAGAACCAGCTCTTGGTTTTGTTGATTCTTTGGACTGTTTTCTTAGTTTCTAATTTGTTAATTTCAGCCCTGAGTTTGATTATTTCCAGACGTCTACTCCTTTTGGGTGTTTCTGCTTCTTTGTTTCCTAGGGCTTCCAGCTGTTTTGTTAAGTTGCTTATGTTTGATGTTTCCAATTTCTTTTTAAAGGCACTTAGTGCTATGAATTTTCCTCTTAACACTGCTCTCCATGTATCCCACAAATTTGGGTATGTTGTTCCTTCATTTTCATTGAATTTCAGAAACTCCTTGATTTCTTTCTTTTTTTCTTCCCTGACCCATGTGTCATTAGGCAGAGAGTTGTTTAGTTTCCACGTACATGTAGGCTTTTTGTCGTTTCTGTTGTTGTTGAATTGCAGCCTAAGAGCATGGTGATCTGATAGGATACAAGGTATTATTTCAATCCTCTTGTATCTGTTGAGGTCTGCATTGTGATCTACGATGTGATCAATTTTGGAGAAAGTTCCATGGGGTGCAGAGAAGAAGGTATATTCTTTCTTGTTTGGGTGAAAGATTCTATTGATATCTATTAGATCCATTTGACCCATGGCATTGGTTAATGATGTTATTTCACAGCTTAGTTTCTGTTTCAATGACTTATCCTTCAGTGAGAGTGGGGTGTTGAAGTCTCCCACTATTATTGTGTGGGGGTCAATGTGTGCTTTGAGTTTTTTTAGAAGATCTTTTACAAATGTGGGTGCCCTTGTATTGGGAGCATAGATGCTCAGAATTGTGATGTCATCTTGATTGACTTTACCTTTGATGAGTATGAAGTGTCCTTCTGCATCCCTTTTGATTAATTTTGGTTGAAAGTCTATTTTGTTTGATATTAAAAAAGCTACGCCTGCTTGCTTCTTGTGACCATTTGCTTGGAATATTTTTTTCCAACCTTTTACCCTGAGATACTGCCTATCGTTATGGGTGAGATGTGTTTCTTGAATGCAGAAGAATGTTGGATCTTGTGTATGCACCCATTCAGTTAGTCTGTGTCTTTTTATTGGAGAATTGAGACCATTGATTATGAGAGATATTAACGACCAGTGACTGTTAAGAGTCTTAATTTTGATGTTGTTTCCAATCGACTGTTTGTGTAGCTGTGTTTTTGCCATGGTATAGTTACCTATTTCCTGAGTAGTTTTGGTGGTAGCTTGACCCTTTGGGATGGAGTTTTCCTTCTAGTACCTTCTGTAAAGCTGGAATTGTGGATAGGTACTGTTTGAATTTGTTTTTGTCATGGAATATTTTGTTTTCTCCATCAATGATTATTGATAGTTTTGCTAGGTAAAGTAGTCTGGCCTGGCATCTGTGATCTCTTAGGGTTTGCAGGATCTCTGTCCAGGCTCTTCTGGCTTTTATGGTCTCTGCTGAGAAGTCTGGTGTAATTCTGATAGGTTTGCCATTGAATGTTATTTGGCCCTTTTCCTTTGCAGCTTTTCATATTTTTTCTTTGTTCTGTATGTTTTGTGTTTTGATTATTATGTGACGGGCAGTTTTCCTTTTCTGGTCAATTCTATTTGGTGTTCTGTAGTCCTCTTGTATATTTATAGGCATCTCTTTCTTTAGATTGGGGAAATTTTCTTGTATGATTTTGTTGAGAATAGTTTCTGGGCCTTGGAATCTGATATCTTCTTTTTCTTCAATGCCTACTATCCTCAGATTTCTTCTTTTCATGGTGTCCTTGATTTCTTGGATGTTTTGTGCTAGGAGTTTTTCAGATTTGGCATTTTCTTTAATGGTTGCTTCAAGATCTGTGATTGTATCTTCTAGACCTGAGATTCGTTCTTCTGTCTCTTGGATTCTGTTAGAAAAGCTCACCTCTGTGTTGCTCGCCTTCTTCTCTGAGGTCTCACGTTGTCGTTTTTCTTCTGTCTGTGTGTTTATCATTGAATCCATTTTGGTCTTCAGATCTTGAACTGATTTTTTTATTTTTTTCATCTGATTGTTTGTATATTCCTGAGTTTCTTCCATTGCCTCCTCATAGGTCTTCAGAGCTTGAACCGTGTTATTTATTTCTTTCATCTGGTTGTTTGCATTTTCCTGAAATTTTTCCAGTTCCACTCTATGTGCTTCTTTTATGTCTCTCACCTGTTTGGTTGCATCTACCTGTATTTGATTACGAATTTTATTTGTTTCCTCCATTAATATGCTCCTTATTAAGGATTTGAGGTCATTTTCTTGTATTTCCGTGTTATTTGAGATCTCTGGGTTGTTTTCTTTGGGATAGCTGGAAACTGGAGACGCCATGTTGTTTTGGGTTTTTTGCGTATGCTTTTACGCTGTCCTTTAGACATCTTGCTGGCTTTGTTTTTGTTGGGTAGCTTCCAGAGTTGGATGGAGGGAGTCTGATGATAGTCTCACTTGTTTTCTCAGGATTTCTGTAGGCTCGAAGCTCTGATGCTTCACTAGTGTGGACGACAGGAGGTTAACCCTGTTTTTTGTACTCTCACAGCCAGTGATCCTCAGCTCCCCTGTGCTCTGGGTCCTGCAGTTGTTCTGTGTCTCTGAATGAACGTTGGGTCAGGCCAAGGTATCCACAGCCTTCTGAGTTCCCTGCCATGTCCAGCCAGGGACACTGGGCCTGAACCATGCTCTGAGCTCAGCTAGATTCTCAGGGCCTGAACCGTCTGCCGAGCTCAGCAAGGGATTCTGGGCCCAAAATGCACTCAGGGTACAGCCAGAAATTTTGTGCTGGGACTGTGCACCAAGTTCAGCTAGGGGTTTTTGGCCCAAAGTGCATGCTGTGGTCAGTTATTGACTCAGGGCTCGTATTGTCCGCCAAGGTCAGCCAGAAATTCTGGATTCAAACTGCACACTGTGTCCAACTAGAGTCTTAGAGCCGGGACTGTGCTAAAAGCTCCATTAGAGTCTCTGGGTCCAATCTGTCTGCCAATCACAGTTAAGGACTCTGGCCCTAAACTGCACGCCGAGCTCCACCCGAGTCTCTGGGGCAGAATTATGCACTGATCTCAGCCAGGGACTATGGACCCACACTGAAATCAGCCCGGTACTCCAGGTCTATACTGTGTGGATAGTCCAGTCAGAGCCTTGGGGCCGCCGAGCCTGTGCGCACAGCTCAGGTAGAGACTCTGGGCCTAATCTGCCTGGCAATTCTAGCTAGGGCCTCTGGGCTGAATCTGTGTCAGTGCCCCAGAACTGCCCGCTGAGTTGAGTTAGTGTCTTGGGCAGAACTGCTCCTTGAGGTGAACTGGTGCCTAGGATGGACCTGAATGCTCCGCCCAGCCCACGCCACAGCAGGAGAACTGTGGCTGCGCTGAGCTGGGACCTAGTGTGGACCTGAGCGCTCTGCCCAGCCTGTGTCACAGCAGGAGAACTGTGGCTGCACTGAGATGGGTCCTAGGGTGGACCCGAGTGCTCTGCCCAGCCTGCGTCACAGCAGGAGAACTGCGGCTGCACCGAGCTGGGTCCTAGGGTGAACCCGAGCGCTCCGCCCAGCCTGCGTCACAGCAGGAGAACTGCGGCTGTGCTGAGCTGGATCCTAGGGTGGGCCTGAGTACTCAGCCCAGCCTGTGTCACAGCAGGGGAGCTGCCGCTGCACTGATCTGACGCCTTGGGCAGAAGTGCTTACTGTGCTGAGCCAGCGTCTCCATGGCACTGAGCTGAGCCCGGGACTCTGGGGCTGAACTGTCTGCCGAGTCCAGTTTGGGTCACAAGGCACCCCGTGACCCAAATCCTGTCCAGAGTCCCCTCTCCCTCAGCTACTCCCACTGGCCACCACACCAATCGCCTTCACTGAAAGGCTCTGAGCTGCAAACCTCAGCCACTGCTGCTGCTGTCGCTGGTGCCGCCACTGGTGCTGCTGCCTCTGCCGCTGCTGCTCCAATCTGAGAAAATCCACGCTCCTCCCATGTGTAGGGGCATGCAGGTCTTCCGCACCCTGGTCCCTCTGAACCGTGGAGCACTCCTGCTGCCATGGTGTTGGGACCTTGGTGTTCCTGGCTCAGAAACCTGTGCAATTCCCTGAATTGTTCACTGGAGCTTCCAAACACGGTCCACACTGCTCGGCGCCATCTTGGATCCTCCCTCTCTAATACTTTAAACATAAATGGGTATTGGATTTTGTCAAATGTTTCTTCAGCATCTAAGGAGATAATCATGTGGTTTTTTTCCTTTCCTTTCCTTATATGATGGATAATGTTGGTGTATTTCTGTATATTGAACCACTCCTGAATGCCTAATATGAAGCCTACTTGGTCATGGTGAATAATATTTTTTGATGTGTCCTTGGATTCATTTGCGAGTATTTTTGTGTTAATGTTCATAAGATAAATTGATCTGAAATTCTCTTTCTTTGTAGAGTCTTTCTGTTGTTTAGGTATCAAGGTGATTGTGGCTTCATAGAAGGAGTTTGGTAATGTTCCTTCTGTTTCTATTCTGTGAAAAAGTTTAAAGAGAATTGGTATTAGCTCATCTTTGAAGGTCTTGTAGAATTGTGCTCTGAATTCATCTGGTCCTGGGCTTTTTTCAGTTGGGAGACTTTTGATGACTTCCCCAGTTTCTTAGGAGCTATAGGACTATTTAATTTGTTTACTTGATCTTGGTTCAATTTGGTAGTTGGTATCTATAAAGAAAAGTGTCCATTTTGTTTAAGTTTTCAAATATTGTGGCATATAGGCTTTTGAAGTATGACCTAATGTTTCCTTGGATTTCCTCACTCTCTGTTGTTATTTCTTCCTTTTCATTTCTGACTTTGTTGATTTGATTCCTCTCCCTTTGCCTTTAGTTAGTTTGGCTAAGGGTTTGTCTATCTTGTTGAAGTTTTCAAAGTACCAGCTCTTAGTTTTGTTGACTCTTGGAATCATTCTCTTTGTTTCTATCTTATTGATTTCATCCCTGAGTTTGATAATTTCCAGCAGTCTACTCCTCTTAAGTGAGTCTGCTTCTTTTTTGTTCTAGAGCTTTCAGGTGTGTTGTTATGTTGGTAATACGGGATCTCTCCAATTTCTTAATAAAGGTACTTAGTACTATGAATTTTCCTTGTAGCACTGCTTTCATTGTGTCCCATAAGTTTGGATGTGTTGTGCCTTCAGATTCATTAAATTCTAGAAAGTTTTTTAATCTCTTTTTTATTTCATTCCTTACCAAGGTATCATTGAGTAGGGAGTTGTTCAGTTTCCATGTGTTTGTAGGCTTTCTGTTGTTTTTGTTATTGGTATCCAGCTTTAATCCATGGTAGTCTGATAGGATGCAAGATATTATTCTGATCTGTTTGTATCAGTTGAGGTTTTCTTTGGTGACTAATTATATGGTCGATTTTGGAGAAAGTTCCATGAGGTGCTGAGAAAAAGGTGAATTCTTTCATGTTTGGGTCAAAAGTTCTGTATATATCAGTTAGGTCCATTTGGTTCATGATGTCTATTAGTTTCATTGCTTCTCCATTTAGTTTCCGCTGCAATGATCTATCTATTAGTGAGAGTTGGGTGTTGAAGTCTCCCATTATTACAGTGTGGGGTTCAATGTGTAATTTAAGCATTAGTAATATTTCTTTTATGAATGTGGATGCTCCTGTATTTGGGGCACAGATGTTCAGAATTGAGACACCATTTTGGTGTATTTTTCCTTTGATGAGTATGAAGTGTCCTTACCCATTTCTTTTGATTAGTTGTGGTTGAAAGTCTATTTTATTAGATATTAGAATGGCTACTCCAGCTTGTTTCTTTGGTTCATTTGCTTAGAATACCTTTTTCCAGCCCTTTATACTAAGGTAATGTTTATCTTTATTGCTGAGGTGTGTTTCTTTTTGCAGTAGATTGATAGGTCCTGTTTTATGCATCCATTCTGTTAGCCTGTGTCTCTTCATTAGGGAGTTGAGGCCATCAATGTTGAGTGATATTAATGACCAGTGGTTAATGGTTCCTATTATTTTGATGTTGGTAGTGGTAGTGGTAGTGTGCATGCTTGCGTGCGTGCATGTGTGTGTGTGTTTGCGATCTTCCTTTCTTTTGTTTCTGTGGGTGTGGGGTTATTCATTTCTTTTGTTTCTCTGAGTAAAATTACCCTCCTTGGGTTGAAATTTTCCTTCTAGTACCTTCTATAGAGCTGGATTTGTGGTTAGGTACTGTTTGAACTTGGTTTTGTCATGGAATATCTTGTTTTCTCCAACTATGATGATTAAGGACCTTTCTGGGTATAGTAGTCTGGGCTGGCATCTGTGGTTTCTTAGTGTCTGCATGACTTCCATCTAGGCCCTTATGGCTTTCAAAGTATCTGTTGAGAAATCAGGTGTAATTCTGATAGGTTTGAGTTTTGCAGGCTCAAGCTAGTTCTGAACACGAGGGGGTGCTAGAGCAGCCCACCAGCAGTTGTTTTGGGTTCTGCAGTATAGGGCAGAGGCTGTTAGCAGACCCAGGAGCTCTCTCTGTGGCTTTTCTGGGTGATCTGAGATCAGTTTCACTTTTGATCCCGACTGTGCAGTCTGCTCAGTGCTAAAATGCACAGACACTGGTGGCTTTGCAGACTCAAGCTACTTCTGAGAAGTAGGGGGTACAAGAGCAGCCTGCCAGCCAGTTGTTTTGGGTCCAGCAGGCACATGGCGGATGTTAGGAAACCCAAGAATTCTCTCTGTGGCTTTTCTGGGTGATCTGAGATCAGATCCACTTGTGATCCCGACTGTGGGGTCTGCTCAGTGCTAGGACCCACAGATGCTGGTGGTTTGGCTGTCCCCAGCTAGTTCTGTGTACTAGGGAGGGCACAGAGCTGCTTACCAGTCTGGCATTTGGCACCAGCCTTTGGAGGCTGTGCGCCTCATATCTGTGGGAACTGGGTGCCTCGTGGTTTTGCCTGGTGGCCAGAGGCTGGACACAACCATGCTCCACAAAATTTAGACCCCTCTCACCTATGAGTCACCAGAGTTGATGATTTGTATGTCTTAGACTGGCCCTTGAGTTGTTGAATAGTCACTGCTATCCTGCTGATAGGACAAGGTATGTTTTATGCACTGCCATCTTGGATCCTCTCTACTAGTGGTACTTATTTTTAATCTACTTACATTTGTTTAGATAACGAATGTGGATTTGAATTGCCATTTTCATTTGTTTCTCCAAAGAAGAACAACACAACTCTATTTTGACTGCAGATAGCTTTTTCATCTTTTAAAACAGAGAATGCTAAACAGAAGTTGATTATGGAAGTGAGATCTGGCTCATAGATGGGCAGAAGATATTTTGTGGGACACATCCAAGATTTATGCCTTCAGTCTCAGTGGCTGGGCACATGTAATTGTATCATTGGGTTTCCAACCCTCCCTTCCAAAACAGACCCATCTTGTGTTTTTCTGTGTCATGTTGGACTTCTGCAGGGAAGCCCTGGGGCTCCTTCTGAGGAACCTAGAATAGGAGGGTCCAGTGTGATATGACCCACTGAACACTCATCAGAAGCCTGGGATATTATTGGCCCAGGAAATTTTATATATGACCTTCTATACCTCCAAGGACATATATACTGAGGAGATAAATGACACATATCAGCTCATTATCTTAGCTCTAATGTCATATTAGTGCATAGGAGGCTTTGTCTAGGTAGACAATCAAGTTGGATTGGAGTTGGTCCCATATGCTACCCATTCTGGGTGTTTGGCTATGAATAGCTTTCTACATCCTCTTTTGGTCAAATGAACCTGGAAGGGTTGAAGGATTAATAGCTAGACAGACAACACCAACAGGGGACTGAAGCCCTGGTTTTCTTCCAAAGTAAGCCATGATGATCTCTGACACAAAATGTGAAAAGCATGGAACCAGGGTCCCTTGACTTGGCAGGCACTGTGGCGAACAGGAGAAATAGGAATCCCCGAGATTTACTGTGCCCAGACCCAGCAGGGTACAACAGAAACTTTGACAACCTAATTGTGTTCTTACTCAGTCACCCACAGCTAATGCATCTTCCTGGCAAAGCAGGTGTCTTCCATAAGGAGCACCATGGGGCAGATTGTTATCATAAGAGCCTGCCAAAGTCTGTTCTAAACTGTCCCTGGACCAGTTATAATAAACCAAATAGCTACAAATAGACACCAATTTGGAGAAATGTGAGCTGTACAAACTATGCTTTTATCTTGGGGATGAGAGGAGAATGTGTGGTTAAAATCAGCTTTGTAGGAAATGATCTTAAGGTTATCATGTGGGACAGCTGTGGACACAGCTCTGAAAGAGCAAACTGTCCTATCCTTTGTGCTTTCTTAAGATTTTCTGCATCCTGCTCCAGTAGGTATGCACTTTTATCTCAGATGACTTCAATCTTGGGATCCTTGGGCCCTTGAGAGACAAAGCATTCAAGTTTCAGTATGAATAGCGTGGAGGGTTGAGATGCAATGTGCTTTTTTCTTGTCTTTCATCAGGAATATACAGAGGGAACTGACACTCAGTATCCCCTTGAAAGAACGGAGTGGGTCTGGCCAACATAATTCAGTGTCACTCTGCTCAGTTCAGTCCTTACTCAGAATTAAGACTCTATTTTGGGTCTTGGGGATAAAAAAAAAAAAACAGTAAACCTATCAACTGTCTAGATGCTAGAAATTGAGTAAACTAGATGTGAGTACATTCTACCACTTCACTCACCAGCAACTCACCAACAACATGTGCCATGCAACTCAGCCACTCTAGTGGACACCTTCTGAAGGCCAACAGGATAGAGATATTGTTTCTTTTCCCCTATAAGTTAATATGCTTTCATGCCATCTTTTTAAAAAAGCAAGGCAACTGTTTTATTTAAAATGTATTTTTGAAATTTAGAAAGAAAACAAAACAGAGAGGAAATATTGCCCACAATCATACTATGCAAACACAAGTAGTAACAACATTTCAGCAAACTTCCTTGCAGTGTTTACTGGTCCACTTGTTGCTAATTAATTTTTACCCATATTTGATTTTACATTATGTTTTATTACTATCTCTTTATAAATCACTTCCAAAATATTGCAACAGATGGGAATAATATAAACTATTTAGCAATTTCTGAGCACAGAGTTTTAAGTATTATTTTTCACAAATAAGTTAGAATGCAATGAATATCAGCAGATAATATTTCTCTGAATTTAGAAGTATTTCCAGAGGACAGAGTTTTTAAAATTACAATTACTGCTTCAAAGTGAATTATATATACTCAGTATTCTTTATTCTTTTCTATCTTTTTCAGAATTGTATATACATAACTTTTATACCATGATGATTGATTCCTGCAGCTAATCTATCTTTTGGTGTATATGCTATGACATCATCAGTATCCAACACCAATTAATCAACTCGAGTCATCAAGCTGCTCATTAGGTCTCTGAAGTTATTTTTCCTACAGTACAACTCTGTATACTTTCACTTAATTTTTTTTTAACGGTCAACTTCCAATAATTAAATAAGTTTTATTATTCATTTTATTCACTGTAATAGGAGATCAAACATAAAATATCTCTGGGCCCATGTAGATAAAATCAATCGGATGATTTTCTTTTTGTTTTTCCCTTGTCTTTGACAACATCATCAGAAAACTTAAAAAAAAACCTTTGCTTTGGTTCCCTGTGAATTTCACATCATTCACCCCAATCCCAAACCTCTGCTGGTCCCCTTGTGCCCATCTTCCACCCTTGCAATCCTCTCCCCAAACAGAGAAAAACATCTTGTGGAAGCTGTAGTGAGCCACAGTGTCTCCCATAGTACACCCCTCTGTCCATACTTATTTGCTTGCAAATGTTCACTACAATGACTCTTTGGTCTGGTACGAGGCCTCTGGCTTCTGCTATTATATCAATACTAGGACTTCACTGGGACTCCTCTTGAACATCTTGTTGTTACTCTGTGTCATGGATATCCTGTAGTTTTGGATCTGTAGGACTGGATACTTCATGCACTCTAGTAGTTCATCCATGAGGTAAACATTGGGGTGGGCCAATGTTATGGCCTAACTGGTTAGGCTGCCAACTTCCTGCTCTCAGACACTTAGGGCTTGCTCACTAGGAGCCCCCACCTCTAGGTCCATTTCTCCTGTGATGCCCAGGTTAGGTGCAGGACCTGCTCTCTTGAGTGCTGCAGTCAGTGAGGGACAAGGACAGCTCCCCTGCTTTCATAACCCCAAAACCATGTTCTTGCCCAATCTTGCTCGAGTTGTCCCTTTTGAGGCTCCTCTGTCTCTGGATCACTCCTATTCATGTGGGGTTTTCTAGTCTCCATCTGGATCCCCATCCTGAGAGCCCACCTGGGTCTGTGTGGCACCAGATTGGTGGTAGCTTCAGGCTAATCATCCAAATGTTCACAGGTCATAACACTGAGCATAGACATAGCCTTTCTCCTCTCTGCTACCTAGTGATGCACATTTGACACAGAAGCAACTCCTGCAATGTCTTTAGGGGCCTTCTTGTACCAAAACGAGTGTGTGTGTGTGTGTGTGTGTGTGTGTGTGTGTGTGTATGTGCATAAATAAAATGTTTTGTGAGCACTTATCCAAACTTAAACAATGCATTTTCCTAACTTTCCTAACTTTGTATATTACATTACAAAATCATAACCAGAACCACAACAGCCTTTACTAATTGTATGAGATTTGATTTTCATATTGGCAAATGTGTGAAACATCGAACGGCATATTTCAGATTGTAGGATAAGCATACTTGGCAGCTGGGTGTGTTTGTGCATCAGCAGCTTGATTTAGTAGGCTTTTCTGGTAGGAGCCTGGTACTATACAAGAGTCTCTGACATGCCACTCACACAAGTACAAGATTTAGGGTGTCTAACAGAGAGAGCTTGATGCTTTGCTGATGATATTCAGAGCAAACACATCTCATTTGTAGTTATCCCAGCCTGGAAGAAGCTCACAGGTAACTAATGTGAAGAACACACAAATGATCCCTGATTCCACACCCGCCTAATCATGTGGTTGATGGGCCGGTCAGTTTTTTGTCAGCTTGACTCAAACTAGACACTTGCAGGAGGAAGGAATGTCAACTGAGGACTTGCCTTCATCTGATTGCAATGTGGGTATTTCTGTGACACATTTTTAAATTAATGATTGGTGTGGGAGGACCTAGACCATTGTGGACACTGTCACTCATGGGCAGGCAGTCTCAGGTTGGGTAGGAAAGCAAGCTAAGCAAGCCATGGAAACAGTGCTCCTCCTCCATGGTTTCTGCTTCAGTTCCAGCCTTGGCTTCCCTCAGGGATGGAGTACTACTTGGAAGTGTGAAATGAAGTAAGAGCACCTCCAAGTTGCTTTTGGTCAGGTTTTTTTTTTTATCATAGTGATAGAGAAGCAAAGTTAAAAAATGTATAAACGATATAAGTAAGAAACTAGAGTAATATCTTGGTGATTTAAGTTCTTGGGCCCTAAGGAAAATCTTTTAAAATAGGAATAAACAATGTATCTGCCTGGATAAAATCTATATCTAAGTAATTATATGTAAATCCATATTTAATTTTATTGTAATTAAAGGCTCATATATGCATCTGCAGAACCAGAGTACTTCAATAAATTATATATTAATAAGCATTTAATTCTGTTATAAACATAAGTGTTATATATAACATATAAAAATACATACATATATGCATATATACATGTATACAAGCATATATACATAGGGCATATATGTATATATGGAGAGAGAGAAACACTGAGAGAGCACACTTTTTTTGTCTCCTTTTCCTCAGGCACACTAAACATTCCACTTTCTATTAAATTATGCTATTTCAGTATCTGAGAATTCATTAAAGAGCTCTTAGGAGCTTCATCTGTGTTTAACCACCACAACAACTACAGAATCAAGAATGTAAAGCCTGATGTACCATGTACTGTATGCTGTGTGAATATTCCCATGTGTTTTCTAGTTTGATCCCATTAAGATGATTGACGTTGTCCCCAGTATATGAGCAAATTGACTAGTATCTTGAGGTTAAAAGATTTGTTCAAGTAAGTGATTCAGCCATAGGGGCCACTCTCAATGTAATGAAGTGATGAGTAATTTTGTGGTTCCATTTCTATATATTCCTGCTTGGAAATTTAGAAGTCTTGCCAGTAAGAGCTCCACTAATTGAATGGGGCTGATTCTTGTGTAGCACTGGGTCTGCAATGCTGGTCCTTAATTGTTATGGCATGTCTGGTGCTTTGTATATAATTAATTGCTGCCCCCGCCAGGTTCTTACTGTTCTATGGGCAAACCCTCATATATACCAAAATTATACTGTGTAACCTTGCCTCCAAATTATCCCCAATTGGCTGAATAAATATATCTGGGCAAGGCAGAAGGTAGTTAGGCAGGGCCAAGGTTCATGGGCTTGGGGGAAAGAGTACTGGGAGAGAGACAGGTAGAAGAGGGTTGGCATAAACAAATAGCACATGATTGGGATGAGCCTGCTCTGAGGATTGGTGATGGAGAGCAAAAGCCTAGATGAGAAACATGTGCACGCACTTATGGGCTATTGGATGGGAAGTAGCCCAGCTAGGAATTATGAGAGCAATTGGCGTGGGATATGGGGCTGAGAGATAAAAGATAGCCTAGGTGTTTAGTTTCTGTCTGGTCCCAGAGTTTAAAGCATATTAAAAATCTAATAGGTGTCTGTGTCTTTGATTGAGACAGTAGCAGATTAAGCCATAACAGCCACGAAATCTTAGGTATTGATAGTAAATATTATTGATGACATTTCTACAACATTTAACTGAATAGATTCAATCAGAACCACTGGGGTTGGTGTGGCCGATAGTTGAAGCTTAGAGAAGGGAATTACTTACCTCACAGTGAGCCACAAAACAAAACATTGAGGATTACATTGTGAAATCTCTCCCAAATCTAGAATTTTAAAAAATGTAACTGTACAGATAGAACTTTCTTAAATCATAGAGAAAATAGTGGCAACACCATAAAATGAGCATACTTCTTTGGAGCCGTGGTAGTGCTTCTGTGGTGCATCTCAAGCTCTCACAGACAGTGGCAGACACCAACAGATGCATCTCAGTGAGCTGAGGTGTCTTCTGCTGAGCACATTGTCTCTGCTGGTAAATGACAGCCAGAGTTTCAGGAAAGGGACCCATGTAAATGGTGCCATCACACAGCAATATGGACATGTCAGCCCAAAGCCTGGGAGCTATGCTTCTGAATACTGTGTTTTTAAACTTGTTCCCTTATTTTAAAACTTGATCTTTGTATATGAGAATTCACATAACATTTTTCTCCCAAAAATTCAGCTTAACTGATATTTACAAATGCACTTGGAAATTTATTACAAGAAATATGGGTTCTAAGTTCAAAGCATAATGAAAAGTCAATCAGAGGCTAGAATATTCTGTTTCAGGACAGAAAGCTATGATCACATATCATGCCAAACCCTACGGTAGATATTTAATGAGGAAATATTGTTGCCTCAAGCACCTACATTTTTAAAAGTAAAGAAAAGAATAAAAGCATTGCGAATCTTAAAATTTCAACGAGCAACAGGCTGTATCAAGATAAAATGGGAGGAAACATTAAAACACTAACAGCAGTGGAGCTGGGGATGTAACTCAGTGTTAGAGTGCTGGTGTAGCATGTATAAGACATTGGATTTCATGGCCAGAACGAAAAATGAAATTAAGACATGAAGAAAGTAACAGAACAGAACAAGAAATAAATAAGTTGTCTGAAGCACAGATTGCAGAAGAGGACCATTGTGCTGTGACGTCAGCCTTGAACATTCCCCGAGTACCCTGCCTTGATCCTGCTTTCTGGAGTGTGAAGGACTCACATTGGTTAGATACATACTCTGTTTCTTAACAGATAAATTGCAAGTAGAAATTTGGTTGCCATTATGATAGTAGCAAGATGTGAGGGCTTAAATGATGTGATTGTATTATAATCTCAAAAAATTTATTAGGCCATGAGGACAGATATGGATTAATGTGGCTAGCATAAGATTGAGTTAGTTGTCTTGAAATCAGATTTCAGACAAAACGTTGAGTTCAATTCGATTCTTTCTCTGTTTTATGTGAACTTGCCCATCCCATTATGCAATGGCATATCAACAAGCATGGCGTCATTTTCATTCTTCTCCTCACTCTTGTAATACACCAGACTTAAGAGTGATGGGCCAAATAAGTGTACACTGTTTATAAGTTGCCCAGCATTCTGTTACAGCCTCAGAAAACTCACCAAGACATAGGGCTCCCCTGAATGCCTGAGTCTGTCATGATGGTGGACTTTATGTTAGTGGTACGGCTTGCGACTCCTATATTTATTGAGCACGTACTTGGTGTCAACAACATTGTTGCACTAATTTATCTACCTTTATAACATCTCCACAAGGTAGATATATTTTCTGTGTTACTAGACAAAGGGGCATAGTTAAGTTCCATTTAGGTGACATCTATTGAGTGACTTCTTTGTGTTTGAGTCTTCTCAGTGCTGAAGCCGAACTACTTAAGAAAGCATACTAAATTTCTTGCTTTCATGAATTTTCATTCTAAAATCAAGGAGCAAAATTCTGAGGCTGGCCCATGCTCTCCATTACTTTTAATTCACCTCCATTAAAAGTAGAGTCTGCAGGAATGGCCAACCAATGCCTGACCAACCTGAGACCTTCCCCATGGGAGAGAGCCAACCCCTGACATCATTAATAATACTCTGCTATGTGTACAGACAGGAACCTAAATTAACCATTCTCTGAGAGGTCCCCTTAGCAGCTGATGGAATCAGATGCCAAAAATCACAGCCAAAGCATTAGGTGGTACTCAAGGAGTCCTATAGAAGAGTGGTAGGGAAGGATAGAAGGACCCAAAGAGGACAAGAAATATGCAAGAAGACCAACAGAGTCAACTAACATAGACTCAAGGGGGCTTACAGAGATGGAAACACCAAACAAAGAACATGCATGGACCTAGGCTACCTACACATGTACCTGATGGGCAGTTTGATCTTTATGTGGATGGTCTAGTAAGTTGAGTAGCTGCTATCTATGATATAGACTCTGTTATCTGCTTTTGATCACTTTGTCCTAACCAGGCTGCCTTGTCTAGCCTCAGTGGAGGAGGAGGATCTTAGCCCTGATGCGACTAGATGTGCTGGAGTGGGTTGGTAGGGGTACTCCCCTTTTCTGAGGACAAGGGGAGGTAGGGTATGAGGAACAGGGTGTGAGGGACCAGGATGAGAGGAGGGAGGGGGCTGTAATCAGAATGTAAAGTGAATATATAAATTTTAAAAATATATTTTTAAAAAGTGGGGGCAGAGGAAAGAGTCAGTTTTCAGAATTAGCATACCCTGACCACACGGCTTCCCATATGCACCCATTTCCTTCAGGGAGTGGTCTATTAAATGATGCAGCATGATGTCTGATGCATAAAAGAGCTTTGTAGACACCAGCCAGTGATGTCAATATTCACCTTCTTGTCCTCTCTTCTTCACTTCTGTTTTTAAAAAGTAAATCCAAATATATGAAATTTATTCATATCAATTACAAGAGAATCTTTGAAGGATTCTTGATTTGAAATGCTCTTATTAACTTCAGCACTCTTGGCCTTCTGTATCTGTTCACAGGGTCCCATTCCTGTGAATTCAGCAATTTTGAAATTATGTTAAAAAAAAAGGAAAAAAATACTAAACAAAGTAGTATGCATGTATACAGCAGTAATCATTGTAGGGTTAACCAAATAACATAATTTCTTCACTTCTTTTACCTACCCGTATATATCTTCTACACCAAAGTCTAGGCACTTCTGCATGGTGAAGATTGAGGCTGTTAAGACATTTGGCTCTTGTTATTTCACAAATCTCTGGAACACCATCCCTGATAGGGCCTGTCTGTTTTCCTGGGGACACTGAGTATGCTTAAGAATGTAATACTGGGTTAGGGTGGAGACTGGTCATATCTGACAGTCATAGAGTTGGGAAATATCAACAATAAAGGGTGGGAACTCTACCAACCAACTTATAGAGGTGCTGGAGACTTAGGTAAGCTATATAGAGCATGACATCATCAGGTCTCCATGATGACGCTTATGCCTCAGTAAAAATGCGGTTGTGGATGTAAACATATCTTTGTTTTGATCCCAAGTGTGGGATGTGAAATAGACTTGTGTGAGGGCACATGGTATTGTCTGCCTGAAGGGGAACTGCCTCGTGAGGGGGCATTGTATTTGCCAGGATAAACATCCTGATACAGACTCTGAGAGGAGATAAGTATTTGTCTTTTGCATCAATTCACATAATTTGGCTCTTTGTCTCTTCAAGAAGTTACTAGAGAGAAATGGTCCAGAGAATGCTTTGGGGTTCCAGCTGCTGTGGTTGGGTTTGTTTTCACTGAGTATCTGGTTTGCTGTTTAATCGGTTTTCTGGAATCCTGATGATGAAAAATGAAATTGCCCCCAGGGAACTGAGTCTTAAAGAGGTCTACTTCTCCTGGATCTATTAACCTTCTTTCTCTGCTGTCTAGAGTAGGTAGCTTGGAAGGGAAGTAGAGTCATTAAAGAACCCCAAGTAAAGTAGGTTTTTAAAGATCAAAGTCTACAGTATTCATTTTCACATGTAGTTACTGAGAGAGAGAGAAGCAGGCTACTCAAGAAGAGACAGTTAGAACTTCTATTCCTCACATGCCTCTTGGACTCTGTCCTGGGTGCAACACTACTTAGTCTATGCAGGGTATCTTGTCCTCTTGTTAAACCCCAGTCTTGAACATAACAGCTCTAAGGGAATTTTCTCAGTCTTGATAAATATCTAAACTTAAGGCTAATTGTTAAGAACCCATCTATATTAGTTCCTTTAAAATTATTATTATTTTCTCTAAATACCCAAGAAGAAGCAACTTAGATAAAGAAAGCATCATGGCTGGGGTTCTGGCCTTTCTGTGGGAACCTGTAGCTGCTCACTTCTCAGCAGCAGTGCAGAAGTAGAAAGAAATCCAGGCAGCGATCAGTGGTAGGCCATAGTCGGACACTAGTCACATTTCCACCAGCTGCTGCTTCCTATTGATTTCACAAACCCCTGTAAACTGTCACCCACTGGACAGGAACTAGTCAAACACATTAGCACATGAGTAGCATTTCTCAGTTGAACTGTTAACGTGTATCAGTTTGTGATCAATGTCAGAAGAGAGGGCAGAATTTTAGACTGTGCCACCCCATCTCCAACTTTTGCAGTTGCCCACCTTCACCACTCCCAAACCTTCCCTGGTCTCTCTTGGGAAGATGTTAGGTTAGAAAGGATTATTCATCATCTCTAGACGATACCTATAAAACTCAAATAGGAGAGGTGGGAAAGCGAATCAGGTTTGACCTAATAAAATACTCCATTTTCAAGCAGAAGCTAAAGGCTGATGCTGTGAAAAAAAAAAAAAAAAAAAAAAAAAAAAAAGCAACCCAGCAGTAGCCACACCAAGCTGTCTTGGGAGGAGAAGTAAGAGAGCCTCAAGTTCTCAACCCATCACTTGGCAGCTGGGGCTGAGCATCTAGCAAGGGCACAGATGCCTTTTGGGGTCTGCATCTCACTCCCATACCTCCTTTGGTGAAATCATTTCCTCCCAGCCTTAAAACTCTGTTTTTATTTGAGTATTTACAGCCTCCATCATTCTGAAGGGATATGAAGTACCTTAGATATGAACACGCATACCACCTTCTTTTTTTTTCTTTAAAAACAAGGAAATGAAATGAAAGCAGAGGTGGGAAGGAGAAGCAAGTACACATAAGATTGGAGCGAAGAGCACGGGTTAAGATTAATGTCTAAAGTGCATGCTATAAAAATCCCCTGCGCAAATTCATTACACAGTGTGAAACCTCCCCATGCTAATTTATTTGTTTGCTTGTTTATGCATTTGGTTTTTTTTGTTTTTTTTTGCTTGCTTGAGCTAGCTGACATTTCATCACTCTGAGAGCCTTCTATAGCTGCTGCTGTCAGTTTGTGTCTGCATTTCTAATGGTTGCTGCTCTACACTTTGATGCTATGTAATTCATTTCCAAAGAATCATGATTGTTAGGTCTTCATTATGGGCTATACTTCCTATCTGTGGGAAGTAACCTTTTCTCCACTTAAAGCATTTTGCCTTGACTTTCACTTTGACACAGAAATAGCTACCCTGGAGTTATATTTACTTGTGGACAGCCAGTATAACCTTTTAATGCTAATGTTTCAGATTCATTTGGTTTGTGTAGTGTCTTGTAAAAGCAGAATATATTTGTATTTTGTTTTTCACCTACCCTGAGAGATGCTGATTTTGAGAGAAGAGTTTAAAATAGTACCATTTTTTTTAACAGAGCTGATGTTTGGTATTTTCTTGTAGCCACAATAACATGTCTAGAATGGGATTATGGTTTTCTTCAACCTATTTACTACCCAATGATACATCCTCATCTTCCTAACCCCGTAGAATCTAATCTACTCCATAGACACCTAACTTAATGGATCTTGTTGGGTGAAAGTGAGTCTGATTTTCAAACAAGAGTCTCTTCACTGGCCACAGATACTGTGAGAATAGGAGAGGTATGTATACAGACTAACTTCTTTACTGGGATTGTGGACATGAAGCAAGTTGCTAGACCCTACAGTTGTCAAAACAGTACCAGGGGCTTTGCTTTGTAGGTGAATTTTCTTCAATGTTTCCTTTAATAAATTCCATTCATTTCTCAATGTCTGCTCATAAACTCCAGAATTGCTTTCATCTGTAGCTTTTCCTTCAGAGATTGACACATTTGTATTGAGACACCCCATCTCTAGAGCACTCCATTGACTTTAGCATGAAATAAAATATCATAGCTTCTAGAAGCTTGTTTCATTTGTGGGAAGGAATATTGGGACACAATTATCTCTATAGTTGGGACTCTGTCTCTCTGTCTCTGTGTCTGTCTCTGTGTCTGTCTGTCTGTCTGTCTGTCTCTCTCTCTCTCTCTGTTATGATTTTTGTTTAATCTTTCTTTAAGTATACAATCTCCTAGGATGTATACACAGAGATTTTGACTGGTTCTATAGTTTTGGGTCATTGACTATAATTTATATTATTCTGATTTTTTTCTCAATACTATTTCATATGTTTCTTTATTCTTGAAAATTGAAAAAAAAATCAGAAGGTGAAGGTGACTCCTTCTTTTTAGGAACTGTTTTGTTTCATGAAACTAAGGATTGTCCTGTGAAGAAGGTTGATCCTTGTGTTCCTCTGTATGAACACTTGTTATTATCTTACACATACTGTAGCTTTTGGATTCTATTGAGAACATTAAAAATAACATTAAAAAGCTGTCTTATTTTCTCCATAGAGAGTCATTTTTTTACAGAGCACTTGTCCTTCTAATTTTCTTATGATTTGTAGTCTTTCTTGGTCCATGTGCTTGCTTCCTTGGCTAAGTTAATTCTTGTGTTTTTCAATTGTTGATGATTTACTGCAAAGCCATTTATCAGCCAAATAACTTGTTCTAAGAAAACACTGGAACTCTAATCAGGACTCTGAGTGGGACACTGAAAGTTGTATGAAAGAGTGGGGGAATGGAAGGAGCCAAAGGGGTCAGGAGCCCAACAGGGAGACCATCAAGGCCCACACATCTGGACCCAGGGATGGCCTGCACAAACTGATGCACCAACCAAGGACAGTTATATAGAGAACTAGACCTTCTGTTCAGATGTAGCTGATGGACAGCTCATTCTCCACATGGTGGTGGTGGGGAATGCAGCTGAACCTCTGACATGCATTCCAGTGCCCACAGTGTGATCACTGCCATTTGGCAGGAGGGCCTTGCAGGCACACAGAGGAAGGGAATGGAGGGTATCCTGATGAGAACTGATAGGCTGTGACCAGACAGAGGGGAGGAACCCCCAACCAGAGGTCTGGGGTGTGTGTGTGTGTGTGTGTGTGTGTGTGTGTGTGTGTGTGTGTGTGATAAGCAGAAAAGGGATGGAGGGTGGGAACAGGAAGGTAAGCATGAAGGGATAACAATCAGGATGTAAGGTGAATAAATGATAATAAAAATTTATGTAAAAAGAAAGAAAAGAAAAGAAAAGAAAGAAAGAAAGAAAGAAAGAAAGAAAGAAAGAAAGAAAACACTCATTTTGGAGCTGGTTCAGGTCATGAGGACAATACTGCTCAGAGAGAAAGTTTTCACATAAATTTCCTGAGTCCGATACTTTTATTGAGGTAGTGATTCTGAGAATCAAGAAGTTATCCAGTACTTTTCAGTTGTTTTTAGCAAGTTGTGGTCTTCAAGTGATATCAAGTAAGATGGAAAGAAATATAACACCAAATAATTCTTTATCCACCAATAATACATTTATTAATTATTTAAGTAAAGAACAAGTTAAAATTTCTCCAAAATAGTGTGCTTCCCAAGATTTTCATGGGATGAAATAGATGAGGCAAAATCTACAGGTCCTATGGCTTCAGTGAAGAAAACTATGTATTAGAGAAGATTCAGAGGTCCAGCACTTTGTCCTTGACTGCTAGGCATCCTGCAGAGATACACACTTGGCCCAGGGCCTTTGGAATCAAATGGAACCTCTGCCTTAGATGAGAAACAATAGCCAAGTTTCCAGCGTCTTGTTACTAACCAGGTCAGTGTGTTGAAGTAACACCTTGCTCAGTGGGGGGATATTTGTACTTCAGTGTCATGAAGTCTAAGGCCAGATGCTAATTTTATAGCAATTTGAAATCTATAACTGGAGCTCATGGGAAACTATAGGTCTTCCCATAGTAAAAAGAGCAGGAGTCCCACTGAACAAGTATGGTCAAGCCAACCACCTGCCCCTGGAGTGTTGGGATAACTTTTGTTTCAGCTAGTTCAGTTCAGTAACAATGCAAGCATTCTCTTGAAAGATCTTCAGGACTTGTTTTGCAAGCAGCACTACTATTTCTCCATCAATGAGAATTAAGAAAGGTCTCCAATTTTTGATAAAAAGCAGGAATATCTTCAGTAGCCCACAGTTAACCTTGATAATCTATAGATTTGTGACTTTAATGTAGTATGTGTCTAGTACAGCCCATCATAAAGCTACTGATTTATATTACACTGTTTTGTTTTGAATAACATCCTATTTTTTTCAGGAAACTTGGGAAATTAATATCAGGATACTGTACATACCCATGTAAAAGGAATAGTATTTCTTGTTTAATATGTTCATGTTCTAATCCCTGAATTTGTGAATACAGCACCTTACGTGAATAAACGATTTTGCAATTATGATTGAATTAAGGTTTCTGAGGTGAGGGAATAATTCTTTAGTATTTTTCTGATGGGTCTAGACAAACATATAGCTACTTATAGAAAAAATAAAGAAAGTTGGAAAACAAAAGAGATTCTGTGTTATACTATTGTCTCTGAAGATGGAAGTAAATCATTAGTCAAGAAACGTAGGCAGCCTGTAGAGGCCGGGGAATAGAAAGAACAAATTGTTTAATGAGTACAGATGTTCAGAATAGAAACACAAAGAATTCTGTAGAAAGGTGGTGCTAATGGTTGTAAAATAATATAAAATTACAACAGGCACTGTACTATGAGCCTAAACGCCCAAATGTTAAAATTTATGTTACTTTCATTCTACCCCAATTTTAAAAGCATCAAAGAAATTGTTCTCTTAGAGTTCTCGTAAGGCAGGCCATCCTAGCCACATCTTAAGGTTAGCCCAGCAATTCTTCTGAGCTCCCAAGCTAAAGGATAACAAAGCACTGATCATGGATCCCTGATTCTTGCTTTCCATACCATTAAGTGGGGGGGGGGGGGGGGGCGGGGGAGAGGTGTGGCTTAGTTGTTGCAGTGCTTGCCTAGCGCGTCCAAAGCCCTGGGTTTGATTCCCAGAACTGCATAAACTGGTGGCTCGTTTTTGCAGTCCAAGCACGGAGACAAGAAAATTAAGAAGACTGTTTACAGTTGCATAGTACATTAAAGGCCAGCTTGAACTCTGACTCAAAACAAAGAGCAAAACTAGAAACAAATACAATATCCTCCAGCCTGTTTTCTCACATATCAAAAACATAAACATGGTAAAATTATTAAAATTAACATTGGCACAGTATTCTTAACTAAACTTCAACTTTATTTTGATAGTCCCAAATTTTGCATTAATGCTAATTCTTTCTTTCACATTCCAGTTAAGTGCACTCCACTTAGCTGTTATGTTTTTTACTTTAATGACCTTAACTTTTGAGGAGTACTGGTCAGCCATTTTATAGACTATTCACTAATGAAGGGGTGATTGATATTATCTCTTGTTTTCCTCCCCAAGTTGCTTTTTGTCATGGTGTTTCATTACGGCAATAGTAACCCTGACAAAGATGTAAGCATGTATACAAATGGCCACACCCATTGTTTTATGCGGATGAGGCTAGCTAAACTCAGATTCTCGAGCTTGCATAGCAAGTGCTTTTCCTTACTCAGCCATCTTTCCTGGCCTCATGCAAGAACTTGAAGAGCCAACAAAATCAATTCTCACTGCTAGATACACCATTCCTAGCTTTAAAAAGCTGCAACCCGCCCCCCCCCAAGATCTCCATATTTTTCTGGCTCTCATCTGTAAAACTGAGTGATAACTCTTATCACCATCCTATGGATTAAATGAGGTAGAATAGCTATTTATCCAGCAAGCACTCAAGAAGCACCCCTAAGCTGATAAGAGGCACTTTTAGTGAAAGAGATGCTGGTGGTAGCTCTCAGCAGTGAACAAATGATGATACAGACTTTACTCGTGAGCATTTACAGCGTGACAGGAGTGTTGAATTATTGAATGAAGACTTATGTGCGTTACATCTAGGGAAGTAAAGAGTACCTGGAGAATGCATAATATGAGGCTCTTTTGTAGGTATCAGGAAAGCCACTTAGCACAATGCCTGGTAGATATGTGCCCTTGGAGGGAGCAGACGTTCTTTGTGTGTTCTTTTCCCTTTTCTGGAACTCTCCCTCATCTCTCAAACTAACAGGGTCAGATAAGGAGGTGATTTTTCTTTGTCCCTGAAGGATTGAGCAGAGCCTTTAAAGTGCTAATGTTCAGGAAGAGGAGCCAAGCTGACATCCAGTGGGGAGCTGTTTCTTAAGTGCACATGACAGTGGAACCCATTTCTGGCTTGCCACTTGTCACTAGCTTGCTGTTGTATGGCAAAGTGTTAGGAAATGCCACTTTAGTGCTTTGGTCTCTGGAGATGGCCAAGATGAAACACATCTCACAAACCCTGGTTTCTGAGCATGTTCAGATATTCACAAACATTTCCCAAGGACACTTCATCATGCACAGTACAGATGCCCTCACCACCAAAGGACAGATGAACCTTCCCAACCATTATGGAGGCATATATGCACAATAGCTGAAGAAAAATTTTCTTTTAACTTTTAGATATACACTAGAAGACAAATAAAAGTTCAAATGAATGCTTACATGTTCCTCACCAAGGGTCAATAATTATTGAGATTTTCCTATGTTTGCTTCATATATCACGTTTCTTTTATTAAAATATTTTGTTGGTGTCTAAAATATTTGAAACGCATTTGATCATATCACTCTAATTTCTTTGATGTTTATATACAAACCATGTATGCCTGTTACTACGTAATGACCATCTATTATCAAATCTAGCAAACCCCAACAGTGATTAATTGGTGTCATCTATGAAGAATTAAGAGCTTGGAAAGGCCCATTCGCCTGTCCTAGAATTATATGCAAAGTTAGCCTCCACTTGGGATATGGGCCACGAGTATCTTTTGTATCTTCTGTGCATAGGAGCATCTCCAAAAACTGCTTTACTACCCCTATATCTATCTCAACTTTGAAAAGGAGGAGTTTATCAACAACAGCTGTGGGACAAACTTAGGCAGATTGGAGACACACATTCTGAGTTCATAAGCTAGGTGTAAAGCACCAACCAAGGACCATGCATGGACTGGACCTAGTCCCCCTCCACAGATGTAGCTGATGGGCAGTTCAGTTTTCATGTGGGTCTCTTAGTAAGGGAAGTGGGGGCTGTCTATGACATGGACTCTCTTGCCTGCTTTTTTTATCATTTCCCCCTGGATTGGCCTTGCCAGGCCACAGGTGAAGATGATGTGCTCCGTACTTATGAGACTTGATGTATTGGAGTGGGTGGGGGAGTCTCCTTTTCTGAGGAGTAGGGGAGGAGGTAGGGGAAGAGGAAGTGAGGGAGGATTGGGAGGACAGGAAGGAGGAGGATATGATCAGGATGTAAAGTGAAGAAATAAAGAGAGAGAGAGAGAGAGAGAGAGAGAGAGAGAGAGAGAGAGAGAGAGAGAGAGAGATGGAGTTGTGTCCCAATCTGGATGTAAGATGGATAGGATACTGTGAGAATGACACAGGGTCATTATTTTTCCCACAAGATCCTATTTTTCTTCAAGGGGGGGGCACTGAAAGTACAATTAACCTAAACAGCAACAGGGCAATTCAGTAATAAAAGATTAAACTTATTGCATTGGAGTTGGATATAAACTAATGACATTGCATTCCAAAACAACACTTGGGGGCTGGAGAGATGACTCAGTGGTAAAGAACATTTGCTGCTTGTACAGAGGACCAGGTTTCCATTCTCAATACCCAGATAGTGGCTCAAAATCATCTGTGTCTTCAGTTCTAGGGTGTCTTCTGACTTTCTATGAAGGTCAGAAGAAGGAAATCTGGGGAGATTCTCAATTGCTTTGCCACAAAGAAGAGCCAAGGGATGGACATTATGTCCTGTTTCTACAGGGGCTGAGCTGACCTGGCATACTGTAGAATTGTG
Organism: Acomys percivali; assembly: GCA_907169655.1. Classification (NCBI taxonomy): domain Eukaryota; kingdom Metazoa; phylum Chordata; class Mammalia; order Rodentia; family Muridae; genus Acomys; species Acomys percivali. The sequence goes on along the minus strand of OU015746.1, from coordinate 111,172,779 downwards.
GCCATCAGGCCAATTCCCTACTGCCAGGTTTCATCTCTAGACCATCATGTGGTTAGATTCTCTAGCTGAAGGAGGAGCCTCTCCTCTGCTCCTCATTTCTCAACAGAAGAGGCTGTGATTGAATGCTGCCCAGCTGTGGGCTTCTCACTGGAACAGGAGCCCCCCTCCACTCCCCCTCCCCCGACTAGGGATCCTATTTAGCTGACAGCTGAATAAGCCTGGTGAACAATGGCCAGCATGCTTACTATCTGGGACAAACAGGGAAATTATGGCCTTCATATGTGTACACTGGTAACTTCTTCTGTTATTTACCTTAACAAAGCGACTCAACACAATTAGTGCAAACGACCAGAGGCTCCTGGTTATATTTAGCTAACGGATTCCGTTTAAGGAGCAAGAAGCTAATGATCTGAAGCACAGGCTGCTATCACAGCAGCCCTAATAAGCTGGAAATCACATGGAGAATAAGCATGGGTTGTTTGCCTGATGGGGGTGTGATTGGACCTGGAAAGGTACCAACAGGTTCCAGCCACTGTCCTCAACCATTTCACAGAGACATGCCTGGAATCTAATGGACACACGAGAGTTTGCTGTTCTTGTACCATTTTAAACAACCATCACTTTTTTAGACTGCCAGACCTCTGGTATGGGCTCTGCTGGATGCAGGCTTATTTGAAAAAAAAAAAAAAAGATCCTGGGGTCAATGGCATTAAGGGACTGACACTAAGATGCTCAGAGGATAGGGAGGAAGTACTAGGGAGATTAAAGATGGCAAAGTTTTGGAGGAGGACTTAAAAAGGTGTCCTACTACATGGGGGTGGGACATATCCAGTTGCCATGGAACACAGACAACTGGAATGTTGGGACAGTAAGAACAGGAGGCAAGGGATTGTCAATCAGTCCAGGACTGAAGACTTTTTTATTGGAGAAAGATCAGAGCTGTGGGGTCAGGCAGAGTAAGGTTTGCCTCAAATTCCAATTAATTAGGGGCAATAGTGCAATGTTTGTAAGCTCACTTTCCAGGAGGTCCGATAACGTGGCCCTTCGTATACACATTAAAAGATTAAGCTAATCTCAATTAGGAAATACTCAGAAAAATAGTTTTTTCTATTCATTATCTGTAGACATGGTTTTGTCTTCAGTCCTAATCTACACAGTACAACACCTACTGATATTACACTTACACTGACTTTGGTATTCAAGATGCATGGGAGGATGCGACTATGTTAAAAGGTAAATGCATGCAAATATAGTGCCATTCTCTCCAAGAGACTTAAGCATTCATAGACTTCAGTATTTGTAAGGTTTCTGGTACCTGGGTCCAAGGCACAAAGGTGAGATACACTTTCTTTTTTTCTTTTTCTTTTTTCCATATTTTTAAATTTTATTTATTTACTCACTTTATGTCCTGATCTTAGCTCCCTCTCTCCTCTCTTCTGGTCCCACTCTCCTTCCCTCTTTCCCCTATAGCCCCTCTCTGGCCTTGGCCAACCCACCTCAGCACATTAAATTACATCAAGGCAAGGGGAGAAATGATTGAAAAGCAGGCCACAGAGACCATGTCAGAGACAGCCCCCGCTTCCCTTACTAAAGGATTCACATGAAGATTAAGCTGCCCATTGGTTGCATCTGTCAGGGCGCCTAGATCCAGTCCATGCTTGGTCCTTGGTTTGTGCCTCACTCTCAGTAAGGCCTGGTTAGTTGGCTCTGTTGGTCTTCTTGTAGAGAGTTCCTGCCTCCTCTAGGTCCTTCTGTCCTTCCTCCAACTCTTCCCAAGGCTCCCTGAGCTTTGCCCAGTGTTTGTCTGTGAGTCTCAGCGTCTGTTTCACTCCGTCTCTGGGTGGAGCCTCTCAGAGGACAGCCATGTTAGGCTCCCATCTGCAAGCATATTAATAGTATTAGAGGTTGGTACTCTCCTATGGGGTGGGGTTCAGGCTCCACCATATAACAAGGACATCTGCACGACTATGTTCATAACATCTCTATTCGTAATTGCCAGAAACTGGAAACAACCCAAATGTCCCTTAACTGAAGAATGGATAAACAACCTGTGGTAGGTACATTTACATAATGAAATACTACTCAGTTATTAAAAACAAAGACATCTTGACATTTGCAGGCAAATAGATGGAACCAGAAATGACCATCCTAAGTAAAGTAACCAAGATCCAGAAGAACACACATAAGCCACGTATGTACTCATTTATAAGTGGGTTTTAGCCATGTAGCACAGGATAACCATATCACAATTCCCAGATCCAAAGAAGATAAGTAGCAAGGAGGATCCAAGTGAGGATGCTTACATTGTGCCCAGAAGGGAAAATATAATAGACAGTTGAAGCAGTTGAAGAGAGGGAACAGGGTAGGAGAAGAGAGCAAAGAGATAAATGAGGGAGGAGATCAGCAGTGGGAGTACAGACGGCTTGCAGAGAGGTGAGAAGCCATGAGCAGGGACATCTCTACGACAAGCTGGAGAGCTAGGACAAAATAGGCTTCTGGAGAGATGTGGGGATGACTGTAGCTGAGATTTCTACAGCAGAGGTGGAAAAGACTGAAGAGGCCATCCTCTAACTAGACAGGAATACTAATGGAGGGTGGGGAACACCAACCTATCCATAAAAACTTCAATCTAAAATTTACCCTGCCTACAAAATATGCAGGGAAGAAAATAGAGTAGAGCTTGAGACAATGCCCAACCAAAGCCTGGCCCAACCGGAGACACCCACTTTATAAAAATTGATATTTAAAGAGATTTTTATCACTGGGGGACAGCCTTGAGGCTGATTTGTGCCCTCAGATAAGCCTTCACTCCAGATAGCATCATGAATTCTGGTATACATCATAAATATAGGCATGTTGTTTTAAACTTCCCATGAACCCAAAATAAAATGGGGCTACCTAGAAATTAAGTATAAACCTTAAAGTCCAAATATACCTTGTTACCTCACAGCATTATATGCTGTAATTTAAATTCATTTTGTTTCTTAGAATGAAAGACAGATAAAGTTATTGTCCTGAACTTGCTATAAACTAAGAGATAGCTGGAAAATGTGTAGCCAGGTCAGTCCTAATTTTAAAAACATATATTCTTGTAACCTCCTGCAATTTGTTAACCCTTAGACCTTGTCAATGTTTGTCACTCTGAATTCACTATGAACATATGTAATGAAGACATATATCAGAAATGTTTAGTTTTAATGAAAAATTTTAACCTGTTGTATTTTAGAATTCATCTGATTTTGTGATTAATTGCCTTTTTAACTATGGGGGTAATTCCTTTTCCCAGAAGTATAAATACTATAACCAGACAATAAATGGTGTTGAAGTTAAAAAAAAGAGAGATTTTATAATGTTGAAAATGGAAAAAGTGATCTCATAATGTTTGGCACATAGATATGCCTCAAGTCACTGCTTTGGTCTCCATCATTGCTCTTGTACTACCTGCTCTGGTGATTTTGACAAGATATTAGTGAACAACAAAGTGTTGTTTTCTGTATAATGTGTTTTTCTGTTTTGATCTTTAAGAGAAAAGGGGGATTGAGAAATGGCTTAAGAATCAAACTTCTTGCTTTGCAAACATAAGGAGTCTTCCTTCAAACTTGAATCCCTAGCATCCATATAAAAATCCAGATGTGACTGTGAGAGCCAATAACCCCAGAAATAGGTGATGGGTAGAGACAGAGGCTATGAGAACTCCTGACCAGCTAAGCCTAGAGAAATAACAAGGTTCTCAGTAAGTGAGAGATCCTGTTTCAAATCAATAAAAGGGAGAGGCATAGAGGAACACACACATAACCCATGTATATTCACATGCATGAATGCATGCACACACATGCACACACACACACACACACACACACACACACAGCAAACAAAAAAGGGATGTGGTTTTAAACTCTACTTTGGGAACTTTCTTGGGCCACTGGTTAAGTAGTTTGATATTCTAATAAGACTTCTTGCAGACATTGTGGGTAATTTTTGGTCCTCCATAAGATGGTATACCAAGCTACATTTTCTAATTTCCCATCTTTGTGATGGGAACATCTTCAGGATGAACCAAAAACATTCTTACCTATAAAATTAGGTAGATGTTTATGTACGGGTCTTTGCAGTGCATTTACACTTTATTCCTTATCACTCAGACCACCTCCAAGAAGTTATGACTATATATTCTATTTCATAGTAGAAGAGGCTTGGGTGACTTCCTCTCATCATCAGTAATTATTGGTTGTTTGTGATGCTCTAAATCTTTTCTGCCAATCCGCTGTGACAAATACCTACTTTGTGGACTCTTTCTCTCTAATAATACCATCTGATCTTTCATGCCCATTACATCCTTTTGTTGTGAAGGTGCAGGTGCCTGACTTAACATTCTACCTGATCAATGTGAACAACTGAAGCACCAGTAAGAATCCAGGGGCCCCAGTTTGTGATGTAGCAGCAGCTTCTGGACCTATTTCTGAAAGCTCAGCCTGGGAATTATCATCTCAATTACTGCAAGGACTATGTGAGTTTTCTAAAATCCCTGAAAAAATTCCTACTATCTAAAACATATAAGTAGAACAGACACCCTGACTTACGTGCTTGTTTTCATTTCATATTGTCGTTGCAGCTAGGAAGAGTTCTTGGCTGTGTCTCACACCTCCTGATACTCTTCATGGCCTCTCTTAGGTAGACCTATGTTGGGTGTTGTCCACCCTTCTTGCTGGTGTCAACTCCATCTGTGTATGTCAGAGTTTATGCAGAGAACTCTAGGCACCTCCTGTTGCCTGTCTTTTCCTAGCTAGGTACTTAGATGGTTGCATTAATTAAACCCTAAAGAGACATTGGGATCCAAGGCTGAGCAGAGTAGCAGATTTGCCTCATTGTAGTCCTTTGTCTTGGGAACACGGAGACAAATCGACTACTATAATCTTTTTTCTACAAGGTTGAAAAGAGTACAATAGGCCCCCTCTATTCCTTGGAGATACATTTCAGGCCATGCTAATAGACGCCTAAAATGACAAATCAAACAAACTCCAGTATTTTAAATGATTAAGGGGAGGTAGCACATACAATGTGGAGACTTTTGGAGAAAAGAACATTCATGTCCCAGTGGGACAACATGATTTCTATCATGATACTCATGTATGTAAACTGACTTGTAACTTAATATTCATGGCATTTTTTCTGAAGACTCTCTTACCACTTTAAATCCATGATTTGTTGCTCTTCCTTGTTCCTGAGGTTGATGGCCAAAGTTTCTTAGGAACAAGGGAGCAGGAGGGGTTCAATGGTCCATGAGCATGAAGGGGAAAAAACCTTCCAGGACCAGTTGCAAGGAAGCAGATCAATTTTATTTAGGGTGAACAAGGGCTATAGAGGACTTTGGGGAGGGGGTGGAGATATTCAGGTTGGACAAATGTCATCGGCTGAAGGGCTAATACCCTGAGATGCCTCTTTAGCATGGAAAGGCATTCCAGGAATCCCAAGTCCTGTAGAAAGGGAGTTGGACCGGTCATTTCCTAAGCCTATATAATATTCTTCAGGTACAGGGTGTGGGGAACCAGAGTCTCTGAGGCTGAGAAGGATCCTCATCAACAAAGGGAGTCCTCGGGTTTGTACCAAGCTCAGGGCTTTCTGGTAATGGTGTACTGTGTGACCTTAGCAGCAGGCTTTCTGGACAGTGGCTGATCTTGGGTAACTGAGATTACTGACATGGAGTGAGGAATGTTGTTGGTTCCTTTGTGAATCACTGGCTGCTCTGTTCAGAGACTCCTCATCTGGTATAGAGTCAGCCATAATTGGAAGCCAAGGAGAAACCTTTGCAGCCAAGTCTTGAATGATGTTTGACCTCTTTGGGTGACTGCGTTTTCTACTATTGTGTTAACTCTTTTTGATATCTAGCTTGTTAATAGGATTTTTTTAACTGGCTGTTCCCTCTACAGCCTTCCAATGTATGTAGGTGGCCAGCTTCCTATTTACTCCCCTGATGTTATTGTCCTTATTTCCTTCCACTACACTTTGACAGGCCTAAAAGTAATGTCAATAATGTAAAACAGAAAAACTAAAACTTGTTTGGACAATTTCTCAATACCTACCCCCCCCAAACTTATCTATCTATAAAATCTAAGCCAGGTTTCTACATTTTCTGTCAGTGTTGTGAGTGTGTGTATATGTGTGTGTGTGTGTGTGTGTGTGTGTGTGTGTGTGTGAGAGAGAGAGAGAGAGAGAGAGAGAGAGAGAGAGAGAGAGAGAGGTTTTCTGGGAAATGCCCCTGGGGAATTTTGATGGCACTATTTCACAGGTGTTCAGATTATTCCTTATAGCTAAAAACAAAACTTGTATAGAGTGGATGGCATTGCTGTAGAGTTGATGGCCTTTAATTTCTGGATTTATGCCTTATGTCTTTGGTCTTGATTAGTTTCAGCAAGACTTTGTTTCTTCTTTCCATATTCCAAGTTTAAGACTAATTCTGCAATTTTCTAATTGTTCATGTTTAATTTTGCTTGTTATTAGTCTGTTTTTTCGTGCAAGCTTTAGAGGAAAACATGCTGGTGTTGTTTTTGCCTTTACATTTTTATACTGAAGAGTTGCATATTGCTCTAATTTAACAAATGAAGCTTGTTATGCTAGTAGCCTGTAAGTGTTACTATTAAAATTATATTACTCATCTTACCACTTTTGGTTTCTATTTATTTACTCTCTATGGTTGTAACATGGAACCATAGGACAGGTATTTCATAAAGGACAGGAGCTAATGTAGCTCAATTTGGAAGAGGCAGGAGCACAGTTGGTTGGTTAGTAAGACAGAGAAAATGTGCTACCTCAAGTCTCCTCCTGTGTTATAGAACCCCAAGTATGAACACAAGGTTTCCACAGTCCACCCCTAATATAGTCCTATCCTCCAAATAGAATAAAAATGTGGATTAGGGTTAATTTTACTGCACTTAAACTTTTGCTTATATGACTGCACAATCAAATTCTATTCCTATTTTGTATATTCTTTTCATCGCTTTTGCTATGCACTACACCATGAAGTTCCAGGTAGGGCTTCATCATAAGAATGAAGAATGGGGTTCGGTTAGAAGTCACATTTCTGTGACCTTTAAGTATGTGTGGTGAGCCCTGGGAGAAGAATGCCAAGACAAGAGTTTTCTCAAAATCAATCTGCATACAGTCAAAGTATAGTTTCTTATGATATTCTCAAAAGGCTCTAAATATTTGGGGTGGTGCTGTGTAATTTAAAATACAGGAGTTTCTTCAGATACATGACATCTTCAGCTTTGCTTCGCTCTGTGAGTGCTTTCCCATGGCTGTTGCTGTTGGGGTTTCCTTTGTCGTTTGTAGCTGTTCAGATGCCTTCCTTTGAGAATGTGATATCCTCAACTAAGAAATTCTTCTTTCTGCACATAACCATACCACATCTTCATATTTCTACTCTATTTTTTGTTGTATGTCTCAATATTTTCATATTCTTTTACTTAAACAAGGTGGTTGTTTGAATCTGTTAAAGAGGGTTCTGATGTAGTTACTCAGATTGGGGCCACTGGGGCTTTCCCCTTAAGGAATCTGCTTTTCAGAGAGAAAGAGTGTAGCCTCTGAAATATAATGTCTGGAATTATGATGCTTAAATTTTGAGTGACAAAATGGAGCCGTCCTATTTATTTTCTTTTTACCATGGGAGACCATCTGAATGCTGCACTCCATGAAACTGCCTTAAGAGTCTGTGCTTCTTTGGCTCTGAAAACTCCCTGAACCACAGGATGCAGAGCCTATCCTGCATTTCCATGTCTGTTTTTATCATCTCTTCAGCTGATTGTGACATACCCCAAGTCCAGAACCACTGCCTTCCACGTTGGGGTGCTCCATGCTCTTTTTTCAGCTCCCTGAGCACCATCATCTACTGCTGGTACTCTCTGGAAACTTGTCAAAAACATTCTGGTCCTCAGGATTTTTCTTGCCTCCACCATTGCTAAAGAGTTTGTTTGAATGTGGCTCATCTTTATCAAAGGGCTTCCTTGGTTTTATATTGTTACCATATCAGAATCGTGGAGCCTTGTTCTTGTGTCATCTTTTCTAGACAGTTCTACTCTGTGATGTCTCTTTCCATCTTTTTATGCCATAGGCAGGGGCTCTCCAGAACACCTTGGTCTTCTGTGCCAACTTCACTGCCCTTATGGAAAGTGTATTTTCTTTCTCTTTTGCAAGCTTGGTTTCCTTTAAGTTCTGCACAAATGATGGCATTTTTAACCTTTCAACTATACTTTCTACCCCAGCAGACTCTTCTGAAACCAACAGCTGGAACAATCCTTTGAAGCTACAGTTATCTTTAAGCATCCACAAGAGCTTAGTTCCAGAACTTTCTATGAATACCAAAATCTGTAACACTCGTTTCCTATATAAAATACATAGTATACGTATAGACTCTACATATACCCTCTTATATACTTCAAATCACAATTATCTTAATAAAACACCTATTGTAATTAAATGTTGTATAAATTGTTATATTGTATTGCTTAGGGAAAATGGAAATAAAAAGTCCGTTGATATTTAGTAGAGATCACCTGCACTGGATATTTCAAACTGTAGTTGATTGAATATATTGATGGGGATCCCATGAACAAACAAGGCTGACCACATCTTTCTTTTCACTTGTATCTTCCCATTCCTCCTTCCCTCCCTCTTTAACCCTATTCCCCTCCGTTACACCTGTGACAGAAAGGAACCTCCTCCCCCACCATATAATCACAGATTATCAGGTCTTATCTGGATATCCTGCTTCCCCTTCCTCTGAGTGCCACCAGGTCTCCCCACAAAGAGGAAGTGGTTAAATAGGGGACACCAGAGTTCATGTCAGAGGCAGTCTCTGCTCTCCTCACAACTATGGAGAGTGTACTGTCCATTGTCTGGATCTGTATAAGGGGTCTAGGTTTACTGCATGCATTGTCCTTGGTTGGAACAGCAGTTTGTGCAGCACCACCTCCTGTTTCCAGATCCACCAGCTTTGATGGTCTTCTTGAAGGGTTCCTGAGCCTTCTGGGTCCTTCTATCTCCCCATTCTTTCATACCACTCTGACTTGGAATCTCAATAGGGAGTCCCAGCATCTGTCCTGATACTCGGCTGAATGAAGACTCATAGAGGGCATCCATGCTGGCCTTGTATCCAATTGTAAGTGAGTATATATCATGTTTGACCTTCTATGTCTGGGTTAACTCACTCAGGATGATCATCTCTAGTTCCATCCATTTGCCTGCAAATTTCAAGATTTCCTTGTTTTTAATAGCTGAATAGTAATCCATAGTGTAAATGTATCACAATTTCTTTATCTGTTCTTCGATTGAGGGACATCAAGGTTGTTTCTAGAGTCTGGCTGTTACAAATAAGGCTACTATGAAATGGTTGAGCAAATGTCCTTGTTGTGTGGTGGAGCATCTTTCGGGTATATTCCAAGGAGTGGAATAGCTGGGACTTGAGGAAGCCCTATTCCCAGTTTTCTAAGAAAGCACCAGATTGATTTCCAAAGTGGTTGTACAAGTTTGCACTCCCACCAGCAATGAAGGAGTGTTCCCCTTTCTCCACATCCTTACATGATCTGTCACTTGAGTCTTTGATCTTAGCCATTCTGATGGGTATAAGATGGAATCTCAGAGTTGTTTTGATTTGCATTTCTCTAATGACTAGGGGTGTTGAACATTTTGTTAAATGTTTCTCAACCATTAGATATTCCTCTGCTGAGAACTCTCTGTTTAGCCCTGAACCCCATTTTTAATTGGGTTATTTGGTTTGGTGGTTTTAAAATTGAGTTCTTTTTATATTTTTAATATTAGCCCTTTGTCAGATGTAGGGTTGGTAAAGATCTTTTCCCAGACTGTAGGATGTCATTTTGTTCCATTGACTGTTTCCTTTGCCTTTTCAGTTTCATAAGGCCCCACTTATTAATTGACCTTAGTGCCTGGGCTGTGGATATTCTCTTTAGGAAGTTGTTTCCTGGGCTGATGAGCTCAAGGCTCTTCCCCACTTTTTCTTATAACAGAATTAGCTGATCAGGTTTTATGTTGAGGTCTTTAATTCACTTCTAACCACATCATTCCTCATGGCACAGTATATACAGTGACGTTGTCCAAATTTACCTTCAACACTGTAAGATTTATTTTCTGGAGTAGTCATCCCTGTGGTAACTGCCCATCAATGGAGAATGTTACTTCTCCCAAGGCCATGATTTGTTTTCTGGAGTTGTCATCCCTGTGGTAACTGCCCATCAATGGAGAATGTTACTTCTCCCAAGGCCATGATTTGTTTTCTGGAGTTGTCATCTCTGTGGTAACTGCCCATCAATGGAGAATGTTACTTCTCCTAAGGCCATGCCTCTTCCTGGGGTAGCTCACATCTCACAAGTGGTAGATGCACAAGTACAGAGCCTGGCATCTCCCACAGTATAGGCCACTGCTGAAGAACGATCTGAACTTTAGAGCTTATTTCTTTGCTATGTGTGACTATGTCATGGTCCAACTTCTCCATTTATTAAACTCATACTTTCCCCCTTCTGTCAGTGTCTCACATGGCCCAGGCTGTCTTCACATTTGCTATGTAGCCAAAGACAGCCTTGAGTTTCTTATCTTTCTTCTACTTCCTTGTGATTTCTAGCATTATAATAGTCTGCCACCATGCCTAGGTGCCCTTCCCTTCTCTAGGTATCAGTCTTAAGACCATTCCTGATGTAAACTTCCTTCATGATAGTTTCACTCCCATAGTCTGCGTCAGTCGATCCCATTCTATACCCCTGAGTCACTTCTCTCAAAACTCTTGCTTGTCTGTCACAGTGTCCAGTGTGAAAACACCTTTGACTGAACTCTTTTGACTTCTTGCTTTTTTATTCAAATACCTGATCAAATATTCTCACACCAAGCAGGGCTTTAGGGTCTCTTTATTAGAATAAGCCCCATCATTCTTAGTTCCCTGATTTATTTTCTAAGTGCACCCATGGCCTTTGGACACACACACTTCCACTTGATTGTGCCTTCTTCTAAGAGTGCATATGCTCCATGAGGACATTTTGTTTATTGCTTTTTCCCCAGTGTTTGGCCCAAAGTAAAACCTGAATAAATGTTTGCAGAAATAATGAATAATGAGTGAACTCAAATTTTTCTTGTTTTATATCTGTAAGTAAACTCACTTGTGAGGCTCCTCATTTTGGGGTGCAGTGGGATGGCTGAGATTTGAGTAGAGAGTACCTCTTATGCTGTATCCCTAATTAGCTAATTTATCTGAGCTGCTCCTGGTATGTAGGATTCCTGGAAGGTTGCCTAGGCATAGCCTATTTCTCTAAGACTGGAAAGAATATATTGGTTTCTTCTCTCTTCTCTCTTCTCTCTTCTCTCTCTCTCTCTCTCTCTCTCTCTCTCTCTCTCTCTCTCTCTCTCTCTCATTTTTGAAAAAAAAATCTTTTCTGTGCTATATTTGAGCTGTTTTATTTCAAAATATTGGATACTGCTTCCTGCCTTTTCTTTAACCTTAAACTTCATCCCTGCTTGCTCTGTGTGGGGATTGCTCAGTTGTCCCAGAAGGAGGTGCTCAGCTGTCACTCACAATAGGTGATCAGCAACGCTTGACTTGGCCTCAACCCTAGACTCTCTCATTTTGAAGAACCAGTTAGTTATTGGTAGGTCAACTGGATTTGCATGATTCTTGCATTCATAGTCACTGTACTTTTTTAATGTTATAAAATCCTTTTTTTCTTGTTAGAAACATGACTACAGGTGGGAAGACAGCTCAGTCAGTAAAGAACCTGCTGCATAAGCACAATAACCAGGGTTCCATCCCCAGCACCCACATACAAGATTGGATGTGGTAATGTACTTGTCATCCTTGTGCTGGGGAGGGTGAGGCTTGCTTGCCAGCCAACCAGCATACTCAGATGAGCCCCAGATCCTAGTGAGAGATAAGTCAAACAGCTCCTTTAGAATAATACCTCACGCTAACTTCTGCCCTCCATGTGCAGAATTGCACATGCACCCACACATGGACATGCAAACATATGCACACCCATATACACAATGAACACAAAGCTTGTAATACAGCATTTCAATAAAGAACAAGAGAATAAGCATGTCTTATGCTTAGCAATTTTCCCTTTTGTTTTGGCTCGCTGTTCATTTTCTCATTTAGGAGTGTGAGTCTGTGCATCCCTTTTCACTGTGGGTGGATCTAATATCTGGAAGATCACTTCAATAATGAAGGGTTGTTTGGAGACCCCATCAGACTTGAGCAGGTAAATGAGCAGTGACTGCTTCAATTAGCTGATAAAAATGGAATACCACTGGTCCAAGCCATCTATCTCTTGTCTGAACACAGAGCCTCTTGTTCAAGCAAACAATCACCAGGGTAGTAGTTCTTTCTTAACAGGAAAGATGAGGAGTCAGTGCCTACCAAAGTCCAGAAGGTGGCGACATACACATTTAAGGATAGTTGATGGGCAGGTAGTCCTTTGTGAGAAAAATCCTTAATTGAATGGTTTTACAGTAGCAGCCACCCTTTTTCTGACCTACAGGTTGTCCCTTTCGAAGGTCAGGTCATTCACAGTATGCTTGTTTCTTTTTACTGTCCAGTACAGTAGGGAGAACACTGTATGGAAGTTTGAAATCCTGCCCTTGTCATTTGTAAGCTCTGTGGCCCTGAGGATGGCATGTACCCTTGGTTTTGTTCAATATAACTTAGGATGAATAAGAACTCTGGCATTGGAATCTGAGGAGCCAATGAGATAATGATCTTTAGGTATTTTATGTATTGTTACATTGGCATAGCTTTCTGCATTAGAAAAGAGTTCTAATGTTCAGGGTGAGGCATCCACTCAGGCAGACATGGTGAGTTCTAGGGCTGGTGGTGGGGGGCGGCTTGGAGTAAGCCCCCAGTATCTCATAGCTAACTGAGGCCTGTGTGACAGCCTCTGGTCTCCTCTCCCCTCACTTGGGTTCCTGTGAGCCTGGAGTTTGTTGATGACTTCAGTGTGTAAGCATGGCTATTACTCCTAAAGGAGGGGACAGGTTTGGGTGCCCTGTCACTCCTCTGGAAGGAATTGAAAGAGAGGTGATTATGACAATTTAAACCATACTGAAAAAGAGCATACATTGAAAAAAAAAAAAAGATTTCTTGAATATCTGAGGTAGAAGCTTAGCCTTCAAAGCAGGAATTTCTACCTGCCTGGAAAATTGGATTTCTTACCCTCTAGGTTGGTAAAATTTCTGGATAACTTAGGGTGTCTAAACTGTGGGTTCCTGTGAATGATGGCTATGAACAACACAGATCCAGAAACGGGGACATGTTGCTATGGCAACCTGAAGCTAGAAGTTCCTCCAAGCCTTAGAAAGGCTGTCAATTAGATCCATGTACTTAGGGAGTATCATGAAAACAGACACTTGTCATTTTTCTAACAGCCTTCCAACATTCTATACGTTTAAGATATGTTGGAAGGAAAAGCCCGCGGTTAAGTTTAGCTGTTTATTTTAAGAGAATTCCCCTGTGTGGCTTTGACAGGGCAGATATTTTTCCCCTCTCCACACTAAAAGAGAAAAGCAAGGCCCTCCAGTGTTGCACAGAAATGCGATTAGGAGAGTCACTTATGTGGTTCAGGTGAAGTGATGTGAGGCGGGAGAGCCTCCCCCCCACATTCTTGTACTCGTTGGGGTGGGAAAGCCAGCTCACTTTATCTTCACACCCTTTGAGCAGATCTCCTATGGCTCTTTGGCATGGTGTACCCACGCTGACTGATAGGTACCATTCATTAATGGGGCAGCTCAGAAAAGAAAACATTATTAGACATCACTCTTTCCAAATGTCAGACACCAAAGAGAACGGAATCATAATCTTTTGCTTAGACTGACTTGCTGGATGAGGCTGGCTGCTGGGATCCGACTCTCACTGAGAACACAAATCAATAGTCAGTGTGGAAACCACAGTTGGAAACAGGGGCTTAATCCAAGATTGGCTAGGACTATTTGTTTCCAATGGAATATGTGCATGTATGTGTGTGCATAAGCAAGACTGTACCTATGTATTTGTTTATGCTCACCCAAATCTGCCACTTTTGTATTGCAATTTGCAGAAGAAACATGCCTCTTATCTTGAATATGACAGTCCACAAGATGGGAACAGTTTTTAAAAGGGGTTGAAAACCGATAATGTCAGGTACATTCAAACAGCTGAAAGCTCCTACTTAATCGAGTCCTTCTTTGCTTAACACATTATTCAGCTGAATGACAATTGAAAATTCAGTCCCCTACATTGAGAATCCATGACTGGCGCTTCCTTGATGTCCAGGTACAGGACATTGTGTTCTCTTTACTTTCCTTTTAAATGTCAGTTCATAAATAGGTCAACAGAAAGTTGAGTGTTGTTAGTTCCTCAGTTAAGTTTAGCCCATATAAACGTAGCAAACTTAGTTCCATTTGGTTCTCAGCAATATTTGAAAATTGCATTTTACAGTTGGGTCTGATTGCATCTGCTAATTATCACATCTCTGCTTGTGGCAAAGAAGCTAAACAATATTGGTAAGCAGTGGCACAGACATTGCCTGCCCTCACTGATTGAATTGTGGGGGGGGGGGGCAGTGGGAAGAAGGTGGGAGGAATAAAAGGGTTCCCTAAAGTATGCAAATCATGTGGCCCCAGATGAAGATCATTCTGAGAAATCCCTTCTATGTCTATTTTACAGTAATTGTGGTAATTAGCATACTGAAAACAGAGAGCATAAAGATGGAGTCAGAGAGCTTCCTGCACTGCTCTTTCCTCTGATACTGAAAACTGTGAACAAGTGGTTGGTAGAGTGATTCTCCAATCAATTGCATTAAGATAGGCAGTGTGACACCATTCATGGTCAGAACATAGGCCATGTGTCAGTCCTTGCTCTGCCATTAATCGGCTGCTTAGTCTTGGAAAGTCACTCATACTGTCTGGCATTTGACTTCATTGTCTCTATGATAAGAGAGCTGAACTAATTGAATACAAGGTTTCTTTTTTGATTCTCCAAGTTCAAAACCTGTCACATGGCCTGGAAAGAGCTCCTTCCTATAGTTGGGGAAAACTCCTGGTGTTGTTTAGGCAACATCTGTGCCCAGATTTCCAGCCTAGCCATGAGTATTTGGAGGACTAGAGTCCATGTTCTGTTGCCCCAGCATGTTCAAGACTTTAATTATCCTCCTCTCTCAAACCAACATCAAGTTATGCAGAGCATGTACTTTAACACACTCCTTTATATGTTCTTGTATAAAAGAGAGATGCACTTCACTGGATGTGTCTTCTGATTGTTGCTTAAAGGACCACAGCATCGTGAACTAGGAAGTGGTGGGAGCTGAGCTTCTCTTAAATGTTGTGTTTTAAGATTGATATTTGGCTCAAAATCAGAACTTTGACCAGGCCAAAGGCTTGGTCACCTTTCCTAAGAGCTTTATTAGTGACAATAATTTTACAGAGAACATTACTCCTCTCCGGGCAATGCCTCATCTGATGTAATGCTCTCTGCAGAAGACAAAATTACAACAATTATGAACTTGGTCTTGGCTGTGTCCCCAGAATTGACCTTTTGAAGGAACCTAGGTTATGTCTGTTATCTCTCCAAGGAGAACTGCTGCTTCCAGAATTGCTTTGGGACCCCAACCTGTCAACATAAAATTGCAGTTAGTAATCTTGCTGCATTTTCCAGATTGGGTGCACATAAGCTTGAGCACATCCGAATCCTGAGTTTCCAGTGTTATTTAGAGAACTGAATACTCCAAGCGCTTGCTTTCTCCAACTCAATTCTCATCATTATCCATCAACATCACAGTGTTTTTATTCTCCATTTCTTTTTATATGATCCTATTAGTTAGGAGAAACCCAAGTGATATTTTTCTTCACTCTGCCCTTGTCTCATCATTGTTTTTGCTCGAAACCAAGGATTCTATACCTCTTGCTCGATGAGAATTCATCCATTGTGTAACCAACAATTTCCATAGCCTGGTTTTCTCCATGGAGTTTCTTTAGAGATGGAACAAAGGCAGCCTTTTCTGCTCCTTTCAAACAATTTTTGTAATCTGTCCCTAAATCAGGAGCTGGGGATACTGTTCTTAAATCATAGAAAGATCCCTTTGATGTTAGCTGCTGTTCACTCAGTGCTCTTGGTGTCCCTCTCCATGAAGATGCAGGTGATATTTTTGAACTGAGAGTGAGTGATGCTTTTGTACCCAAAGGTTTATAGCCCTGTCATGGCTCCTATGTGATGACTCAGCTAACTGTGTCTTTGAGTGTGTGAGGCCATCAAACCTTGGAGATTGTTGCTCTACATCTCCTAATGAAATTAACACTCCCAGCTGTTAAGGAGCCAGTGGCGCTGAGAGAGCTCTGCAGAGGTGGGATGCTTGCTGGCCTCAGGGACATTTGTGCTTCTTGGGTATGGTTTCCATATTTTGGAAACCTCACTGATCATAGGCCAGCCCAGCAGCGCATCTATATTGTCTATTTAGGTCATATAAGGAATGGTTATTTTTCTTGTACAACTTTTCCTGTTGCCACAGCAGCAGAGAGAAAAGTGATGAAGTACCAGTCTTTCAGTTTAATTTGACAAAACATACTGAGAGTCTGCTGCACTGGGGCCAATGAGGTGAATAAGAGATGTGACAGTGCCTGTGCATGCAATTCCATAATGCACATGAATTTTTCTTTCTTTCTTCTCCTCCCCACCCCCGGGGCCATGCTGTGACTTGGAGACCTGACAAGCATAGAAAGGTGGAGATCAGGGATGAAACTGAAGAGATTTGCCTAGCTAAGCCTCCATAAGATTTTCCTCTTTCAGTAGGTTGCCAGCATTGCACTATGTTGCAGAAGGTTGCGTGAGCAATTTTAAGTGTTTAAAGGAAGCTAAATAGGAGCCTGGCTGGCTCCTAATGCACTACAGATAGTAGCATCAGGCTGACATGATACTACTCCAGGTTAGGGGAACTGAGTCAAGACTTTGTTTCCAGAAGTAAGAGACAATGTACTTTCAGAGTAATCCCAAAGATGTAAGTGCTGAGACTTGTCCTGATCATCTTAACTTCCTTTATGGCTTTATTTCACTTAGCTTCAGAAATAGTGAATGGCATAGGTTTCCATTATTGTTACTTGTTTTCTTTTCTTTTGTTTGTTGAAACAGGGCCTGACTATGCAGTGCTGGCTGTCATAGAACCAACAGAGATCTTCTGCCTGTCCCTGCACTGTCTCCCTGTGCTAGGATAAGGGCATGTGCCATTGGGCCTGGATGACTTAGTTTTGGGATTTTTAAAAAAATTTTGTTTTTCCTACCCTTTACAGTCCTCAGTTTTATTTTCTGGTTTCTTCTCCGCTCTTGACCCCTTAATGCTGTACTTAATGTGCCAGGCTCAGGGCCGCGTTCATTCCTTGCTGTCACATTCACCATTTTATTGAGTCCCTTGCCATTAGATGGCATCTTGCGACTGACAACTCACCCATGTTCATTTCTGCCTATGCCTCTTCCCTGAATTGCCGACGCAGGCATCCAGCAATCTGTTCAGCATCTGTACTTGGACTCTTCACACTCAGTGGGATCCAAAACCAAAGGCTCCTTTCCACCTGTTCCTTCTGTAATTTTCTACCTCCCAATGGATAGCAAATCTGCTCTTCCAGTTGCTCAAAGGAAGCAGCCTCAGCATATAGCTTTCTATCTTTCTCTTACATACAGTGTCTATTTTGTCTGGAAACATTGATTGCTTTCCCTTCAGAACACTGCCAAGATCCAACACTTCCTACTACTTCCTGAGCACAGGCAAACCATCCACATGACCAACCTGGATGATTCCCATAACTTTCTAACTGCTCTTGGCCATGACCCTCTTATAAAAATTTCAACACTGTAGCTGAAATGACTATAAACCCTTAAGCCAGATATCCCTGTAACAGAACAATTTCATTCCCAGGAAAAAGCCAGTATCTCAAACCTTTTGGACTCAAAGTTCCAACTCTATTCCTTTGTCACCTCTGGCCTGGACACTGACTCCTACTGAAGCTAGATAAAAAGAGAGTAAAAACTACAGCAGAGAAACGGTAAGGCAGATAAGCCCTTCCCACAGGAGTCTGGTTGAGGCCTCTTGAGAGCAGAGAATCAGAGTCTGAAGTGCCATGGAGACTGATGCCATCGCAGTGGTGTTCTTTTTATATGTAAACATCCTATGCTAAAACAGCAGTGTACAAGGCATAAGGCCCCAGCCTGTATGACATGCATGCATGTCTGGGAGTCACAAATGAGTCTGCTTACAATGAGGATGTAGCCACTGTCCTTCCCACATCCCTCTGGTCCAAGCCTTACTTTTACAATTGTTAAAGTTAAATCTCTTTCTTCCTTTTTTGAAAATCCCACACCAAGCTCTTGAGTGTGCCTTATTTTCTTTCTTACCTCCCAATATTTGTATTTAAAGTATCTGTTGAAATCTTTTTTTAAAAACAATTATTTTATTTTAATTTGTATTGAAAATAGACTTTCTTTCATATGATATATCTGACCACAGTCTCTCCTCCTTCCATACCTCCCAGATCCGCCACCAACTCTCCTCTCCCCTAGACTCACTCTCCTTCACAGAGACCGAAGCAGTAAGTATGGAGTGTGCATGGATCTACACCAGGTCCTCTGGATCTATGTGATGGCTATTGGCTTGGTGGGTTTGTAGGACTCCTAACAGTGGGAGTGGGTGTGTCTCTGACTTTTGCCTATTCTTGGGACTCTTTTCTTCTTCATGGATTGCCTTGTCCAGACTCAATACGAAAGCCTTTGCCTAGTCTTATTGTGTATCTTATGTGTGGTCCTGTTTGATTGTTGTCTCTTGGAGACCTGCTCTTTTCTAAAATCTCTTTTTAATGAATTTTAAGCCTGCTTCATACTGCCTCATCCTTGAAATGCTGATCTGTGTTGAAGCTATGTATCCTGTTTACCTGAGTCAAGGTCACTTAAAAGATTAAGGGAATACCTGGGGGGAGCTGTGCATCTAGTCCTGCCAGCACCATCACAAGCACTGTATGGACTGTTATCTTTCTGCTTTGCTCCAGTTGTCTGAATACTCACGTTTGTTGCTTCTCTCTGGTCTGTAATCTCTGGTTATAGTCTTTTTTAAAGATTGTTTGTATTTTTGTTTAAGAGCATCTCACACATGTACTATATTTACATTATATTTTATCTTCCTTTTTTCCCTTTCAACTCTTCCTGTGTGTCTGCCTCTGAATTTCATGCTCTCTTCTCCTTTTGCTATTATTATTATATACACGCATACACACACACACATACACACACACACACACACACACACACCCTACTGAGTCTATTTTGCGGTTGTCCATATGTACATGTGCTTAAGGCTGACCACTTGGATAGGGGAGCTCATCTTGAGATCATAGGGTGGTTTCTCTGAGGCACCCAATAGGATTACAATAGGATTGATAAAGTTTGGGCCACAGAGATATGGAAAGGTAGGACATCTTCAGACATCTTCACTGTAAATGGTGTCATGGTGAATCTCAGGGAAAGGAGAAAAGCCATTCTGGAATGTCACTCAGGCTTTTTAACCTGTTGCATTGCTGTTTTAATATAAAAATTGGAGAAAACTGATTATTTTTCTCAATGCCTGTTCATTGCCTATAGATCTTTACATAGGGATGGAGCCTTATGGAATTTTCCTCATCCACATTGGCGTGTTGGCTGCTGTTGTCTTTCTGAAGGTCCTGTTTTGGCAAACTTATTGTTGACGTTTCATGAGTGTAGCATTCTGGTCATGTCTAAAAGATACTACTTCTCAGGAGGTATCTTGGGTCCCTGGCTTTCACAGTCTCAGATCCCTTTTATGTGATTTTCCTTAAATTCAAGACTTGTTTTCAATTTGCTTTGCAGACATAGCAATGGGGATTGGGCACTTCATATTTATGTGTTCTTTGCATTTTGGTTTTCTGTCATGGTCTCCATTTGCTGCTAAAAGAAACTTCTTTGATGAGAGGTGTAAGCTATACTCATCTATGAATATGAGGTTAAATATTTAGGATACAGTTAGAAGGCATATTGGTTTAAGAAAATGGCGTAGTAAGTTCTCCTCCAGGAACTAGGACCTTTGCAGACAGGGGTAATTGGCTATGTTTGCAGTACCAGGTGTGAAGACACTTTTTACTTTTTTTTTTTTAGTTTAAATTTATAATTAGAAATTTATTCACCTTACATCCCAATATCAAACTCCTGCCTTGTTTCCTCCCAGTCCCACTCTCCCGTCTTCCCCCCTTCTCCCCTCCCCTAGCCCTCAGAGAGGGGGAGCCTTCCTCCTCTACCAACTGACCCCAGCCTATCAAGTGTCATCAGGACTGCCTGTACACCTGTGACATGGTAAGGCACCCTGCCAGGGGGAAGTGCTCAAAGTACAGGCAACAGAGTCCAAAGCAGGGACAGCCCCTAGAGTGGGCCTTAGGTCCAACTATACATCTTTTGGTTACTTTTAAGTTAGAAAAGTAATATTATTGCATGCTTGGAATACCTTGTCATACTGATCCTTGTAGTTTTTTTGTGATATATATATGAACGGTGAGTACTTTTCTCCCTTGGCAGTGTGTATAGTACCTTCTAATCTTATGAGAGCTATCCTTCAGAGGAAAAGCTTCAAATCAGTTCTTCTCAGTTTCTACAAGTCCTGTGTCCAAAGTGTGCGGTGTCTTAAGCAATAAGCGCTTACCTTCAAGTTCTGGGAGGCAATGTCAGTAATCTGTACTGTCTTTTGAATGTTTGGATCCCCAACTCTACAACCTGAAGGACTATTTTCCATGCCTGGCACTGATATTTTGTTGTTGTTAGTCTGTGGCTCTTGGGGGAGTAGTCTCAATGTGACCTGCTTACAATGTTCTGTTTTAATTAACATCTGACACCCAACAACCCTTCCTCAGCAGGCATTCATGATTATTTATTTTACACTGAACCTTTTCTTTATAACTATTAAGATTGACACTATCCAATTTACTATGATCTTAACTTACTAATAGTTTGCTCTTTATCTCCCTTCAACACTCCTATATCTGCCAGAGCATAAAGTCAGTGTGAGAGTTTTTTTTTTTTTTTTACTAGCATTGTCTATTATTGCATCACAAGTCTATTGAAAAGGATCTGAAAAATCCAAAGGCTCAAGACATCTATTGACTGAATATACATATGTATGTGTGAGTGTTCTCACATACTATACAGTTCAAAGTTTCAATCTAGAAGATGGTGGCAAATGGATTTTTAATTTGTCTATGATTTTTCTCAGCTGTATATTGTGCATACTTTAGATGCAATTTTGGAAGGTATATTGGTTAATTCTGTCCCCATGCTAAAGGCTCCAGAGGAAAAGATCGATCCTCAAATACATTTTGAGGAAAGCAGGATTCAATATCAAACTTTGGCCCTCTTAGGAATTCCTGGGAATTTCATTCCCTACATAAACTATAGGCTATTTCAGCCCTGACATGCTAGGTTAAGTCTATTTAAGATAAGTGACTCTATCACTGAAATATGCCATTTGAGCAGGGCTCCTGAAGGCACAGCAGTTGTCTTTGCTGGCATTATCAGTGTCGTGAAAAAGCTGCCTTTATCACATCCTTCACTGCAAAGGCTTGCGAGCATCCTTCATCTTTGAAAGTAGCTTCCCGTATCTCGCCAATTTCTTCATGTAGAACACTAATAAGGCATGCACTCAAAGGTTGACGTGATCAGATCTGATCCATATTTTCAGTAATAATGAATCAAGTTCATGACATAATGTTAGCTCCAACCTCTCTTTATGAATAAGGTGTGCATGGCTGTTAGTGTAAATTCTTGTCCCTGAGAGCTGCTCTTAACAGGAGAAATCTGCTCTATCTCCTCCTACGTGTTGGGAGGAAAGAGAAAGACAGAAAAATGTGTTGGTAATGGCTTTGCAAAATAAAAGAAGAGAGAGGAAACAGCAGGTTCTTTCTGCACTCACATTTTGGTTTTCCTGTGAAAATGGTTCTGTGATTCCTGGGGGTGATTCTTTCAGGATTGGAAGATTAAAGATCATGTTATAGATATAGCAACCTCAATTAGTAAAATTGACAAGAAAATAATTATCTCTTTATATTGAAAACATAACCAAGGGAATCTGTCGCTCATGATGGCACAGGATAATATTTTCTTTTTTCTTACTTGACTCAACCTGATTAGTTCACGGGCAGGTTTTTGTTTAGCATCCTACATAATGAATATTCTGAATTCTTAGTTTTTCTTATCAGAAAAGAAAAGTAACTT
The DNA here is from genome assembly GCA_907169655.1 of Acomys percivali. Classification (NCBI taxonomy): domain Eukaryota; kingdom Metazoa; phylum Chordata; class Mammalia; order Rodentia; family Muridae; genus Acomys; species Acomys percivali. Next base: position 111,150,506 of record OU015746.1, on the reverse strand, counting down.
ACAACAGAGGATGGGAACAAGCAGAGCACTTTAAATTCCAGAAGCCAATTCTGTTTAAAAGGTAAATACTATATTGTCACACTTGTATTTCTTGATCAAAGAGAGGCAATTTCATTACTTTATTTCTTAATTTTAAGAAAGGAAGATATATACACTTCAACGCCATAATGCTAAGCCTAAAATACCCCTTCTAGCTATATAGCCTTTCATAAAAGAATCATTTGCTAAAGCAACTAGAGCTTCTAAAAAACACAGATATCTGCCAAGTGCTTCTTCTTTACAAACATCCTATGAATGGTAAAGCCAGCTCCTCCCCTGCAAGTCAGCACCACCATCCTCCAGTGGAGAGGCGTTTCCATTAAGTGCCTGTGGACAACTTGATGCTGTGCTATAGACAACATGCTAACACCCTCTGCTGGTTTTCTCTGACTGTTTTTGTCATTCATTCTCTGCTAATTTCAAGAATCTTATCAATCAAAGGAGTAGCTTATAGTCTTTTGCCTCACATAGTATAGAGCTCTGAAAAAGACTTCCTCTTTTTCTCTTACATGCCAACTCCGAGGAACTGGAAGATGCCATGCCTAGCTGTTATTCTTCCTGAGCAGACATTGCATCTTCTCTAAAAGTGAAACCAAACACTGATTACTAGCTGCCCCTCTATAGGGTGGCCTTCCTCATAGTTCGAGAACTTTTGTCGTTGTCGATTTTGGTCCCTGGGGAACATGAAGAAGATGAAAGTTCCTAATGACTGATGGGAATTTCTCTCCATCTACCAGCAAGGACAAGCTCATGTAACTGCAAGTCTTGCATAACTGGATTCAAGAACTGAGAGTGTCATATTTGTAATGACATCTGGCAGGGAAACGAAAGGCTCTCATTGTGTAAGGTAATCATTAAGCCCGTGAAGCATGAATTGGCTTCCTGGTGCTTCTGGCTGGTCTGGAAGGCTGGGTAGGTCTCAAGAGCGTAGGGAGAGCCCCCCATAATCATCAGTGGCTGCTTCTGTACAAGTAAGTTAGGACTTGACATAGGACTGAGGCAGGAGAAAAGGCGGAGTGAGGTCCAGAGGGCCTTACATAAACACTACATACTTGGCCTATGAAAATAAGTTGGCAAGGAGGAAGGTGGAAACCCTTACATGAGACGGCTAAATTTGGCCATTGGCTCAGACACTCTTGAGTGTCTGAAGTTGACCTATGAGTGATGACACACACACTAGTAGGCGGGGATTTAAGATGTTAATGAGATGAGTGATTCATGAATTTGTATATAGAATTACATGAAATACATTGAACACCTTAAAGAAAGCCTGCCCCCTTGCAAATGAGCCCAAGTGTTTGTGCAGCGGGGCTTTGGGCTGGTAAACAGTCTGTTGGCTCATTGCCCTTCTTTCATTAGACATGTTTTTTTTTTAAAATCCTTTATTTTCTCTTGTGTATACCAGTGTGTATGTCTGTGGGTAACTTCATGTAAGTTTATATCATGGCATGCTTGGGAATGTCAGAAGACAACTTGCCTGAAATAGTTCATACCTTCTGTCATATGGGGGTCTGGGGATCAAACACAGGTCCTCAAGCTTGCTGGCAAACACCTTTACCAGTTGAGCCATTGTTCTGGGCCATGGCTACACACCACATCTCACTCACACACACACACACACACACACACACACACACACACACACACACAC
>OU015746.1:111138425-111148806 GCA_907169655.1 Acomys percivali | reverse complement strand
ACACACACACACACACACACACACACACACACACACACACACACACATGGTCCCTGCTTCTGCTGCATCTGTGTGCCCCTTCTTATGTCCTTGTTCAGGAATACAAGAATACGGGACATCTTCAGAGGTTCTCTGATATGTGCTGCATCAGGACTATGGAAGAATTATGTGCCCTCTCTGCCCACCAATCCAAAATCAGTTCTCATAGCTGGGGTAATAGGCAACGTACTAAGAGTTAAACAGATGCTTGGTTGAACCACTGCAAATTCTAGACATTTATTACAGTTGTAGTCCTGTTTTATGTTAGGTACTTGTGCTCAGTTTGTGTAGATGGATATCCACTTAAACTAGCACATTAATTACATTCCCATGGAAACAACTTTTATTATATTTGCCATGTGGCATTAGTGACATCGTATTTTCAAACTTTTTTCATATTATTTATTATATTTTAACATGTATTTTAATTTTACAAATTAACTTATTTTTATGTGTGTGGGTATGGTGGGTGTGGAAGGAGTATGCATGTGCTTGCTGGTACACTTGACAACTGGGATCAGAGGGCAGCCATGTTTGTTCTCTTCAGTTCTTCTCCACATTATTTTTTTGTGACAGGGCCCTCCAAAATAATTTTAAGTAAATATTTGGAAGTAAACTGATGATATGTGCTCAGTCTGTTATAAGCTGTCAGTCTCACACAGCACTTGGCCATTTTATGTGACCAGCAGCAGGGAATGAATACACCAGTGGCTTAGGCTCTTGATCTCAGCTGTGGCAATTACTCCCTTAGCTTTACCATCTCTTTCTAATAAGTGCATAGTATGATGTTGCTGTGTTTTGATTTGCATTTCCCTAATGAATATACATGTTGAGCTAATGACTAATGATTGATGTAGGTGGACTTATTTGTCATATGCATCATTTATTGGTGAATTATCTATTCATATAATTGGTGAATTGTAAAGATGTTTAATGATGTTTTCCTTGTCTTTGAGTTTTATATATTTTTGGTTAAAAGTTTTTCATCAGTAATAATGTAAAAATAATTTTCAACTCTGTGAGTTGTCTTTCAATTATTTTAAGGGGCTTTTGATAAGAAAGAAGTTTTCATTTTTATGAAGCCTAATTTATCTTTATCTTTTAATTTTATATTGTGCTAATCCAACTTCACAACTTTTCCTTTATATTTTTCACTTAGAATTTTCTTTTTTTATATTGAAAATAGTTTTTTCCATACAATATATTCCGATTATGGTTTTCCTTTGCCAAATTACCTCCAGATCCCACATCCTCACCCAGTGCTTAGTGTCCTCACTGAGTATGTAAACCATTCTTAAGAACAGTCCCCATGACCAGCAGTATGTGACAAGACAAATGAACTCAATGGCATTTCTGGAGCTTCTTTGTCTCATGTAGAATTTTTTTATAGTTTTGCACATAGATTTGTGAGAAATTAAAATTGATTTCCATACCAAGTGATAGGAATGGATTTGCCTTCTTCTCAGTTCCTTTCTCTCTTGTACACATGGTCATCCAGATATTGGTCCTTGTCATCTTTCTCAAAAATTGTACATGTGTGTGTTTCTACTATCCTGTTTTTGTTTGTTTCGTTGTTGAGCCATGTTCTCGCTGTGTAATCCAGACTAGTCTCAAACTCACAGCAATCTTCTGGCCTCAACTCCCGAGTGCTAGGGTTATAGGCATGTATAGCCATGCCCAACTTGGCTACATTTCCAGACCTACTTGTATATTTGAATGATGTCTTTGCCTAACTTCATTCTCTTTCTTATAGATTAGTGGATAATTTATGACCACTGAACTTTTGCATGAATTTTATTCATTTTTAAATTTTAATATTTTTAATTAAATATCTTTATTTTTGCATATACATTCATATTATTACATATATACATATACATACATACATACATACATACATACAAACAATAAACTACCTATAGCAAGAAGAACAATGACACAATCAGGAATTATATAAGTGTTACATTCTTAGTGTTTTGGCTGTTTGTATTTGACAGCCTTGAAAAAAAATCTTTCCAATCTTGGTGCATCTAAAATTCTGAATGTAAATCAATATCTATCATATTTCGTCATTATCAACTTAAAACATCTATCTAGACCTAGAAACATCTTAACCTCTAAACAACTAAGCTTCATTGTAAAACTAAACTATCTGCTCTCCAACACCATCAGAGACTTAAGAAGGAATAAATTTGATTACCTGAGTATACAGGGAGTGTAGGTTAGCAGCATCCCAAATGAGACTATGACAGAGACAATTTGCTGCCTGAACAGTCACACAAAACTCTATAACATTGGAGCATCATCTTAAGCCTTCTGGCCTAGTATATATGACAGACATATTTGTGAGGCAGGAACTATTGAAGACTTGCTTACCCTGTCTTGGCAGAGTTTGGCCTTTGACTCTGCCTGCATCAAACCTTGCCCTTTTCAAGGCAGAATTGTCTGTCATAGAAATGAGGACATTTTGCCCAGTGGCTTGTTTGCCACATTTGAAGCCATCTCCATAAGGAGGTTCTTTGATGCTCATCATCTTCTCTGAGGTAGGCTGGGTGTTGCCAGGATTTAACCTGTCTCGTTGTCAGTAAATCTTTAAAGTAATAAAAACATTTGAAAATACCATATTCTGTATGTCACTGAGGTTTTTGAAGACCGTGTCTAACTATTGTACCTTATTTTTCTATACAATCACATCTATTTGTTGTACCTAAGATGTATATTCTTGTAATAAAGATAGAATAGTAATTGATATGACCATGATTTGATCAACAAAAAATTAACTTGTATAACTTATTTATTCTAAACAGCCTACAATAGCACTTTCAAAGTATTAGAAGTAAACTTTGTATTATAATTGAGTTATATGGATACAATACCTCATATTAGAGTAGACACATATCTAATGTGTATGAAGAATAATCTTATATTTGGAATCTATACCACTGTATCTAGAATTAAACTTTTTTTGCATCTATATACAAAATTTTATACCAGTGAATTAAAAATAGCTTTGTGAGTGACAATTGAGGCATTAAGTTGAGGAATAGATTCACTGATCTACTTTTTGTTCTATCTTCCATATATGTTTCTGTATTCCCCCTTCTTTCTTTTCAACCCCCATCTCCAAACCTAAGAATGGGAGACAAAGGAAAAGAGAGACATCCCTGAGTCCAACCTTGTTTTCCCTCTAAATAAGACCAATAATAACTTATAACTAACTCCCACTGAAAATAACCCTCTATAGCCCAAGAGAGCAACCAAATACCTACCCCACTCCCTTAAAGGTAATGGGGTGTTGGTTTCTTAAGGTTTCTTCTGGATGATTTGGGATGAATAATACCTTTGTAGGGGCCCAAATAAAATTGGAGAAATGGGTAAACAAGCTAGGAATAGCACTTGTGGTCCAATTTTTAAGTGCTGAGAAATTCCATGCTGAATTATAGTCCTGTATTGGACAGTCTGAAATGCTGGACCAATTGGGACTGCAAGCTTTCTTCGAAGGTGCTTGGTAGCTGTCTTGTTTTGGTGAGGAACAGCAATTGAAACCCTTGGTGCTGGAACATGAAGAATGCAGGATGTTGGTGTCCAGCATGGTGAGAGGAATGATTCCTCTCAGGTCTGATCTAGTGTCAATGTTCAGTTCTTTTGTTCTGAAAACATAATTTTTCACAAACATTATACAATCCTAAAATTATAAATTTGTAAGGTATGCAGGATGCACAGAACAATTAATGCAGATTTTCTGCTCTCTGTATGAGCAGAAAAAAGACATCTGTAGAATTTTAAAAATAATTTGTCAGTTTAAATTCCTTAACAGCTTTCTGGGATTTTGAGGTGAACACGTGTAATCTATAAATTCATGTAGAGCAAATTGAAATCTTAGATATTATTTAACATTCCACCCAAGATATAGCATATCACGCTACTACTTAGGTTTTTATTTTTATGTAGCCATATATCATAAGTGTCCATTGCAAATGTTCTATAGATATTTAAAATATTTTCCTAGTAATTTCAAATTTATGATTTATAAAATAATTTCTATTTTTCTGTTGCTGAGACATAAAATAGTTGGACTTTTAGAAACTAATTTTTAAAATTCCTGTAATGCTGTTTAACTCATTGGTTTTAAGAATTTTGTTATAGATATCATAGAACATAAAACACCTTGTAGTTTATAATAAAGTAGATATTTATCTTTCTTAAGATACTGCTTTATCTACCGACTCCTAACAATGATGAATAGGAGAGATTTACAAACAGAGGCAGTTTCTTTTCTTACTGATTTACATGCTTTTATCCATCCTCACTGCATTGTTTCATTGGCCAAACTATCCCAGCACTCTGTTGAGAAGTGATGAGTAGGGAATTTTAGAGAAGGTTCTTGCTCGTTCTTCTCTCTCTCTCTCTCTCTCTCTGTCTCTCTCTCTGTCTCTCTCTCTCTCTCTCTCTCTCATTTTCTTTTTTCCTTTTTCTTTATTCCTTAAGATTTCTTTATATGGATATGAGTGCTCTATCTGCATGTACACTTGTGTACCAGAAGAGGGTATCAGATCACATTATAGATGGTTGTGATCCACCATGCAGTTTCTTGGAATTGAACTCAGGACCTCTGGAAGAGCAAACAGTGCTCTTAACCACTGAGCCATCTCTCCAGCCCCTTGGTCTTTCAACTATAATACTTTTTTTCTTATCCAGCTTTAAACATCTTGATGCTGTTTTGTCTTCTCTTTTATTTTTTAAGGAAAGATGTTAATTGATTTTCAATTTTCTTCCTGTATTTACAAAGTTAAACTTTAGAATTATATCATGATATTGAATGACACTTACTGATATTAAGCATAAACAGGTTTTGCATTCTGAGGATAAATCTTATGGTCATTGAAGTCTTTTTTGTTTTTGCATAATCATGTTTGATTTGCTTATGTCTTTTAATAATATAATGAGATATATTGTTATAAAACTTTTATTTTCATTATAGTGGCTATAGTTTTGATGACCACAGAATGGTGATGTTATTGAATATACTAGGAAGTGTTCCCTTTCCTTTAATTTTCAATAAAGGTTTGTGTAGAATTGTGAAGATTTCTTTTATGAAGGTCTTGTCTCATGAAGTTAATGAAATCATCAGTGTGTGTGTGTGTGTGTGTGTGTGTGTGTGTGTGTCTGTGTGTGTGTGTGAAAATTTAATTCTTTGTACCTTCAACTTCTTAATACAGAGTGTTTTAAGTGAACTTTTTTCTTTTCTTGACTAGTTTTGGTAATTCACATCATTCTAGAAATGTTTCTTGGCCTGGCATGGTAATGCATTCCGTTAATTCTATCATTTGGGAGGCAGAGGCAGGCAGATATCTGTGATTTCAAGTCCAGCCAAGCCTATATATTGATAAGACTCATCTTCTTAAAAAGTCTATCTTTCATCTACATCTCTGGACACATTGATATTGACATGTCGATATTTATTTGCTACTCATTTAATCCAGGTACAATCTGAATGTTGTCCTTTAGTTGTTTTCTGAAAGTGATAATTAGTAATGTCCTCCTGTGCCCACCTACAAAGGCATCTCAGTACTGAATGACAGTTCTACTGACATCTCTAGGAACTTGTATGATTTTTTTATTGTTCTTAAATCACTTCACATGTCTCATCCTAACATTTTTGCCTTTTTTCTTTTGCTTACTTTGAATTTTATTTGTTTTAGTTTTTATACATTTAAAACAGCAGTTATAGCTATCATCAGAATTTTCTCATTTAAATGTCAAATTTTGATGATGTACTGCCCACCAGTGCATTAATCTCTATAGTGCCACACTTGTATTATATAACACTTAAAAATGTGAAATATATTGTGCATATTTAAGATGTACACTGTGATGTTATGGGAGTCATGTAGGTAGATTGTTAAAAGGTTACTAGAATGAAATAAACTAAAGTGTTCTATAGCTCTAAATTATCCTCTTTTGTGGTCTAGAATAGGTAAAATCCATTCATTTTACCTGAGTTCCAAATTTAAATTGACATTATTATTTACAATTCTTTTATTGCACTATGGATCACTACATATATTTCTACTCTTTGGTACCATTTTGTATTCTGTGATCGCTACTGTGATCTCTGTGATTTTCTTCCCATAATTATCACTATAATAACTCACGTACTCTGGTGCCTCACATTTGACCATATCCCCTGGAGAGGGAGACCTGGTGGCACTCAGAGGAAGAACAACAGGTTACCAAGAAGAGACTTGATACCCTATGAGCATATACAGGGGGAGGTAATCCCCCTCAGGACCAGTCATAGGGGAGGGGCATAAGGGGAAAATGGGAGGGAGGGAAGAATGGGAGGATACAAGGGATGGGATAACCATTGAGATGTAACAAGAATAAATTAATAAAAAATAGTAATTAAAAAAATAACTACTGTCCTGTTCCCTACCTTTGTATACCTGAATTTTTATAAAGTCCCCGTATAAGCAATATTCCAGTGATATATTTTTTCTGTGCTAGTTTGTTTCATATGGCATAATGTCCTTCAGTCAGATCTATGTTGTGATAAATAACGTCTTATTCTTTTTAGAGCTGGGTAATATTCTGTTTCATACATAAATATGCATATATTATATATTTAGTTTTTATATATCACAGTTTACTTGTTTATTTTACACTAGATATGAAGTTGATTCTATATCTTTGGTATTGCTAGTAACACCACAATAATCATAGCATGCAGATATCATTTTATTATAAGACTGTGTTTTTAAGGCTTTCATTGAATGTCAAGAATAAGGATAACTAGGTTATATGATGTAGAAGTTCTATTGATGCTGTTTTGATAGAGGTTTTTTGGTATCATTATTTACTGCACTAATTTTGTGTTTTGATTCCTTCTTTAGCCTATGATTATTTAGAAGATCAATTCAGAGAAAGAATTTGAGTTAAACAGGAAGTCAACATTATGTAGGTCTTTTTTGGATCCTCTCCATATTTAAGCAATCATACAGGAAATGAATATGAAGTAGTAATGTTTTGCATGTTCTTGTAATATTGGATGTTGCTAAAACTTTTCCATAAAGGCTGTGTCACCATGAAGTAAACAAAATATAGAAACAGGTGAGGATCTTCCTAAGTTAGAGCACTGGGTTCCCAAACCATACAGAACCATAGAGAAGGGAATGGGAAAGTGACCAACAAGAAAAAGCATCTCCAGGTAACAAATGAAGAAGGGACCAGGAGGAAGAGTGATGCAGTCATATAAACAAGAGAACTGGAATAGAGAAGTGTGTTAGATGCTGACCTAAAAATTAGCACACAGATTTTAATGACAGCAAACAGAAGGCAGACCTCATAGAAAGGAAATATAGATAAAAAGAAATGAGCATAAGTATTGTCAACCGGACAAAGATATCTCAAAAATCAACTGAAGAAAACTTAACTCTCTAAGAAATGGTAAAGACAATGAAACAAGCATTTTATTCTAAATTTGATTTTTTAAGTCAAAATTAAGAAGCAGAAGAAACGTGAAGATAAAATATTAAAAGAATTAGTGAAATGACAACTGATTGCATTCTAAAAGGAATCTGAAGAATAAAGACAACAATCTAAGGAAGGCATAGTAAATGATGCATTATGTTAAAGGTCAAGAAACCAAAATAATAACACAGATGAAAATGAACACTAAAAGTGATCAAACTAATCCTCAGAAAGCCGTAAGGAGAATAAGCAACAAGTACAAAATATATATTGCTAGAATTGTAAAGAAGACAAAGTAAATCAAATATTTGAAACTATAATAAAATACATATAGATAGAAATGTTTGGAAAATTGACCAAGAGTGACCAACTTTGATATTATACCATAGTGTAACTTATACTTTAAAAATAAAGAAAAAATACCTCTTGGCCTTGAGTCAATAAAGTTCATACAGGCAATAAAAAGTAGAGAATCCATTTGTCATCCCATTGCTTTTCTGTCACTTAGAAAGCTTAAGAAGGACAAGAGACAAGGAAAACCAAGGACCTCTTGTCCACGCAGACCATTTCCTAAGTTCCCTCACTATACAAAGCTGCCTTAATTTTTCATAATGTGAGGAAATACTATCTGTGGCTCCCTCTCCTGAAGAATCTATGAAAAACAAGCTCACATACACAGTGACTCACTCTGGCTTGCCTCCAAACTTAACACTGAAAAACGTGACCATGGGACAAACTATTGACCAACCAGACAAAGCCATTTTCTAGGTAGAGGTTGGCTGTGAGAGAACTGCTTAATCTTCAAAGGCAAACTGGAAATATGATGCTCACTTCAACAGCAAAGTATGATTTTCACGAATTCCTTCCACAGTGATGAGTGGACAAAAATAGTAGTCAATCCAGTGACAACAATAAATGTTAGGAAAGCCTAGAAAGAGGCAGCCTTCTTTAGAAAATTACATGGTAGTATTTAGGAACTCGAGCCTCATAGGCAGAAGCAGACTCTATACAAAGGTAAGATCAAAGATGGTTTGATATTCCAACTGTCCCAGCCTCTTCCCTTGGGAACCCAAATCACTGTTATTTGTCAAGGACAATGTCCCATACCCTTCTGTATCATGTTAAATGTATGAGAAGTGTTCTTTGAGACCACAGTGACCTGACGTGGCACTGACATATGAATCAGTGGCAGGAGGGAATTGGAAACAGGCACTCAAATCAGTTTATATACCCTTTGATGTAAACACTAGCTACACAAAGGTGCCCTTGTGCCCATGGTATCAGCATCACTGGGGACATTGTTAGAAATGAGAATATGCTTACACTTCTAACGTGCACCCCTAATTTGTGTGTACTCATACACTATCTGGGGGAACTTGTTAGAGAGGTAGATGTGCTTTCAGAAGTCTGGGGCAGCACCTGAGAGTCTGCATTTCTAGTTAGCTCTCCAGGGCTCTCAGTGTGACTGGTCTTGTATTGTGCCAGATCACTTTTTGTCAAGAAATCCTGATATTCCCTATGAATTGAGTGTTTTATGTTTTTTTTTAATTTAAAACAAGAACAGTAAGACTTCAGCACTGTAAGGGAAGCATAGTAAAACCACCAAATTAGACTACTTCATTGGTAGAAAAGGAAGTTTGTTTGGGGACAAAATGCCATGGTGTCTCAGAGAGTAAAGAGGTCAATGGGCAAAACTTTGTCTTTTCATTAGAGCAGGTAGCAGCTGTAGTTGGTGCCTGATTAGAACAGCTTGCGAGTTAATGTTGGTACTTGAAGCTGATGCAGAGTGCTTGGACTGATACAGAACCAGATGCACTTCACAGAAGGCTGTTGGCTCCTGGGGATGGAGAAGGGAAGCAATGGCGTTTCTAACAAACAGAAACCTGCCTTACGGATTTCTGAGGAATTCTGAGTTTAGGTTTCTATTTACTGGATAAGTATCCTTCTGTTTACCTGGTAAGAATGTCACCTGGTTCAGGTCCAGGCCATCATGTTAGCATATTGTTGGCAGCACTGCCATTTTTGGATCCTGCTTTGTGACCTGACAGATGCTAGGGACAATCTCTCGTTAATCTTATGAGCACCTGGGATTACATCCTGTCTCCTGTGATTGTTTCCCATTATATTTTTCCTTATAGGCATTATGAAGAAGTTCACAGGGTCAGCACAGTTTCTTGTTGTTGTTGTTGTTGTTTAGTTTCTTTCTAAATATATATTTTATTAATTTATTCATATTACATCTCAATTGCTATCCCATCCCTTGTATCCTCCCATTCCTCCCTCCCTCCCACTTTCCCCCTACTCCCCTCCTCTATGCCTGTGACTGAGAGGGACCTCCTGTATATGCTCATAGGGTATCAAGTCTCTTCTTGGTAGCTTGCTACAGTTTCCTACACTTTCTAATACTATGTTATTTGCTGTTTGGATTCAGAGGGAGTTGATCTTAAGACATAGGTGAATTTGCTTTGCAAGATACCAGTAGAAAAAGTCACGTGAGAGTCAACAAACAAAAGCACAAACAAGTAGAGGAAAATAGTTCTGTGTGTCTTGAGTGTCACAATCACATATGGGTTTCTTTATTTATTTTTATTTTGTTTAACTTATTATTGTATAATAATTATTTAAAATTATTTTGCTAAGTATTAGTATTCTGTATATATGATACATGTGTATGGATGCATGGATGTTGCTGAGCACATATTAATGTAGTTTTCCCATTATGCCTTTACTTGAGTTTCAGAAACTAAACTATCCCAATGCAAAAAGAAGGAAAGAGCTTCAGTAATCCACAAATAAAATTATAAGGCCCTATCTATCTATCTATCATCTATCTATCTATCTATCTATCTATCTATCTATCTATCTATCTATC
>OU015746.1:111127161-111137161 GCA_907169655.1 Acomys percivali | reverse complement strand
CTTTATATATTTTGGATATTAGCCCTTCGTCAGAAGTAGGGTTGGTGAAGATCTTTTCCCAGTCTGTAGGATGTGGATTTGTTCTGTTGACTGTTTCCTTTGACTTTCAGAAGCTTTTCAGTTTCATACGGTCCCATTTATTAATTGTTGACCTTAGAGCCGGGGCTGTTGGTGCTTGGTTCAAGAAGTTGTCTCCTGTGCCAATGAGTTCAAGGCTCTTCTCCACCTTTTCTTCTAACATATTTAGGATGGCCAGTTTTAAGTTAAGGTCTTTAATCCACTCGGACTTTAGTTTTGTGCACGGTGATAAATATGGGTCTATTTGCATTTTTCTACATGTAGCCATCCAGTTAGACCAGCACCATTTGTTGAAGAGGCTATCTTTTTTCCATTGTATGGATTTGGCTTCTTTGTCAACAATCAAATACCCATAGATGTGTGGTTTTATTTCTGAGTCTTCTATTCAATTCCACTGGTCAATCAGCCTATTTCCATGCCAGTACCATGTTGTTGCTCTGTTACTGTATTACTGTTGCTCTATAGTACAGCGTGAGATCTGGGATTTTATTGTACAGGATTGTTTTAGCTATTATGAGTTTTTTTGTTTTTCCATATGAAGTTGAGAATTGATCTTTCAAGGTCTGTAAAGAATTATCTTGGAATTTTAAGGGAATTGCATTGAATCTATAGATTGCCTTTGGTAAGATGATCATTTTTGCTATGTTGAGTCTCCTGATGCAAAAGATAGGAGGGCTTTCTATCTTTTGATATCTTCTATTTCTTTATTTAGAGATTTGAAGTTTTTTTCATATAAGGCTTTCACTTGTTTGGTTAGAGTTACACCAAAATACTTTATACCCTTTATGGCTATCATGAAGGGTTCAGTTTCCCTAATTTCTTTCTCAGCCCGTTTGTCATTTGTATAGAGCAGGGCTACTGATTGCTTTGAGTTGACTTTGTACCTATCCACTTTACTGAAGGTGTTTATCAGCTGCAGATATTCCTTGGTGGAATTTTTAGGGTCACTTATGTATACTATAATGTCATCTGCAAGTGGTGGTAGTTTGACTTCTTCCTTTCCTATTTTTATCCCCTTGATCTCCTTTAGTTGTCTTATTGCTCTAGCTAGAACTTCAAGTACTATGTTAAAGAGATATGGAGAGATAGCCTTGTCTTGTCCCTGATTTTGGTGGAATTGATTTAAGTTTCTCTCCATTTAGCTTGATATTGGCTATAGGCTTGCTGTATACTGCCTTCATTATGTTGAAGTATGTGTTTATATTCCTGCTCTCTCCAAGACATTAAACATGAATGGGTGTTGGATTTTGTCAAATGCCTTTTCAGCATCATGTGGCTTTTTCCTCTTCAGTTTACTTATTTGATGGGTTATGTTGATGGATTTCCATATATTGAACCACCCCTGCATACCCAGTATGAAGCATACTTGGTCTTGGTGAGTAATAGTTTAGGTCTAACAGATAGATATGATTCTATAGATATATAAGGTAAAATAGTTAAATAAGGTCTTCAAAAATCACAGAGACCTACAGAATATGGCATTTAAAGATGTTTTTATTATTCTAAAGATTCTTTGCCAACAAGACAAGTTAACTCCTGGCAACACCCAGCCTACCTCAAAGAAGAAGATGAGCATCAAAGAACCTCCTTATGGAGTTGACTTCAAATATTGCAAACCAGCCACTGAAAAAAAATGTCCTTGTTTCTGCCACCAACAGAATTCTGCCTAAAAATGGGCAAGCTTGGATGCTGGCAGAGTCGAGGGCCAAACTCTACCAAGACAGGGTAAGGAAGTCCTCACTAGTTCCTGCCTCACCAATATGTCTGTCAGATATATTGGGCCAGAAGGCTGAACATGATGCTCCACTGTTATAGAGAGTGACTGTTCAGGCAGTAAACTACCTCAGTCATTTTTTCATTTTGGAAGCTGCATACCTGCACTCTGGGTTCACTCAGGTATTTAAGTTTAATCCCTTTTCAAGTCTCTGATGGGTTTGAAAACCATATAGTTTAGTCTTACAATTAAGCTTAGTAGGTTAGGGGTTAAGATTTTTTAGATCAAGATAGATGTTCTAAGTTAATAGAGATAAGATATGATAGATATTAATCTCCATCCAGAATTTAGACCCAATAAGATAGGAAAGATGTTTACTTCAAGTTTGCCAAATACAAATAACCAAATCACTATGAATGTAACATTTATATAATTCCTGATTGTCTCGTGGTACTTCCTGCTGTATGTAGTTTATTTTACTCATGTGTAATAATATAAATTTATATGTTAAAAAAGAAATATAATAAAAGTGTTTAAAAAAGATTAGTGTAAAAATAATAAATAAAATTAAAATAGGAAAAAACTTCAAAAAAAGAATACTCACAGACTAAATTTGCACATTATTTTAACATTTAAGAAAATTCTAAAGAGGGGTTTAAAAGATTTTTTTTTTTTTGCAGTAGAGATATATCTTTAGTCTTTAAAATGCAGGGTAAAAGGATAAAAATGTGTATTCCCAGGCCCAACTGTCCATGTGGCTTCCCTTAACTCTTGTGTCTAAATTTTACACTTTCCCCTAAACTCCATTAGCCACAGCTACACACAACTGCTTTCCATTTTCAGATGTATCCACCATGGAACAGGCAGATAGGGAGTCTTACAAGATATGTTTTTAAAATCTGCCTTTGATAGGAATGCCACACTGTAAAGCAGAGAAATTTAGTGGACAGATGAGACCATTTGACATGGCTCTTATGGAAAATTTGGAGAGATAAGAGAAGGCTCAGAATATGGTGAACTGTCTCATAACTGGTGAGGCATTCATGGCCAAAGGCCACTCATTACATGGTCTCTGTCCTTCTGGAATGAAGCCTCTGAAGAATGGATGCTGATATGTTGGGAGGGTGGGGCAGGTGGATCCTACTGAGTTCCAGGACAGCCTTGTCTACAAAATGAGTCCAGGTCAGCCAAGGCTACACAGAGAAACCCTGCCTCAAAAAACCCAATATATTATAAAATCTATGATATAAACGTATGAAACCGAGAAAAAAATTAAGCAGCAAAACCAAGACCCAGTCTCCCTCAACTGAGAGCAATATGGATTAAAATTTGCAAGGAAAAAACCCTAAATATTAATTATAGCCACACAATTTCACAGCCATATATACTTGGAACACAATAACTTTGGTAGCAAGGCAAAATCCACTGGAATTTTCCACTATGTACAGAGCAAAGAAAACTATTTTGAAATAGTTTGGCCTCAGGATGTGATGACCTGATAAAAGATAAGGAGTCTCTCTTCCTATCATTTACACTATCTGCCTCTTTGCTTTTATTTAGAGTTTAACAAAACTTCAAAATGCCTCAGGAGTTACTGTAAACTCTCTGTGTGAGGGATGACTCCAGGTGGCCAAAGCCAAAAGTTATTTGTAGCAGGACTTTTGCCTATGTTATTAGGTTATTTTTCTTAGCTCCCTATATCACCCCTGTCCCTTTTAACCGCCAACATTGTGAGGAGAGAAATAAGATTAGAAGGAAAAGGGGATGTCAAGATTGTTAGATTATTTTCTGCTGATTAGGGGCATCGAGTTTCTTGGGGTGAGTTTGATCTTCATCCTCAAGACATCTCCAAACAGCAACCATCAGCAGTCTATCAAACAACAAATAGTAACAAAGGTAGGAACAAACAAGGGCAGCAGCAACAGGGGGAGCAGCAGATGCCTCCAGCCCTCTTGGGGCCCTGACACTTTAATACCCTCTGCTGAGTCCTCAGAATTCCAAACATAAAACTATCCTCAGCTGGCAAAATCCCATATGAAGCAGCCCTATATCCTGCACCTGGGATTAAAACAAAACTCTCATTACGTTTCTGTGCTTATAAAGAAATTAAAACAATCACTATATTCCCCCTCTTCTGTTTTAAGTCATTAACAATACTGTGCGTAGTGAGAAATTATAAACAAAAACATTTTAAATAAACTAAATGTTTTTCAGATCAGCGGTCAAGGTTTATAGGAGACCTCTCGTGCTCAGTTCTGATCTTTATAAGTTTCGATGATATCCACAGTTTTTCATTTCCTGTGGAAACATAAACAAAACCGTGTTCCTAATGCAAAACTATTGCAGTTTCCATCCAGATGTTAATACATCCTTATAGTATGTAAATTGATTTAATGACACAGTTTTTCCCCTATACCCGTTGACATAAAATTAGAGCATTTAGCATTCCCTGTGGAAAAACCTTTCAGTGATATATTATTACTGTTCCACTATTATTTTAAGTAGGTACTGTGAAAGCAAACTTTTTCCTGTCCTGCTTATGCAAGGGGGTTGTGAAATAGCAAATTTTATAATCAGTTACTATCATAGGCCATTACTTAGGTAATAAAGAAGGTATTTCAGCAGTGTCCCCCCCATATAAATTTGGAATCTTAATGCCTGAGATGCCTTGTATTTGGTCAATTGTCATAGCCTGAAGTTGTTTTTGATAACACACATATAAATGCCTTCCCCAGGAGCATTTAGCATTTCAGCCCTAATTTCATCAGGAGCTGTCTTTGGGATTGCAGGAATATTAATATGAGTTCCCCACTGTTGTAAATGATCCCTCGACAATACATGTATGGGTATTTCAGTCATATAAGGCCTTAACTTCCCTCTTTGACCTTCACGTCACTCCCATACATTTAACTCATCAGATACTTTTTTTAATGATATTTTTCCAATTTCTTTCTTTTTAAAAATTTTTTATTAATTTATTCTTGTTACATCTCAATGGTTATCCCATCCCTTGTATCCTCCCATTCTTCCCTCCCTCCCATTTTCCCCTTACTCCCCTCCTCTATGACTGTGCCTGAGAGGGATTACCTCCCCCTGTATATGCTCATAGGGTATCAAGTCTCTTCTTGGTAACCTGCAATCCTTCCTCTGAGTGCCACCAAGTCTCCCCCTCTAGGGGACATGGTCCAATATGAGGCACCAGAGTTCATGTGATAGAATACTACTCACCTATTAAAAACAAGGAATTCCTAAATTTGTGGACAAATGGATTGAGCTAGAAATGATCATATTGAGTGAGCTAACCCAGAAGCAGAAAGACTCAAATGGTATATACTCACTTATATCTGCATACTAGCCCAAGGGACATGTCCCACAAAAGCCTTCACTTACTAGGAAACTGGGACAGAGGGGAGGACATCCTATTGGGACTCTAGATGAGAGAAGCATGGGAGAATAGCAAAGTAGAAGGATCCAGAGGGTCCTAGAAACCTACAAGAAGAATTTTCCAATTTCTAAAAACTGTGTAGAAACCTTCTGAAGTGGCCATTCTGAATCTTATATTTCTGCTCCTATAGCCACTAAATCTTCTATTTCAACATCATCTACTTGCAATTTTAATTTTGGCTTCTGATCATTAACTACTATTTGCCAGAACATATGTTTTCCAGTACTTCCAAAGCCCCTGTCTTTCAACTGGAGCAGCCTTGGCTTTAATGTATGAAAACAATATCAGCTGTGCTTACTTGTATTAATTTGCCCCCACCTCTTTACATAGACCATAATTTTAATTTCCCCTTTGAAGTCCCCATCTATAATTCATGGATGCACAAGAAATAC
Source organism: Acomys percivali (assembly GCA_907169655.1). Taxonomy (NCBI): domain Eukaryota; kingdom Metazoa; phylum Chordata; class Mammalia; order Rodentia; family Muridae; genus Acomys; species Acomys percivali. Next base: position 111,131,532 of record OU015746.1, on the reverse strand, counting down.
TTGGGAAGTTAAGCCACTCCTCAAGATCATCCCTACTGTCACTGCAGACAAAGGACAATTAACTCCAGTAGTTATTTTGTTACATTGAATTTTTGGGGTAGGGTAAGAGATTTATCTGTGAACAAGTCTAGGGAAACATTGCCTACTGTAGGAAGCATGAGATCAGCAATACTTATTTGAGTTTTTTCTGCCTTCTTATTTCCTTGCTGACAAGAAGGAAAGAGCTCATATTTTTTGATGCAGGAGCTCCGAGCAGCCAAGCATCACATTTTGTTTCCCGACAGCAAGAAATTGCTTTGGATATCTCTTGGTTATCTCTCTTGGACCTTCACTCATTGGTCCAATGGTAGCCCTAGATACAATGTCTGCAAACCTGAGGAAACCTAGGCATTCCTTACAAAAACCTATTGCTGAGAAAAGCACCTTGTTTACTCATTAGCGAAAAGTAATGTATTTCTCACAGTTAATGCACCTAGTGTTCTGAGATCTGAGCCTTTTACCAGCTTGGTCACAATTTCTTTGCAAGTGACCAAACTTTCTGCAATGGAAGAACAAGGTATTTTGATATAGGAGACCTCTAGCCATAGCTTGTCCTATGATATTAGCATGACACTCATAAGAGCCAGGATCAGTTGTATCTCTTGTCCACTTACCAATTGGTGCTGTCATGCCTTTAATGTTTTAATAACTCTTTTGTATTTTGTATCCACATTCTCAGATTCAAGGGTCTCTATCAATACATGTCTTGAGTCAGGGTGTGCAACAACTTTGTTCATTGCTGAGAGCAATATTTTCAAGAAATCTGTGAAGACTTCTCCAGAGCCTGTACATCATAGTAAATGAGGTAGACTTTTTGCAGGGCTCTTCAACTTTATCTTAAGGTCTTAAACCCACTAAACATTGTTGTTTTATAACAATATAATCAAATTGAATCTCTTCTTGTAAATCAGAGTACCATCCTTCACCAAGCAACTGGTTGTTGACAATATTCATTCACCTTGTTCTATTTCACTGGTCAGTATTCCGTCCACCACGTTAACCTAACTGTTGACTGGCTCCTAGCACAGCTGTCACCAACCTCTTCCAATCTTGGGAAATAATTCTACTTTGAGTAGCCCAGTTACTTTATATTTGTTTTACATAAGGTGAATCCATTCTGTAGGAAATCATGGCCTCTTTAAAATGCCTCAGATCTATCATTTCTGTAGGATGCCACACTATCTCATTATGATAAGTATTCATAACATTAGTAGCCATGTGCTGTATGGTTACTGAGAAAACTGATGGCGATTTTGTAATCCTGGGTCACCCCCTCATCTGTGGCAAGATTGGCACAGTTGGCACAAGATTAACCCTTTTTTCAAAATGGGCTGATTTCCTTTAACCATGTTGTCCTGTACAGCCTCCTCCTCCTCCTGGATGCACACTTAGCTCCCCATCTCACCCAGGGGCTGCTAGGACTTGAAACTGAAAGTTTCTGATGCTGAGTGGGCCATGATCTGCCTCCTAGCCCAGTTTACTTCCAGTTTTATCTTGTGGAAGTCTCCCATTCCCTTGCTCAGTCACTGGGTCTAAGATCTTTTGCTTCCCCCTTTTCAGTGCTACTCACTGCCCAAGCACTTCCACCTTTACACACATTTCCCCCAGTTGTACAGCAAACTCTGCAACACTTTCAAAAATGAGATAACAGAGTAACCCTTTTGGTTTTTCCATTTCATCTATTATTTTTTGTTTCTCATATTCCTTCATTTCCATATGCAGATTTTCAAACTACTCAGCCATTCTTCTCACCTTTTTTGAGATGGAATATAGGAAAAAGAAAAGAAAAAGAAAAAAACAGAAAATTCCCTTTGCTGACATCTTGAAACAGAAAATTCACCCCTTCATCTCCTATCACTTCCTCTATGGCACTGAAAATCAGATTTCCTACTCTGCTTTGCCCTACAGATGAGCACCACTTATAGCAAAATTTTTTGGTACTTTATTTGGCTCTATTTTCTACTTCCTTATGCCACCACTATTCCTACCAACCTTCCAACACTAAATAAGAGAGAAGGAAGGTTGGGTATGTGTGTTTGAGGTGTTAATATTGTCAGACTACTTTCTGCTCATTAGGGGCATCAAGTTTCTTAGGGCAATTGTGATCTTCATTGTCAGGATATCTCTAAGTAGAAACCAGCAATCCAACAAACAACAGCCAGCAACAGTAACAGAAATAAACAAGGGCAGCAGCAGCAAGGGGAGCAGCAGCTGCTACACCTCTTGGGGCTCTGACTCTGAGGAATCCCCAGAATTCCAAACATAAACTATCCTCAGCTTAAAGCGTGAGGCGAATCATAGTTGACTGCTGTGGACAATTTGAAGTAACCTCCTATCCCAAACTGGAGATTAAAACAAAAACATATTCCCATAATGTTTCTGTGTTTTTAAAGAAACCAAAAATTTTTGCTACAGTTATTTCCTCCTTTTTCCATTTTTCTATACCAGGAGCCTTACACTCTAATGGCTCAGCAGTATAGGCAAGTGACGACTGGGTCAAATGTGAGTTGGGGAAGAAAGAGCTGTAGATGCTAACCAATTCTTGAGTCTCATCTAAGATTGGCAGTAGTACAAAATTAATTTTATATTAATCTTGAGACATAAGATGTAAGGCAAGTGTCTAACAGAATTGTTACTTGATTATTTTCTATTTGGATTCTATTTTTCCCCACTGGAATTCTTAATTAAGACTTTCTTCTTCCCCAATGAATTTTCTTGGCACTGTTGTTGAAAAATCATTTAACGTGAAAGGTTATTTCTTGGCTTTTTAACATTGATTTTTGTGCCTATAAATTATTTGTTACTGTAATGTTTGAGGTTAGAATGAAGTTTGTCTTGTAAGCATCAGTATATTGGAAGCCTGGTCCTCAATATGGTGGTGGTAGGAGGTAGGCAGACCTCAACCTACTAGGAGGTTTTTAGTCACTTGCAAGCATTGCCCTTGGAAGGGTGGTGGGTCTTTTGAGACTCTTTGGATGGCTTGTATATAATTGAGATGGTAAAAGGGTGAGGCAAATCCTTGCACCAGCTCCCTGTTTTCTATGTGATAATGTGATTTTTCATCTTATATGCACTACCAGTATTTGATACCATTTATCCTATATGCTTTAGAGACTATCTAGAGCTGGAATCATGCCTTTGACCCTTCAGAACTCTAAGTTAAAAAAATATGTTGATAAAGTTGCTACGTTTCTGGTGTTTGGTTAGAGTAACAATATTGGACCAATACATGTAGCTTTGTAAATATCAAGAATCATTAAGTATAAGATTTTCAACAATGTTCTTTTTCAACATTTGTTTTTTTTTTTTAATTTTGGCCTGGAGACTTTATGTAAATCTTATGACAGATATCTTAGTTTGTCCTCAAGATAATCTTTGTAATTTTGATAGTGATGTCATTAAATCTAGAGGATTCTTTCAATAATTTTCACAACTAACAAATCTTATTGATTTATTTTGGAAGCATTAAGAAAACCAAATAAAAGCTATCTGTGATAGGTGTGACAGATGTGCCTCTGTTCATTAGTCATTTATGGAAAGCAAATTTTGTAATTCAGCTTATAAGGATTTGTATAAAGAGGTACTGAACATACACACACATCTTATCATGGGAGGTTAAAAAAGAGCCCTGGATTTTGTTGTCTACATTATCTCAAAAACAGAAGTCATCTATATGATAAACATGTCTATGATAAATACATCTATGAAAGATACATTTACCAGAGAAGTGAACAAAGGCTGTGTTTATCAGCATGGATTGCAAGGTGTAATTCAGGAAGACAGATTTGCCATCCCTTAAGTGACTAGAAAGTATATTATAATCCATCTACACATCTTGTCTGTAGACATTACAACAGCTGTAAACAGGAAGGTCAGAAACTGAAGTGTAATTACTTCAACAATTATTTTCCCAAAGAAGTGAAAATATATTTAAAAATAGAAGTATTAACTAAGAGCCTAGTAGAAGAAAATTTTGAGTTAAAAAATCCAAATTTTACTTTAATATCAGAAGCTACACTTAAAAGTCTCACCAACATTGCTTTCTAAACAAGAGTTGAAGAAAGAAGATGCCAATAGAGATGCTAATACAGATAGAGGGATGCTCTCAAGCCTCAGCACTATGCAGAGTACCACAAGCAACCAAGGAATGCTGATAGCAGGAGTCTTCCCTAGAGAAAAGCATACCGTTTGGTTGTCCAAAACCAAGTTTTCAGCCCTGAAAATATATTCACAAGAAACATTGTACACATGGAGCAGGTTGCATTTATGTACTTAGGAACACACCACACACACACACACACACACACACACACACACACACACACACACACA
>OU015746.1:111104762-111127151 GCA_907169655.1 Acomys percivali | reverse complement strand
ACACACACACACACACACACACACACACACACACACACACACACACAATCAATCAATCTAAAAAGAGGCTATGACTTTGAAAGAGAACAAGGAGAGATATATGGGAGGGTTTGAGGATGTCAAGGGGAGGAGGGAATCATGTGATTATATTAAAATCTCAAAAATTATTTTATAAGAATTAATATCTTCCATTAAAAGCTCAAACATTTATGACAGATAGTCTGGAAAATTATCCTTAGACATGCCTTTAAAGAGATAATCATAATCCTGTTAGTGTCTAGATAGAAAAGTACTAGTAAGTCTCCACACCAAAAAAAAAAAAAAAAAAAAAAAAAAAAGAAAGAAAAGAAAAAGAAAGAAAAGAAAGAAAGAAAGAAGGCTCCAGCTGTGTTATTGTGTTCTATAGCAATAAAATAGAGACATGTCTATGGTGCATTGAAAATGGAAAACTTTTTAAAAAAGAATGTTAAACTAGCTTCTCTACCAACTGGTAACAGAGCTGAAAGACATTTTTAGACACAAAATATTTTAAAAGTATCCCTTAGTTAATATACCTATCCACACATCTCTCCATGCGTATACATATATCTACCTATCTACATCTTCACCTATAAACAACATAATTTTCAGGTACATGTATTTATAGAAATATACTGTATGTAGCTATAGCTATCACATAAGTAGATATATACCTTCATGAAAAACTCTGATGGCACAGTCTGGTGAATTTATAGATGATATAAAAGTAGGAGCTAAACAAATGGAAGAAACAAACCTCAGAATGAAACTATTTGAGGAACATACCTGACCTGAACTGCAGCCAGCTGGTTAGCAGCAGAATTCATCATGTAACCACGGGGGATAGAGAGAGAAATAGGCTCATTGTCCTGTGTGGATTTTGTGGAATTCTCTAGTGAAATGGTGATAAGCTGCTGTGAAAAATGCTTGTTTCAGAAACTGGGGTGTTTGTGAGACTATAGGCAAAGCGAGCGCATGATAATGCAGGTGAAGACAGAATTGAGCCAAGCAAAACTCAGGGCTATTCCTTGTTTCAGAGCACCTCTGGAAAAAAAAATATTCTCACGTAAAAGAAAAAAAAGTGCCTATTTGGGTTATATTTCATACAATATGCTAAATGAGGTTAAATGTTAATTGAAATAAAAAAATACGCATTTATATAACAACACATCTGCAGTAGGTGATTGTTCAAACGCAGAATGTATGAGAACTGACTTGTCAGCTCTTCATGGGAAACAACCTGAGGCTGATCACAACTCATTATAGGTTAAAAAATGTGAAGAAACTGCTGCTTAGGAATGGATGGAATCCCAAGGGAATAGAAACATAGAGGGGTAGCTTGATTTTATTCTCATTTGGTGAAATCGTCTCTAAACCCTGGACTGTGGTGCCAGCAGCACTGGGAAAGTAGCAGGACAGACAGCAAGACCACTTCCCTCCTGTGACCAGAAATCTTAATGACACATGGATTTGGCAGCTGGCCTTGTGGCTAGATCTCCTGGTAAGGGAATGAATGGTAATTCCTAATTTAATGACTAGAAAGATGTGACAAATGGGAAATGATAGATGGACCACTGGATGCAGTAAAAGTGTTCAGCTCAAACTGAAACCCGGGTGAGGAGGGAAGAGCGCTTAACAAAATCACTTATCTGCACATTTTCATGTCAATGCTCATCTTCAAAGAGATCCATGTTCTTCAGGGGAAAAAAAAAGGTATAATTTCTTCAGAGTTAGATACCCTGGGCCTCTGGATATGTCTCTTAAAACCTACACACTGATCTGGGATCCAAGCCTGACCCAGGCTAAGGAAATGTTTGTAGAAATCTGATTTGGAAAGGATATATACACTTCCAGTGCTATAAAAAAAATTGTCATTTTTGGCCTGGTGAATGGAAAAACAAATCTGAGACTTTACACACGAGCCCTAAAAAGTATTCCTCCAAGATGACAGCATGGCAGCACTTCCTTCCTTCCTTTTTTTCCCTGGTTTTTCAAGACAAGGGCTCTCTGTGTGTAGCTTTGGCAGTCCTGGGATCCTCCTAGGAAGTACTAAATGCTTTATTCAAATTAAGTTATTTATCAGTATATTCTCAGAACAATTCATCAAGGCACTGAAGTGGTAGATTAAGACATTGTGTGCAGTTCTGTGGCTATAGTTCCGATTGGATCCATCTGTGCCCCACCACAAAGCAAACCCAGTGGTTTTATTAGCCATGCCACAGTAACAGGCTAAATCTTGACCTAGAAACTACTGCTTTTATTCACCTTTTTTTCTCTGCCCCTTCACCTTTGTTGTAGGAAACGCCTCATAGGAAGAACATGGGTCACACTGATGAGATGCAATCATTTTGATTTTACCACTACTCTTCAAGCCTGTGTGTTAGTGCTGTTCGCCATTCATCAGTGCAGTGATTGTCCTTCTGAATTAAACATGATTTTTCATCTTAAGAGAAAACGCTCAAAGGAAACATCAGAGTTAATTAGAGAAAGTGACAATGTAGCCTCCCACAGAAAGAAGCCCATCAAAGGTGTTGTTAAGAGAGATCTCAAGTCATCAAAGCAGAGGCTTTCTCTTGCAAATTGCTTTCTTTTTAAGCTTTTTTAGGGCATAGGTTGTTCTGGCAACTCTGGGTTGAGCAAGTCCAGATTGGAAGCTTAGAAGCAAACACTGGCTTTAATAAGGGTGTCTACACAGAAGGAGATCAAGTGTCCCTCAAGGGAAAGTACTTAAGTTTTAATTGATGAAGTCACTCTTTGTAAGAATGTTTTGTCTAAATGCTGTCCCATAGAGTGCTTGCTCTCAGATGTTGTCCATTTCTTTGGTTTCTAATACCTGTGGGCCCTCTGTGACGTTCTGCATTAGATTTCCACTGTCTGTGTCCACAGTAGATATATGACAAGGTCTGTCTCTGAAAACAAAAGCTATTAAGTAGAGAGAGATTTAAATGTGGTGGTGGTGGTGGTGGTGGTGGTGGTGGTGGTGGTTGTGGTGGTGGTGGTGGTATGTGCATGCATGAGTGTGCGAGCAAGTACATATACATGTTACAAGTTGGTAATTAATTTGGTACTTGAAATAAATACTATTTTGCTCCTGTTCCTAGACTGTGATGTTAACTAAGTTTGTTTCCAGCCTCTCATAATGTCCTTAGATTTAGTTTTCACCCTACTCCACTCTTTGGTTTTTCCATCAGCAGTCACCCTGTGACCATGTACTCTGATGATACCTAAATTTCTTTGCTCTATGTGTTCTTGCCTGCTCTACCAGTCAAGCTCAAGCCTTCTACCAAACATTTCTTGTCTCATTTTCTTTGAATAATTTTCAAAATAAGGTCCATAGCACAACTATTTCTATGTCTTTACTACTATTTTATTCAATGGGTTGGAAAGCTTTTTCTGTGAAAAGCCGCATGACTTCCTCTACAACAACTCTGTCATTGCAACACACACACACACACACACACACACACACACAAAAGGCAAGGGATAATACATAAATGGATAAATGGACAGCACTGTGTTCCAATATACCTTTAGTTACAAAATAGAGAAGTATACATTAAAGGCCAGGTTGGCTTATGGGTCATAGTTAGCTGCCCTGCTTTAATCTATACATCTCTATCTTGCCTGTTTCTCTTATGTATTGAAGAAATTGCATGCTTTGATCTGTAGATTTTCTTCCAGCCTGGATTTGACTAATTGCATATTTATCTTCTGTGTTGATGTATGGTAGATCTAAAGGCATAATAAAACTTAGTTTGATTTTGTTGACAGACTAATTCAAATGTGAAATATATGTCTTTTATGATATTTGTAGCTGCTAATGACCATTCCCAGACCCATTATTTCATTAAAGCTGTAAAAAATGTTCTTTTATAGTGATATCATTTCTTCATTATTCTTTTACTAACTGGAAGATTTCCACAAAGGGAACTTGTCCCTCACTATCTACTTTCTTATGTAAAAACATAATTTGAATAAAAAGTATATGATTATCTTCTACACGCTAGTTTTCAAAATCATGAGTTATACTTAATATGCTAAAACATTGACCAAAATAGAAATTTTTCTTAAGTATAGAAGACTCTTGTTTTTAAGAATATTTTAAGGGGCTGGAACACAGGCTCAGTGGTTAAGAACACTCACCGACTGCTCTTTCAGAGGACCTGTCCTCAATTTCCAGCATGCATCTGGTAGCTTACAACTTGTCTGTACCTCTAGTTTCAGGGACTCTGATATTGTCTTCTGAGCTAAGCAGGCACCAGACATGTACATGGTACATAGATACATATGTAGGCAAACAACCATACTCATAAATAAAAACAAAATAATATTTTAAAGTAATAGTTCAAGTGTCTTAATCCATTCAATTACCCTGATATTATTGATGGCCCAAAAAAAGTTCTCCAAGGTAGACCCTTCACCCTTCACAGTCCCTCATTTGGTTTGGACACTATCTCTCTTTCAGGAAGGAGGGGAGACTCTTTTCAGTTTTTCTTTTCCTGTTCTGGATTTGCGATCTAGGAGCCCTGGTTCTATTAATTCTTAGCTGTCATTGAGAGACCACATTGTGGACTGTGATGGTGGGTGTTTCTACATGGTTGACCTCTATTTGTAGGGTTCATTTTTTATTTACTTTACATCCTGATCGTATCTAACTCCCTCCTCTCTTCCTGGTTCCACCTTCCATCCCTCTCCCCCCTCCTTCCTCCCCTACTCCTCAGAAAATAGGAGACCCCTCCCAACCCACCTCAGCACATCAAGTCACATCAGGACTGAGCCCAGCATCTTCTTCCACTGAGACCAGACAAGGCATCCCAACCAGGTGGTCATGATCTGATACTCAGCATCAGAGTCCATGTCAGAAACAACCCCTGCTCCTATTAACTAAAGGACCCACATGAAGACTCAGCTGCCAATTGGCTACATCTGTGTAATGGGCCTAGGTCTAGTCAATGTGTGGTCCTTGGTTACGCTTCAGTCTCTGTAAGCCCCTTTGGGCCCAGGTTATTTGACTCTGTTGTTCTTGTGGAGTTCTTGTCCCTTTTGGGTCATTCTATCCTCCCGTCTTCCACAAGGCTCCTTACCCTCTGCCTGAAGTTTAGCTGTGAGTCTCAGCACCTGTTTGGATCTGCTGCTGGGTGGAGCCTCACAGAGGACAACTCTTCAGGCTTACATCGGCTAGCATAGCATCGTATCATTAATAAAGACAGAGGTTGGCTCTCAGCGTGGGTCTCAGATTAGGCCAGGCATTGATTGAACATTCCCTCAGTCTCTACTCTATCTTTATCCCTGCACGTGGAAGCCAGGTAAATTTTGGGTTGATGTTTTTGTGAGTGGATTGGTGTTCCCCTTCCATCACAAGAAATCCTGTCTCACTGGAAGGTGGCTTATTCAGACTCCATACCTCCACTACTAGGAGCCTTACCTAGAGTTACCCCACATATCCTCCCAGAAGCCTATCCTGTTGCAGGTCTCCAGCTAGTCTCAGAGATGCTCTAGTTCTTAGTTTCCCTTCTGTCCCCAAGCCCTCTGGTCTTCTGGCTCCCACCCCCTGCTATCCCAACATATAATCCCCCTCCTCATTTCCTTTCCTATTCCCTCTCTTACCCTGTTTCTCCTCTTCATCTGCTTCTTCTGTCTATTCTTTTTAATTTTTTTTTTTGCTTTTTAAAATTTATTCCTTTAGCCATTCACTTTATATCCTGATCCTAGCACCCTCTCTCTTCTCCTCACAGTCCTACCATTCCGCACTCTTCACCTTCCTTCTCCCCCCTCTCGTACTCCTCAGAAAAGAGGAGTCCCCTGCTACCAGTCTACTCCAGCACATCAAAGTGAACTGTAACTGAGCCAGTCCTCTTACCCTGTGGTCTGGCAAGACAACCCTGCCAGGGGGAAGTGATAAAAGAAGCAGGCGTCAGAGTCCATGTCAGAGACAGTCCCTGTTCCCCATGATTGGAACACCGCAAATATTTTAGTGAAAAATCTGAGATGATAAAAACAAATTCCTGAATAAAGTCCAGCTATCTTTTTTTCCCCACTTGATGAACCAATGAGTTTTATTGGGATTGATTATAGGAGTATAGGTGAGGGGCTAAATACAAGAGCATAAATGACTTAAATGCAGCCATATCACCAAAAGCTGACCCTAGCATGGGTGCTGGCTTACCAATGGTGGAAGCCTGGAACACTAAGTACACTTGAAAACAGCTCAACAGGTGGAAAGAGTCTCTTTCAGCCATGTCAGTTGACTTGAGCTTTTTCCAAGTAGCTCAACTTTTGACTCTTTCACATGGCTCAACTTGTCGGAAAAAAAACATTGTTTTACAGTTAAAATAACCATAGGCTCATCCTAATCTATTGACCTACAGAAGGTAATTCATTCATCTTCTTATTCTAACATATTTGGGTGATTTTCTCTTTTGTTCTGGTCAGATAGTGCCAGTGTGTCAAAAGCACAAAAGTGACTAGATTTTTCAATTGTGAGATACCATTTAGGTCTCTTTTTTTTCCCATTTGGTATTCTCACCAACAACTTGTAAAACCATTTACTTCCACATAAATATCTTATGCGTAAACTGTGAGACTTTGCCAATCAAATACAGAAATGATGTTATACATGTGGTTTTAGCTTTGTGTCTCAGTATGAGTGGGGCTGATCATTTCATAGATTAAAGAGTATATATTTCCTCTGAAATGGTTGTTAGTGTCTTTATTTTTACCATGACTTTTTTGTCTCTATTTTTAGAAGTTTTTATATATTAAGGATAGTAAATCTTCGCTGTACAAGCTGTGAAGCTTGTTGTCTTTTAGCTTTTGGAATTCTTTGTATTTAATTTGCCCTCCAACTTTTTTTTTTCATCTTAACGGGATCAAATACATGAATCTCTTCTTTTTGGAAAATTGAATATGTGTCTTCCTGGACTATGGAATAAATCACTAATAGTTATTAAGTATCTAAAATATTTCTTTTTTTGAGTGGTTCATATTCTTTATTAACTAGTTTCCAAAATAATAAGTTGCAAAGCTAGTATACTTTAATAATTAATATACATACACATATGTATATAAAACTTTATAACTTTATATGTGAACATTGCACCTATATTCTTTCTCCCTCCATCTAGCTTCTCAGACCCTATCCATTGACCTCTCCTTTACTTATTATTTTCACACATATACTTCTATCTATGTATCTACCCATCATTTTTTCTTTTTTTTTTATTAATTTATTCTTGTTACATCTCAATGGTTATCCCATCCCTTGTATCCTCTCATTCTTCCCTCCCTCCCATTTTTCCCTTATTCCCCTCCCCTATGACTGTTCCTGAGAGGGATTACCTCCCCCTGTATATGCTCATAGGGTATCAACTCTCTTCTCGGTGACCTGCTGTCCTTCCTCTGAGTGCCACCAGGTCTCTCCCTCCAGGGGACATCTCTACCCATCATTTATCTACCTATCATCTATCTACCTATTATCTATCTATCTATCTATCTATCTATCTATCTATCTATCTACTATCTGTCTCCTTCCTTCCCTTTTCCTTCTCTCCTTTCTTCTTATCTATTTATTCACACATATGGAATCTACTGAGTCCATTTAGTGTTGTTCTATATAAATGTGTCCAGGGCTAACTACTTGGGTTTGGATAACCTATGTGGGAGCTTGTCTCTTGGGAATACTTATTATGCCTGTGTCAAAAATATTTTACTTAAAAATTTGGGCAGCATAGATATTTAACCTAGACTTTATGCATGAGAACCAACAGTTCTCCCATTGAGCTAACCCAAAACTTCACTTACAATTTTAACATTTAAATATTCCATCCATTTGAGATATACTTTTGGATTACAACATGAAGAATATATCCAATGTTAATTACTTTACTATACAAATTCACTAGAAATAGATTATTTCTAGGTTTTCTACATACATTGATATGTATGATTGATTATATGTTATTATTATACTAGTTCATTAAAAACATTTTATAATTATCTTTAATATCTGAAATTGCAGCCCCCATTTCCTAATCAACTTTACTCTTATTTTCCTTTATTCCTCTGGATATTGTTGCTTGCTTTTTCTGACAAATGCACATATGTTATGATTAACTTATTTGACTTCTAAAAAGCCCTGGTAATAATTTTCTCTCTAGTCTCTTTGAGAAGGTGTGTGTGACATGGGTTCTTTCAATTTAGGAATTTAATATGTCCTTTTCATTGTTTATAAATAAGTATTTTTATTATTAAAAGAGGAGATGAGTCATAAAAAACTATGGTACTTGCCCTGTCCTTATTTGTTTAATCTCCCTTTTAAATATTATATTTTTAATTTTGAGATAATAATTACATAATTTATCCCTTTCCATTTCCTCTCTTTAATCTCTCCCATGTATTTTCCTTATACTTTCTCAAGTTCATGGTCTCTTTTTCTTTAATTGTTGGTGTGTCTGTATATTACTAATATGTTAATACAGCCTGCTTATTCTGTATAATGATATTTGTATGTATATATGCATATATATATATACAATCTATTGGGTATAACATATATATGTATATATACAAAATATATTCATATTTTTCTTATGTTTTCATGCTGGTCCCTTGAGGCTGGATAACCAATTGGTCTGCTCTTCTTCAGGAAAGATTATTGCAACCACTCTCAGCAAGCCTGAACTGCCTTTAATTCTTTGTGTGGTGTTGAGACCGCATGAGTTTTCCTTTGTCTATGTTAGTATGTCTATTGGTGGAATCTTTGTTCAGTTCATGTTTAGGTCATGTTGAAGACCTTATAGGTATAGCTTTTGACATACCTAGAAGACAGAAGTCTCGGAGCAAACATCTTGTCCTCCAGCTCTTACTACTTCTCTAACCCTCTTCTGCTATGATCCCTAACCTTGAGTGCAGGAGCTGATGCACTATAGATGTGGGCTCTAAAACACAACTCAGCATCTTGATTGAAAAATAACCTAAATGTTCTATCCATATTTATGAAAACTCCAAATGCATATATATATATATATATATATATATATATATATATATCCTATTGCTATGAAAAATGGACATGAGTTAGATTATGTCTGAATTTGCCATGTTGACTTAATGTTCCCACATTCTGTTCTTCTAGACAGCCTAATCAGAAATCTTGAGCTGCAGGTCACAGGTATGCTGTGCTATCTTCTGTTTAGTCATCTTCCACGAGTAGCAGGTATAAGAACACTAGTCAAGAGAGACACTGGAAAAGTTGGGTGAGTCCTGGAGAACACTTCACTTTCAACTGTCAGTAACATTTAACAAAACAAATACCAGAAAGGCTGAAGTTGCAAAACTTGTCTCAAAATTGGCAAGCATCAGTCACTGTTTCCAATATTTTATGTAATTCTCCAAAACTTCAGGTGGAACAGGATGGAAAATGCAGTAGAGAGGTTCTTGTGTTAAGAATCAGACTACCTAAGGCTCTTTGCTTCTCCTCCTCTCCCTCTGGCAAGGCTGCAGCTTTAAATGGAACTTAATAATGGAATAATCTCTGGCTTTATTGATTGTCTTCAATAAATTCTTTAACTTACTCAGGTGTGTTGTTTTCCAACATAAAGCAGAGTCTAATTCCAAGCACTCAATGCTATTTGAAGTACTGAAATGAACATAGAGGTTAGCTGGAACCTAATTCAATAAGGTGATGTTACAGTGGAAAAACAATATAAGAAACCATTATATAATAGTTATTTGTTGCATGTTACAAGGCACAAGAAAAGTGAAATTGACTTTATGTAAGAAAATAAATTCCTGGGCCAGGAAAAATTTAAATCAAGATATAATATCAAGAATTGTGGTTGGGTAAGTAATGTTAGAATCTAGAAAGAGACTTGAAAAGCTAAGATATTAATTATTGAAGAGTTGAATATCTGTTTCTAAGTTTTCCAGTGCTTGTGTTTAAAAGAGAAGTACAGTGTATACAAGATATAAGTGTAAAAATACATTTAACTTTTTTTTTCGGTTTTTTTTATTTAATTAATTTATTCTTGTTACATCTCAATGGTTATCCCATCCCTTGTATACTCCCATTCTTCCCTCCCTACCATTTTCCCCTTATTCCCCTCCCCTATGACTGTTCCTGAGGGGGATTACCTCCCCCTGTATATGCTCATTTGACCATGTCCCCTGGAAGGGGAGACCTGGTGGCACTTAGAGGAAGGACAGCAGGTCACCGAGAAGAGACTTGATACATTTAACTTTTTAAATTCTATTTTACTGTAATGGAAAAATATATGTAACAGTTATGCAAAGCGTCTGGATCTTATATTCCTTAGTAATTAGTGCAAGTTTTATCAATAAAGTGGCATCACATAAACATGGAGGTCATTCTACACTCAGCCCTCAAATCATAATGCTTGCTACAGCTTACAGGGTGAAACACAAATGGAAAAATATGGACTCCAGTGCATGTCACAAATGGAGAGAAAGAACAGTTGTGATCTTTTAGCAGTGTCACACTGAGCCTTCCACTAATAAACAGAAAAAAAATGTTTAAGTAGTACCTGTCATTAATGCTGTTCACCAAGCTTTGCTTGCTGCAAGTCAGGCATTGAGCTGCCTTCATATGGGATGGGCACGCTTCCCCCACTGAAAGGACCCTGGGAACCTTCTATAGATCTACAAATCTATATTTCACATGATCTGAAAGCCTGGTAGCACTTCCTCCCACCCCATTATTTTCACGGTTTATAGTTTTGTCTACTTTTTCTCATTAACTGAGGACTAAGAAGAAGACTGAGTAGACGTAAATCAGAGCTAACGAAAACCTTGTTTTTTTTCACATTTTTTTATTTTATTAATTTATTCATATTTCATCTCAGTGGTTATCCTCTCCCTTGTATCCTCCCATTCCTCCCTCCCTCCCATTTTTCCCTTACTTCCCTCCCCTATGACTGTGACTGAGGGGGACTTCCTCCCCTTGTATATGCTCATAGGGTATCAAGTCTCTTCTTGGTAGCCTGCTATCCTTCCTCTGAGTGCCCCCAGGGGAGGACATCCTATTGGGACTCTAGATGAGAGAAGCATGGGAGAATGGCAAATCTGAAAGATCCAGAGTATCCTAGAAACCTACAAGAACATTATGATAGGCAGATTTGGGCCCAGGGGTCCTGCTCAAACTATGGCACCAGCCAAGGACAAACTGGCAGTAAACTTCGAACCCCTACCCAGATCTAGCCAATGGACAGGACATTCTCCACAGATGGGCGGAGAGTGGGATATGACTTTCACACGTACTCTGGTGCCTTATATTTGACCATGTCCCCTGAATGGGGAGAAAACCTTGTTCTTTATTCATCTCTGCAGCATCCTTCATTACTCCAGTTAGATGTAGCCAGTTAGCTGTAGTACTGTTCCAACTCTAAACAGAAGAAGGTGTTCATGTCTCTCATCTGCCACCCAGCTTTTGTCTTCTGTTTGGTTTTGTGTATTGTGGAATGTTGGAGTCTCAGTGTCTTTTCTTCTCAATGGTTACAGTGCTACCCACTATGTCGGTTTGTTCTAGGATCTGAATGAAATAAGCCATGAACATCATCTTTTTCAGTGCCTGATACAGGGTTGGCCTTCAGGAAAAGCTCGTGCTCTGACATTTCCCATGGTCAGATGCTAGGTGAAGACCCTTCAAAGTTGGGACTGTGCATGAACAGCTAGAAAGTAAGTGGACGCTCCAGGAGAGCCATGGGTCACTCTCAGCATGTTTTGAACTTTATACTGTTCACTCTTCATGCTACATCTCTCTACACATCACAAAAGGCTCATTCACTGGCTATCCTGGCAAACAGAGAGAACCAAGAGACTTGTAGAAGTGGGTGGGGCCTCTCAGGGAAGTGGGGCTTACTTCCTGCAGTGACAGATGTTTTCTACTAAGATTGGACAGGCAGGATCATGGACTATGATACTGCTAGAGAAATGGTCAGCTTAGGCCAAGCTTCACAGCTCAGGTTGAGTACCTAGAAATGTCACACCTCCCCCAGGGAGCTAGTGAGTGATATGGACCAAATTCATTAAAGAGGAGCACAAGAACTAAATGTCAAATTACTCTGTGTTGTGATGGTTATTCCTTCGACCTAAATCCTCATCCTTTTTAGTATTAAGGAGTCCTATAAAAAATTAGAGATTGTGATTATTCTTGGAAATCCTCAGCACAGCCACTAAGTGTTGAATGCAAACATCTTGGGTTGTGTGTGTGTGTGTGTGTGCATATGTATGAGGATGTACATGTGTGTGTGTGTGCACATGTGGAGGCTAGTGATCAACAATGGTGTCTTCCCATAGTGACTCTCCAATTTATTCCGCAAGACCAAGTCTCTCATGAAGGCTGGGAACTCACTGATTTGAGCAGGCAACCCAAATCAATAATAGACATGGGACTCTAAATGGCAGGACCAGGATTTAAACAGAGGATTGAATAACATTAAAGCACTAATGGCTTCCCTTGATATGGTGCTGGACTAGTCATCTTCCATTTGTCCCTCTAGACCCCCTCCCCAGTCCTTTCTGCTTCAAGAGATGGCTTATGTAGATTTCATCAAAGTGCTTTCTTTTCCTCCACTGGCTATCTGTTAACCAGGTGATCAAAGAGAGGGAGGAGCGAATGATCTGGCTGGTTATTTCTTTGCATCTCTTCCTACTAGATTATCTGGGCTGTTTCCCCACATAGAAGAGTACACTGTGATTTCTTGTTTTGTTATTTTATTTTATTAGTTCTTTAATAATTTCATGAATATATTTTGATCATATTTACCCAACACTTCCCAGACCCATTACCATTCCCTACCCACCCAAGTTTGTATTTTCTTTTTAAAATTTAAACTGAACAAGTACACTTTGCTTTGCCTATATAATCTTTCCCCTTTTCATTAAAATTATATTTTAAAAAATTATACAATATATCCTGGTTACAGTTTCCCCTCCCTTTACTTCTCCTCGTTCCTCCTTACCTCCTCTTCCATCTTATCTACTCCCTTTCAGTGTCTCATTATACAAGAATCAACTTTTAGGAGATAATAACAAAATATAATAAGATAAAAGAAAATCTACCATATCAAATCAACAGATGAGGCAAAACACCAGAAGGAAAAGGGCCCAAGAGAAGTCACACAAATCAGAGCCTCATATTTTTTTCACACACTCAGAAGTCCCATAAAAATATTAAACTAAAAGCTGTAATATATATGCAGAAGACCTGGCGAAAACCCATGTCAGCCCTATGTATGCTGCTTCAGCCTCGGTGAGTTCATATGAGCTTTGCCACATTTATTTAGCAGGCCTTGTTCTCCTGTTGTCCTCCATCCCATTTGGCTCTTATGATCTCTTTCTGCCTCCTCTTGCACTGGTTTCCATTAGCTCTGAGGGGAAGGATTTGATGGAGGCATCCCATTCAGGGCTCTCTGTTTGAGGGTCTCTCTATGTGTAATGCCAGCCTGGGGGGTGGGTCTCTGTCAGAAGGAAGTTTCTCTGATGAGGCTGAATAAGGCTCTGATCTGAGTGTAGCAGACTATCATCAGGTCAACTTTTTTGTTAGTTTTTTTAAAAAATAAATTTAGTGGTGTTTGGTTTTGTCTTAGGTCTCTGGTTCTTGATCACCCATACCTGAAGTGGCCCTTAAGTCATATCAGACATTGGTTGGTTACTCCCACAGGTTTTCTTCCACCATTTCTCTAGCATACTTGTACAAAGGATAGATTATAGATCAAAGTTTTGTGCCTGGCTTGGTGTTTACATTTTCAGGTTATTCCATTTTATTCCTGCTATCTTGTTTTATTTTAACGAATATTTTTAAGTACATTTTCATTCATTCACTTTCTATATATACATGTATATGTATCCATGTGTGTTTATGTATGTATGTATGTATGTATGTATGTATGTATGTGCCATGACATAATGTAGAGATCAAAGGACAACTTTTAGACTTAGTTCTCACCTTCAATCATGTGGGCTCTGGAGACTGGTTTCAGGTCATCATGCTTGGCTGTAGGGAATTTTTCCTCCTAAACCATTTTGGTGGCTCTACAATTACATTTTTCTCCCAGTTCTCATGCTCACCTACTTTAACTCTTCATTCCTGGGAAGGGAAGCCATGTTATTATTCAATTGTGACCCTGCTGGATATTGGTATCCCCCAGATATTGAGATGCAGTTCACTGACACTGTATTTCTTTAACATGTGCAAGGCCCCTGGTTCAATCCTTAGCACTGCCAAAAAGAAAAAGAAAGCACAATTCTAGCTCGGGCAGAATGGTTAGGCTCTCAGATGGAGCAATTTCCAGATGCTCTTGAGCTGGGTCCAGTCTCTCTTTGTGCTGGGTATAATGAGACATATCAGTACATTGTGCTTCATGGTGTCTTTCTATCTGTGTTTCATACAGATAAGTGTCTCCCCACACATACAATTTCCCTCGGATATATTAATAATGTAACAATAATAGCTTAACCTTCGGCTATACTTTGCTTTGATGTCTAAGCCTATTTCTACTTTCTTTAGTAGGGTGACATTTATTCTTTGAGGTGCTCATGCATATAGCTAATCTCTTTAGTTCTGGATGAATTTCCTCATTTTACTCCTAGAGGATCAGAGTATTTTCAAGTCCTTATCCCATCATTCCATCAGGTGGTAATCATGGGGCACAGAAGCGCAGGTTCTCTCCTCGGAGCCAGGCAGCCTCATCTGGCAGGAAAGGAGAGGTGTGCCTGGTCCTCCTCCATGAAAACTCAAGCTCCATCTTTATGCCTATCAATGCTGCTATGTTCTTAAGAACTCACTGCATTCGTTTTGAGTAAAAAAAAGGACCAGTTCTGGGTTTGAACAAACATGTTTTTTTTATCCAAGGTTTAAAGCATTTCCTTTATGGATGTCCTGCGGTGCCTTTGATTGTCCCCCTTTCCTTGGAGCATGAATGATTGTTTATTAAACATAATAATAATAATAAGGTGGAAGTAGGGTCTCTTTGCTGGCATTAGTTCAGATTCCAATTTAATCTTTCCCCAGCCTCACTTCATTACGCCTCTATTTGGCGGTGTATTTCAGAAGCAGCATGTGTCAGGGTGAATGAAGTCAAGCTTCAGAATAACATGTCAGTAAGATGATTGTTCGTGGAACACACAGTACCTTTAGTCTATAATTAAAAATGGGGGAAAATGGCTCAAAAATAACACTAAGAAATTTGCTCCACTGAACACAAGACAGAGCTTTAAAGTAGCAAAGGTCACTTTCCCCCGTGAAAGGATTGATCCCTTTGCATGATGGGGCAGGGAGTATTGGGCCTGAAGTCCAAGCTGGGTGAGCAGGGTTGTTTTGGACCACAGAAGATCTCAGAGGGGAATGAGCCTTGACTCTTTCAGAAAGGATATGCTTAGAACAATAATAGGCTCTGCCTATTATTTGTGATGTAAAGCAAACTCCTTACACTGTAAAGTGGGAATGCTAATCATGATATCGTGCAGCTATTGTGCATATTACAAAACATGAACTAACACATGGGGTTATCAGAGTGCTCTACCCATGGTAGGGGCTCCACACTCAGTAATTGTTTTTATTCAGATTCCATTGTAATTGCCAGCAGCAATTATTAGAATTAGATTACCTCAAAAAGCTTGGGTCAGGATTATACAAAGAGATAAATACAGTGTTCATCTTTACACATCTTGATGAGAAAAAAATTGAGAAATAGAAGAAAATGTCATATAAATCTTTTAGATTAATGGGAAATAGGGGCCACATCACAGTTTGGAGGCTGGAGATATCTCCTCAAGGATATATTCAAATTATATAAAAATACAGTAGCCAGATTTCTATGTAAGGCCAAATGGCTTAGAAAAAGACAGGATCCAGGCATATAGGGATGGTTGGCTGAAATGAAGTGGATGCAGCAGCAAGGTCAAGGGAAGTAAAAAACCTACAAAGAGTCTTGCCCAAGCTGTGTCCCATGGAATATATGAAGACAACCTTCATCCTCCTTCCCTCCCTCCCTCCCTCCTTCCTTCCTTCCTTCCTTCCTTCCTTCCTTCCTTCCTTCCTTCCTTCCTTCATTCAGGACAGCCTAAGGCACATCCACTTTCTGTGTGAATTCTTTTGCATGAGAGATTGTGTTTCAGCAGAAATCAATGGTCTCTGAGTTCTATCAATGGAGTAATACAGATGAAGTTAAGAGTTGTGAGGTGTTGGAGGCAGAGAAAGTGAAGGCTGCTGATCTCTAAGAGGCAGTGAGAAACCCATCTTTCTAATCCTATAAACCTGTTCATTTGCTGCTCTGCAGTCAAGGTCATATGACATAACTGGAGGTTGTGTTTGATCAAGTCTATTTCTAAGTAAAGTGTGTGTGGGGGGGAGTCCCTATATCCCACCAACCCTCTGTAAATGGTGGTACTATTTGGAAATTAGGTCATCTACAGGAGAATTGCTACTCTTAAGCATTTTCATAGTCTTGTGTTCTGAAAAGCCTAGAATTGAGAATCTTTATGTAATGAAGAGCTAGTTAGGAAAGGGACTATAAACTATCTGCATTGTGTTATGCCCAGCTTTGAGACCTAGGTATCCAGGCTAAAATTGTATATTAAAAGAGTCTCCAAGTTACTGAGAGGTGATTCTTCAGTGGTGAAGTTTTTGAATGTTTTATCATGTTGCAGATGGGATTTCTTAGTGGTGTAACTGTATATATGCATCCTAATGCATATTGTGGTGATACAGCTCACCTTCAGTCACTCATGCTCCCGAAGTTAATCTCCCTCCAAAATCACTTACCCACTAAATTGGACTTGGACAGAATTCTTCATTTGGTTTGTAAGTATTCTCTCTGCCTGGAGTAAACACTCATTTACACCTCCAAAGGAAAAGTCATATAACAATCAGTAAGTGAGATGTATTCAACTCAGAGTCATATCAGTCTTTTCTGAGAGATTATCAACATTCACCCCATGATGTGTCAGCATCTGCAAAGCTCTCATGATCTCATATCTATCAGGGCCAGCAACTCTATAACTAACTTTGTCTCTATGATTCAATCTTTTGCTCACTGTGGCAATATTAGGGTTCCCCAGAGAGACAGAATCAATAAACACACACACATGTATATATAAGGTGGTTTATTTTATTTGCTCATTCAGTTAGACTGTGTAGTTTAGCAATAGCCATCAGCATGCTGGAGAATAAAAGAACCTTGTTTGTGGTAAGTCTAAAAACCTGAAAGTCTCAGAACAACAGAGACCTATGATGGAGCCCAGCCTATGACATGAACTCCTGGAAGCTCCTTGAAGAGTAACTGCTACAAATCTATGTTGATAAGCTGAAGAAGACGTTGGATTTTGAGGTCTATATATGGTAATAGCATCCATGGACATCGTTTCTGGTAAAAATGGAACTGGTACACACTGGCTGGCTTTCTCTCTTTTCACATTTATTTAATATAGATGCTGGCAACCCCCTTGTCTATTTGGATAGCACCGTCTGCATTCAGGTCAGGTCTTTCTGTACCACTTATCATCACACATATTAACCCTCTCTGGAAATGCTTTCACAGGCACATTCAGAAGTGCACTTCACTAGACATCTCTCAACCCAGTGGGGTTGACAATGTTAACATCACAGTAACAACAGATTTGTTTCTGTTTGTGTGACTTATCCTGCTTTTGTGTCACTTACCATCATTCTTAGGTTTTTACCCTTATTTTTGTATCCTTTCTCCTAATTTCTTCTCCCTCATTTTTTTCTCTTTCTCTTTCTATTTTGGACCACTGTACACATGTTCTGCTAATAAAGCCTTACCGTATTTATCAGTCAATTGTTCTTGAAGAGTTAGACCACCTTCTGCAGGGCAAGAATTTTGAAATTTACCTGCATTTTTTAAGGGAGCAATGTTCTCTAAATTTTTCATAAGTACTCTGAATAATTGCTTTTGAAAAATTTTTATGTCCAAAGGAAAATACTTAAATTAATTATTCCCTCTGAATCTAAAGGTAAGCTGTCTGCCTGTTGGAACAATAAAAAATAAGATTGTAAATAATTTCTATAGAATCTTCTATTATTTTCTCCCTTTTATAAAATGCATAAAACATTTTGTTCAGAAATTAAAAAAAAAAAAGAAGAGATCCAAGTGGGTACAATGGTCTTACTGAATGAACAACACTTTTCTAGTCCCCAAATATTTTAATTATTCTGGTCTCCCATGTTTGGATGCAGGAAGGCAAACTATTTCTATTTCAGACTACTCTAGTGATTTAGGCAATGACAATAATCATAAGACAAAAAATTTTTATAAAATGTCCTTTGCCTAATATCCATACAAAAGTTTGAATAGACTAAATATAAATAAATTGCAATATCCAAAACCCTTGTATCCTTATATCTCCAACCAAAGTCCCTTTGAGGTCACTGCCAACTAATTACATCTTTGGCCTTTAATTTTTCCCTAAGCTTTAACAGTAACCAGTCTTAAGTGGAAAATATGCATTCCCAGTCCAGTGGGGAGTTCTCTGTAGCATCCTTTATCTAACTGAATGCTAGAGGTCCTCTCAAATTTCCCCAGAAACAGATGCATACACGCAGATAAATATGCACACATCCATAGTTATCTTAAGGGCTTTAAAGAGTAGTTATCAAAGGCTGTTGCTATATTCCTATAGTGTATTTTTGGGGGCTGCAGAGGCCTCTGCTTGTTGGGAACTTGTCAAATTGAGTGTTCCTTTCTATGAATAGGAACTTTTCTCTCTCAATTTTGCTGTTGGTAAAAAAGATCAGGTTAGAAAATACCAAAACTAGCCCACCCCTAGATTGGACCCAGTTGCAGCAAGTCTCTGTCTCTGGTACTGAAGTCACTTACCTCAATTATAGGAACTAGGATGTATCAGTTCTTACCTGGAGGCCTCCTCCTTGTCAGCACCCATTAAAAGTCATTTCCTTTAACTTCAGCTCAACATATAGAAGGAAGAGGCTGTGGTGAAATTGCACATTAGGAGGAAGGGAAAAATCCACTCTCAGTGTTTACTGTGTAGGTGGTCCCACATAGAAAATTATACACACCGCGTCCAAGATCATAGCTCTTATGGCAGCCTCTGTGGAAAGAGATTGTAAACAGCTCTAGCTTTGCTTTGAGGAAGATAATTGTTTACTCTTGACATAAGGAAATCAACAGAGAAATAGAGGAAGAAGGGAGGCAGTGTGCTGGTGTCTGTAAAGAATAGTGTTAGGTGAGATTTGATGGGGTAAAGTGAAGAAAGGAAGCTAGCAATTAGTGTAGGTCCATCCTCAGACTTCTCTGGTAGGCATATATCAATGCACAAGTCCTTTTTGGCTGGGGCAGTCTCAGCAGTGCAGAAAGTATTACTAGTAGTTGTGCTATGAGTCTGGATCCTGGTTCCTTTGGCACAGCACATCTGAGATTTCCTGGAACACAAATTGCTTCCTGGAGATGACTTTTCTTCCCTGGAATAAGAATATTGGGTGGGAGTGTAACTCAGAGGTAGGGGCTCTGCAGACTACTTGCAGCCTTCAGAGGAAAGAGCTCACAGCTGTAGGAGATGAAAAAGATAGGAAAGAAGGTTGTCAGGTATAGATAAATCAAATAAAGGAAAATTAAGGAGGAGAGTAAAAACCTAAGAAATAAGGAGAGAGGAAGAGATGATAGGAGAGAAACAAAAAGGAAAGGAAAGTTGAAAAGAGAAAGAAGAAAGACAAGAGAAAATTAGAGAAATCTCCCAGTAGAGAGAGGACTGGGCACCTGCTTCAAGTGGTCTCTTTTGCCAGTGGCAGCTGTGCCCTCTCCATTATAATATAACACTAGTAAGGCGACTGGCGCACACGCCTTCCCTCAGGCTATTCTGAAGCTGGATCCCACTCCAGGAGGAGCTGGAAGTAGCCCTGGCTTATAGACTGGAGACTCAGTCACATTGTTAATTTGTCCCCTTTTACTGCCTCTGTCCTCATCAGGATTAGACCTGAAGGCTGATAAACAGTAACATTCAGGCACATTAGAACAGATGGGGTCAAGATGGCCACTGTAAAGCTTAGGGAAATATTAAAAGGCAAAGGTGTAATTAACTGGCAGTGACATCAAAGGGACTTTGGTTGGAGATATATGGATGTACTCATTCTAGATATTGCAATTTGATGAGTCACACATTAGTTTATGGAGGACAGTGCAACAGCTGTTGAAAGAAGTTTACATTCAAGTCTTTATACTCTGGCCCTTAGAGCCACCTCCCATAGCCTTACTACTGTGGTTTAAATGAGAAATACCTTTCATGGGCTCATATATTTGAACACTTGCGATCAGTTGGTGGTGCTATCTGAGAAGATTTAGAACCTTGGGATGTGGAGCTTTTCGGGAGAATGTGTATCAGTGAAAATAGGCCTTGAAAGTTTAGTCTCAATCTGCTTCCAGTTCTCATCTCTTCTGGTTCTTTTGCTCCACTTCTAGTTCTTGTCCTTTATGCTTCCGGCTCTAGCCTTACCTGCTATGCCTCTTATACTATTAGGGATTCTCCCTCTGGATCAATAAGGGGAAATAAGACCTTTCTTTTACAATATGCTTTTGGTCATAGTATTTTATCACCTCCACTAAAAAGTAGCTAATAAACTTATGTTGCTATTTAATTACTTAGTTGTATATATGTGTGTGACCTTGAGTGCATGGTGTATGTGTGTGTGTATCCTGAGAGGCCAGAAGAAGGTATCAAATTCTCCAGAGCTGGAGTTACCTAACATTAATTCTGAGAACTAAATTTCCTCTGGGGGAGCAGCAAGTTATTTTTACTACTGAGCTATCTCCCCAGACCCCTATTTATTTATTGTTATCCTGTAATATTTTCCTTCCAAATAGCATATTAAATAACTACATTGAACCCAAGTCTGTCTGAGGCCAAAGATCATATGTTTATGCTTAAGAGGTATGGCTCCCCGCAGTAGTAAAATTAAGGCATAAAGAATTTTTAATGGGAAATGAAGTATATGAATCATCACCAGGATGGTTCCCTGTGCCGGATGTGTGTGTCAAAAGGGAGCAAAGTCATCATGGAGACTATGGAGGTGAGAAAATGGAAGGACAGGAGAAATTAAAATCAAGGGTACAGGACACGCCAGTCAGAACACGGGGCATGAGAAAGCTGGAGGCACACACTTAGCTTTTATAGAGGTGCAGGTATAGCCATTGTTACCTCAAATTAATCATCTCTTTAATTTAGGATTCCTGATCCTGCCTTTGCTATATCTCAATTCCCATCTCAGCTACTTTCTGGGCTCTGCATTACTTTAGCTGCTTCTTTCGGTGGTACATAACCAGTAAGGAATGAAATTACCTTGCAAGAGCATTAGGCATCTGTTTCCATGGAAACACAGAATGATGGGAGAGGAGCAATGGAAGGGCTAGGAGGTGCTACAGCCTTGGAAAGACCTTGTGAGTATGCCTTGGCTTATTCAGTTTGCTATCCAATTCACAATATAAATTAAACACTTCATCACTCACTAATGGTTCTAACTGGGAGTTATTATGAACAGTGCCAGCAGCCTGGGGCCCAGTCACAACCAATAGTGAAAAAAGTTGTCTTGACTAGGGAGACTGTGAATGGGCCAGAATAATATCTGCGGGGGGGGGGTTAAGTGACACTGTGTATTGTGCACAGACAATCCAGGAACTGTTCTTGGGATGAACTGATATGTGTGGAAGTGTTTTGTGGGAGAAATCTGTGCTTTGTTTCATAGACTTTTCTCCTATTTCAAAATTTAGCATTTGAGTGCGCTCAAAGATGATACTCACTCTTTTGTGGCCTTAGGCTTCTTATGTGTAAAGTGGCTCTAGTGCAGCCAAATATACTACATGTCACTTGGTATTGCCAATTATTTGTAATCCCTTTGATAGCCTGCTCTGCCACAAATCTCTGAGCTTTCAACAAGTTTATTTTAAAAAAAAACACCTTGAATGGATCCCCATAATTCAATAGGAGTTATGATTTTTTTCACATGAGTGCCAGAGACCTGCCTTGAATTACCTGTCATATTAAAGAATCCCAGGAAAACTATTCTGGAGGGCCTAGAATAACACAGGAAATGTCACTTCCTAATCAAATTTCTTTCTTTGGTCAGACTTGATTCCTTCAAGTAATTCAATCTCGGAGACCATAAAGCCATCTGCAGCTACCTCATAGCAATATAGGAGCCAGTGTTATGTGTAAAAAGTGGCAAGTGATGACTACCCAGGCGTGGAGATACCATTGTTCATATGAGTGTGGCAAAGGAGGAAGAAGAAGAAGAAGAAGAAGAAGAAGGAGGAGGAGGAGGAGGAGGAGGAGGAGGAGGAGAAGAAGAAGAAGAAGAAGAAGAAGAAGAAGAAGAAGAAGAAGAAG
>OU015746.1:111088753-111101332 GCA_907169655.1 Acomys percivali | reverse complement strand
CGCACACTATTTTGCCATCTCAAGAGAGCAATTATCTGATATTTCCCTGATGATTTTAATTTCCTTTAAGTTAGATTGACATCTTCTTAATGATTTGTTGTCTCATTCAAAAGTAACTAAGCAAATAGAGAAATGTTTTATCCATATGTCCCCTGTTTCCACTTTACAGTAATTCTGATATTCTAACTCATCATGTACTCATTAACATTGTCCTTATCTTATGAAACCCACATATTCGACTCCATATGAGCTTCTGGAAATAATAAAATCACAATTATGAAGTTGTTTTTAATTTATGATCTCAGACTTCATCTGAGAAATAAAATTCACTTTTACAACCTTTTCTCCCAAGTTTATTCCATCAGAATAGAAAGTATCCAGCTCGCTGTTCCCCTGTGTTTAAAGTTCTCCTGGCTCTAGATTATACCGGCTTCTATCTTTCTGTTTTCAGCCTTTGACCCCCTTTATTATAGGACTTTTATTCTGTGAAGCCCTTGGTTGTTTTGATGCGGGGATGTGCCAACTTCAATTTGGATTAATTCTCTACCATTACTAGAATTAAGTAGGAGGAATTGTATCAACCTCTGAACTTGGGTGAGTGTAATCAACAATCTGGAAATACAGTGACACTTCCCCTAGTATCTTCAAGCAGTTTCAGCAGTAAGCATTTATGATTTTTATTCATTTTAAATTAAAGCTTTTCTATCCAGATCTCAGTTTTGAATCTAGAAAACCTGTGTGTTAGGGTGCTGAAAATATCCATTATGTAGAACTCGTATTCTTCCTTAACTTCTATATAGCTCAGCATCACACTTTCAAGCAAACATTATTCCGGAGGCTCTGGTACAGTATACCTACCTTTAGTATTTTATAATATACCTTTCACACACTTGAAGTTGTCATTTTCCACATGAACTAGGACATATATTACACACACACACACACACACACACACACAGACACACACACACACACACACGGAGTCTGAAATGAGGTAGCAACAAAACCATTGATTCAGACTGTAATATCTTGTATATGATCAAGAATAATTTGACAGAAAATGTGTAATGTCTACCTTCCCAGATCACTGTTAATTGGAAACATGTCTACACAGGGGGAATGCAAGATTCCACTTCAGAAAAAACATCCAACAGAATGCTCATTTCTATTTTATTCATCAATCAGGCTCTCTCAGCAAGGTTGATTATTATGGCAAGGCAAACAAACAAGATTCTAAACTAGTAATACTTCAGTAATGCACATTTTGGCCTTTAGGGTTGTTCTTGTGAAAATATCTGAAATAAGCATCATGTATAGTTAATAACTGATTAGCTGAAATAAATTATACATAAAAATTTGTTTACATGGTATTTTTCTTTATTATCAGGGTTACATGTTTTGTCATAATATATTACAAAAATCCCCTATAATCATCTCACCAAGAAATGAAATGGCTACTGTTTGTAAACATTTATACTATTTGAAACTGTTCTGACCCTGTCTTTGGAAATTCTTACTCTTGCTTATAAACTGATTTATTTCTTTCAGAACCTTATTTCATTGTCTTAAAATATGAGTAATAATAAACTTCTAGGGTTGTTATGGGCATTTAGCGAGTGAGTGTATGTAAAACATAAAAAAGACCAAGAACAGTAAATATGCTCAATAAATACCAATTGTTAATGCAGCTCTTACTTTTGTCCTCCTATAATGCTTCTTGTTATTTTATCACGGTATTATCATTTGTTCTATACATTCTTTTTACAGAATTGGGTCCAGCTTGCCTACATGAATTGTACAATGTTAAATCACAAGCATTAAAAAGTAAGCATTGTACAAAGTTACTGCAAGGCCTCTGTACACATAAATAAAAATAGTGTAATAATATTATATTTAGATGGAAATATTTAACATAACTGTTGTTGAGAGTTTATGTTCATAATTCCTCAGCATTACAGATAATAAGACAAGAAACATCTGTGCATATGCTTCTATGCAATGCTAAAGCTTACTACTTCAGAGTGAAATGACTAGTGCAAAAATAATACTTAGAATGCATCATGTAAAATTATTTTCTAAAATGGTTGTGACAAATCATATTACCAGAATCAGTGTATAATTGGACATTATTCACTGAACCCTTGACAATATTTGAGATGCTTAAGATTCATTTGGAGTTTTGTAGGTGATGATGTGTTAAGTCATGTAACACATATTTAGTTGAGCTTACTGTGTAATTGACTCTATGCTAACTCCTGAGATAAGGGGAAAAGAATCAGTCCATGTGGAACTTTCAGTCTTGCTCAGATACAAGGAGGATACTAGCACAACTCAAACAATCACATATTTGTGATCATGCTGCATTAATAAAGGAGGAACGAATGTTGAAAGGGGAAATATATGAGGCAATTTAACTTAACCCCGAGGGATCATCAAGCTTCCTTAAGTCAGTGACACTTCATCTGCTTGATGAAGGATAACTCAGGTCACTGAGGCAAAAGGAAGGGGCAAAACATGGGGTTTCAGGTAAAAAGGATGAGACATGAAAATCCCTGGAGAAAGCAAGTGAGCTGTGACAGCCATTCAAGTAGGCAGTGAGGGTAGGAAAGGAACCTACCTTCAGTCTGGGCTGAATGGATTAAAAGGAGCATGTTTTTCTGTGGAGGAAGGGAAAGATATGCTGTTTTGGACAACAGTATAATTCCTTAAAAGGAGGTAAAGACCAGATAACAATAGAAAGGCCTCAGGAAATGAGAAGGTTGCAGGTAGAAAGTGCAGGGTAGATACTGAGAAAGTATACTATAAGAAAGATAGAGTGATGCGGTCCAGGTACTGATAGACCAGCTGGCTATAATCAAATAGACACTTCCTCCTGGATTTAAATTGGCAGCAGGTTCATTTGTAGACAGAGTTACAGAAATGAACTTGGAAACTTGGTGGGGAGCACTGCATATTAATGTAAGTTATTTTTATCAAGATTGAAGGAAGATGATTAACTGAGTAGGGCTATATTACCTATATGCTTGAGAATTATTAAGAAGATGTTGAAAAGTTAGGAAAGAAGACACAGTTGGGTCCTTAGGAAGTGGCTGTAGGTAATTATGCATTTGCCTACTAGGTAATTTTCATCTCTCTTGATTGAATACACATAGATATGGAAACAGCAATAGTATGGTTTATCTATAGTTAGAAAGTTTAAAAGTTGCTTGAGAGTTATGGCTGTGAGATCTAAGCTGGAAAAAAAAGATGATGACAGAGGCAGGTGATCAAGACAAGGTGGAGCTGTCAATGAATGGGTTGCCATGATAGGGAAAAAACTCATGTGCTGTGAGGGCTTTGAAATAGTTAGAAAGGATAATATAAACTTTTCATTAGTGCATTTGCAGAAAGTGTTTTCACAAGAAAATGATTTGGTGTTTGGGGACTTTCTGGATGGAACTGAGCTGACTGGAGAGTGCTCTGAATAAATAACAGGAATGGAAAGTAGTGAGTAACAGTATTCAGTAAGTCTCCCATCCTTATATATCTATATGAATGTTATTGTTAGAAACTGAACCAGGGAGGGAACAGGGGACCTAATGTCAACAAATGTCAAGAGAGGATGAGCATGTTAAGAGGAGAATAAGGGTCACCTGAAGAATCTGGCCTCCTGGTGCCAATTTGTCCTTTTACAAATGGTACATTTCAAAGAAGCATGATATGTAGATTGTGAAGGATTACCTGGATATGTGAGTCCAGACTTCTGACATGGATAGTGGTGAGCACACATGAATTCTCTGCTGATGGTTTTCACTTTATTTTTCGGTTGGAACTTGAGTGATTTCAAAACTTGGTTATTTAAGAGTACTTTTTTTTAAATCTTAGAAACAGATTCTGTTTGTTACTTCTTACATAGATATTTCTAAGTTTGTAGTTTAATTGTAGATTTATTGATACAACTATTGGTTAGTTCATATGATTTAGAATTCTGAGAGACGTTATTAACATAGAAACTAGAGAAAAATATGGAATATAGGTGTTCTATGGACTAAACTTACATTTCTTGCTATTTTATTTATTGACTTGAAATAAAAATGCACTTCTACAGCCAAACATAATTGCAAATTTTATTTTATTTTTTATTTTTATTTTTTTATTAATTTATTCTTGTTGCATCTCAATGGTTATCCCATCCCTTGTATCCTCCCATTCTTCCCTCCCTCCCATTTTCCCCTTATTCCCCTCCCCATGACAGTTCCTGAGGGGGATTTCCTCCCCCTGTATATGCTCATAGGGTATCAAGTCTCTTCTCGGTAACCTACTATCCTTCCTCTGAGTGCCACCAGGTCTCCCCCTCCAGGGGACATGGTCAAATATGAGGCACCAGAGTACGTGTGAAAGTCATACCCCACTCTCCACTCAAGTGTGGAGACTGTTCTGACCATTGGTTAGATCTGGGTAGGGGTTTAAAGTTTACTGCCTGTATTGTCCTTGGCTGGTGCCTTAGTTTGAGCGGGACCCCTTGGCCCAAATCTGCCTATTATAATGTTCTACTTGTAGGTTCTAGGACCCTCTGGATCCTTCTACTTTGCTATTCTCCCATGCTTCTCTCATCTAGAGTCCCAATAGGATGTCCTCCCCTCTGTACTGGTTTCCTGGTAAGTGAAGGCTTTTGTGGGACATACCCCTTGGAATTTTATTACATGAATTTTAAATGTGTTAAGCCTTCCTGACATTCAGCATACTATGTGAGTTTTCCAGAGGAGATGTGAATAAATGTCTGTTTATTTCAGACAGACACCAAAGACATGCTTATGTCCAAGTCCATGAATTGATAGGACAAAATATCTAACAAAAGCAACCTACGGAAGGGTTTATTTTGGCTCACACTCTAAAGGTACACTTTATTATAATGGTCAAGTTATGGGAGCAAGAGCTTGAGGTGGCTGGTCACATTTCATCAACAATCAGGAAGGAGAGTGGGGGGGGGGAGGGAGAAGAAGAGAGAAATATTGAACAATGTTGAATCTCTTCCCTTTTTTATTCAGTCAAAAAACTCAGTACATGGGATGGTGCAGCCCATATATAGGGTGAGTTTTTCCTACATTAATCTAATCTAGAGATTATTTTGCAGCTATACTCAGAGGTCTATTCCTATACAGATTCTAAATCCTGTCAAATTGATAACTGATATTCACCACAGTGAATGAATGAGTTTATTGGCTCAGCGGCTTATGAGTGAGAAGTTACTTACAGGAGTGTGGATGGCTCAAAAACAGCTGCAGAACTAAAATGTTCCATTTCAGCATGGGTGATAATTCACTAACTCAGTGTACATCATTGGAACCTGGCCTCATTTGACGTTCTACCTTCTGAGCGTCTCCTAAAACCACCTGTAGCTGAGAGACAAGATGAAGTGGTGGGTTGGGTCTCAGGGAAGGGTCTGGTGACCTTCCACCTTCTAAGATGGGATGCTTACCATAGACTTATCTATCACTGTATCGTTTTACTTCTCTCATTACCAGGATTACAGGGTAAAATATCCTACAGATTGTCACAGATGTCCGTTTTCCATGGTGGAAATGGTCATGTTACACTTAAAGAGCTAAACTATC
The DNA here is from genome assembly GCA_907169655.1 of Acomys percivali. NCBI lineage: Eukaryota > Metazoa > Chordata > Mammalia > Rodentia > Muridae > Acomys > Acomys percivali. The sequence goes on along the minus strand of OU015746.1, from coordinate 111,095,738 downwards.
AACATATTTAACTCACTCACTTTTCTAAATATTCTCATAATTGATATGAGAGAGTTTTTCACAAATTTCTTTCCACATGGACACCTAAGAGGAATCAAGTCTCTCCTGAGTGCCAGGCTATCAGTGAGTCATCAAGCAGATCACAAAATTCCTGAAAATCTAGCAATTGCTGCAATAAGCTGCCCACCATGGCTCCAGAAGAGGCATCACTTCTGCCTTGTGGCTGTACATAGAGTATTCATTAGGCATCATCTTTGTTTAATTGGCCCTGGCCAACCTTGGCAGTATTCAATCAAGTTTTCCTAAAGCCAACATGCTTTATGATAATAATGAAACTCAATTCTTACATTGATCAAATAATGAAAATTATATGGACTACATTAAACTACTAAATCTTGAGAATTTTAAATTTGTTTAATTTTACAGTTGTTTCAATATAATTTCTCATACATCTCCTTATAAAGTATTTACAACATAATGCCTTTAGTTTTATTATTTATGCTATATTTTAGAAACTGCTTATCCTTGGATGCTCTGAATAAAGATGTTTATGTCTTACAGAGCTATCTTAGGGACTGATCAATTCTCTCACCAACACTATTAAACTCATTAATGCATGATAAAGCAATTTGCCATTTGTAATTCATATTTTTTAATTTCTTTTAAAAAGCCAATTTAGACTAGCAATGTGTTCTAACACACAGGTCTTGTATAGATATATTTCCTCCAGCCTTCCCTAGTGATGGGATTCTACAAAGCTGAGGGAAACAAATAGATTGACTTTGCTCCTCTTCTGTTCCAACCCCTTCCCCTCAGTCTCATCCCCATCTGTGTAGAAAAAAACATGCTGATGTCTCCTTTTGTTTTGTTACCCCATCCTCAATGGTTCACAAAAATCTTTGCCTCAAACTTTATTTTCCTTTTCCTCAAACACTCCATTATTCCAGCTTCCTACACCAGCAGGCACACCCTGGGAACACACAAGTTGAGCAGAGCAGTGAGACATGTCCATAGAAAAATTTCTTTCAGGCACCACAAAACCGACCACATTCTCTTAAAGTTCAGGGGTGAAGAAGATATCAAGGAAAAAACACCAACCCAACAGACACAAAAACAGATTATCACCATCAGGCCTATAGTTATGCTAATCCTAGAATCCCAGACATCAGCATAAAAAACACAATCAAAAGTACCAGGACAAAATGTCTCCACTATAGCCTCTAAACCTTACCACAGTAGGCACTATAATGGGAGCATGAGAAAAAGATGTTAAAATAGACTTACGAAGATAACAGAAGAAATGAGACTTGATACCCTATGAGCATATACAGGGGAGGTAATCCCCCTCAGGAACAGTCAGAGGGGAGGGGAATAAGGGGAAACTGGGAGGGAAGGAAGAATGAGAGGATACAAGGGATGGGATAACCATTGAGATGTAACAAGAATAAATTAATAAAAAATAAAAAAATAAAATATTTTCAAACTGAATCCAAGAATATATCCAAAAGATCATTTACAATCATGAACTAGGCTACATTCCAGAGATGCAGGCATGGTTCAACAAAAGAAAATTATTCAATGTAATCTAACATATAGACAAGCTGGAAAGCATGTTCATCTCTTTAAATGCATAAAAGGCCTTTGACAAAATCCAACACCTCTTCCTGTTAAATGTCATGGAGAAATTAATGACACAAAGGTCACATGTAAACGTAATAAAGACAATTTATAGCAAGCCCACAACCATCATCAACTTAAATGAGAAAAACTCAAAGTAATTCCACTAGAATCAGAAGAAGACAAGGGTGCTCTGGTAGTTTGAATAAAAATGTCCCCATAGGCCCATAGGAGTGGCACTATTAGGAGGTGTGGCTTTGTTGGAGTAGATCAGGAGAAAGTGTATCTCAATTTCTTCCTGTTCCTGCTGGTCCAGATGTAGAACTCTCAACTATTTTTCCAGCACCATGTCTACCTGTACACTGACATCCTTCCTGCCATGACAATAATGGGCTAAACCTCTGAAACTTTAAGCCAGTCCCAAATAAATATTTGCCTTTATTATAGTTACTACGTGCTCATAGTGTCTCTTCACAGCAATAAAACCTCAACTCAGACAGTTGACCACTCTCTTTATATCTATTCAATACAATACTTGATGTCTTAGCTAGAGCAATAAAACAATGAAGGTGACTAAGGGTATACAAATTGGAAAGGAAAAAGTAAAAATATTATTATTTGCAAATGATATGATTGTATACATAAGTGACCCAAAAATTTATACTGGAAGAAATCCTACAGCTAATACACACTTTCAGCAAAGTGGCTGGATACAAGATTTAATTCACAAAAATCAGTATTCCTCCTCTATACAAATGGACTGAGAAAGAAATTAGGCAAACTACATTTTTCACAATAGCCTCAAATAATACAGCATATCTTGGGGTAACTATAACAAAGCAAGTGAAAGGCCTGTATGATAAAAAATTCAATTCTTTGAAGAAAGAAATTGAAGAAGAACTTAGACTATGGAAAGATCTTCCATGCTCATAAATTTGTAGGATTAATATAGCATAAATGGTCACTCTACCAAAAGCAATCTATACATCCAATGCAATCTCTATCAAAATTTCTACACAGTTCTTCATAGATTTAGAAATACCAGTTCTCAACTTCATATGAAATAGAAAAAAACCAGGATAGCTAATACAATCCTGAATTTAAAAAAATGATGATGGTATAACTCTCCTTGATCTCAAATTGTATTACAAAGCTATGATAATCAAAGCCTCATAATGTTAGCATAAAAACAGTCAAGTTGATCAATGAAATGAAATCAAAGTCACAAATATATATATCCATACACCAGTGATACCTGACTAAGATCAACAATTCATAAATGGGACCTCATGAAACTGAAAGGCTTCTGCAAAGCAAAGGACAAATTTTCTAACTCCATATCTGATAGAGGGTTACTATTCAAAATATATAAAGAACTCAAGAAACTTGGCATAAAAATAACCCAACTAACAAACAGGGTTTAGATCTAAACAGAACTGAGACCCAGAAAGATAAATGTGATATGTGTTAACTTATATATGAATATTATCCATTAAATAAAATATAGCAAAGATAAAATCTGTAAACCCAGAGAGGTTATACATAAAGAAAGGGATTAGAAGGATGTGTGAATATCTCTGGGAGTGGGCATAGAATAGATCTGATGGATGGACTGGAGGCAAGGACTAGAATTGGAACATGAGATTCAGACAGGTAGGAGGGGGAGACAGGCTTGTGGTTGGGGATTTAAGGAGAGCCATCTGGAATTGAGGAGAATTTGACGACCAGCATGGAAACTTAGTGAGGGAAGAACTTCCTATAACACATGAAGGAAAGCATAATGAAGTATAAATAATGAGGGAGACAGAATCCGAACTAGCCATCTTTAAAAGGCAAATGAAGCTTGCAGTACCAGAGCTGAGCATCATCCAGTTGAGTTTGCCCAAACTCAAGATAATAGGTTGTTTTCTACAAACTGACAGCAAGGCCTCATTGCTAAAGATAACACCCACACAACTTATGGAGAACATGGAGAGCTCAAGCTGATACCTATCTAGAACCTTTACCTCCATGTTCTAGTGTCTATGACATGGAAAAGTACCCTGCAGTCTTCCAAATTCACAGCAATACAACTACAAAACCTTCGATCTATACTTTGTCCTGTCGTCAAAATGCACTAGTAATAAAAATGGTGGCAAAAACCTTGTCCTCGTGGCTATTACCAATCAATGCCTTTTTTTATTATTTCTTTTTCTCCCGTATTTTTCTTCACTTATTTTTACAAGTATATTTATATTATTCCACATATACACAAAAACTACCTATAGCAAGAAGAACCATGACACAATCAGGAATTATATAAATGTTACATTCTTAATGTTTTGGCTACTGTATTTGACGGCCTTGAATAAAACATATTTCCTATCTTGGTGCATCTAAAATTCTAAATGTAAATCAATCTCCATAACATCTTTGTCATTATCAACTTAAAACATCTATCTAGACTTAAAACATCTTAACCCCTAACAACTAAGCTTCATTGTATAACTAAGCTACCTTGTCTTCAGCTCCATCAGAGTCTTGGGAAGGAATAAACTTGATTACCTGAGTATGCCAGGAGTGCAAGTTAGTAGTTTTCCAAATGAGAAGATGAGAAACAGTTTGAATACTTGCCCAAAACTCTCTATAATGTTGGAGCATCTTCAGTGTTCTGGCCCAATATATCTGACAGACATATCTGTTAGGCAGGAACTATTGAAGACTTGCTTACCCTGCTTTGCAGAGTTTGGCCATGGACTCTGCCTGCATCCAAGCTTGCCCTTTTTAGGCAGAATTCTGTCTGTGGTAGAAATAAGGACATTTTGCCCAAGGTTTGTTTGCCACATTTGAAGCCATCTCCATAAGGAGGTTCTTTGATGCTCAGGGGGGTCAGGTGTGTTTTTAGTTTCTTTCTTTTCTTGGGCTATAAATGGTTATTATCAATGGGAGTGGGTTACAAGTTGCCATTGGTCTTATCTAGAGAAAAAACAAGGTTAGACTCAGTGATGTCTCTCTTTTCCTTTACCTTACATTCTTAGGTTTGGAGATAGGGGTTGAAAATAAGGAAGGGGGAATATAGCAATATATAGGAGAGATAGAACAAAAAGTAGATTAGTGAGTCTACTCCTCAACTGAATGCCTCAATTGTCACTCACAAGGTTATCTTTAATTCACTGGCATAGAATTTGTATATAGATGCAAAATAAGTTTAATTTTAGATACAGTGGTATAGAATTCAAATGTAAGATTATTCTTCACACATATTATATATTTCTACTCTAATATGAGGTATTTTACCCATATAACACAATTATAATATAAGATTTAATGCCTCAATTGTCACTCACAAGGTTGTTTTTAATTCACTGGTATAGAATTTTGTATATATATGCAAAATAAGTTTAATTTAAGATTATTCTTCACACACATTACATATATTTTTACTCTATATATTTTATTCTATATATTTTACTCTAATATAAGGTATTGTACCCATATAACACAATTATAATACAAGTTTTAATGCTTCAATTGTCACTCACAAGGTTGTTTTTAATTCACTGGTATAGAATTTGGTATATAGATGCAAAATAAGTTTAATTTAAGAGTATTCTTCACACAGATCACATATATTTTTACTCTAATATGAGGTATTGTACCCATATAACACAATTATAATGCAAAGTTTACTTCTAATACTTTGAAAGTGCTACTGCAGGCTGTTTATGACCAATAAATTATACAAGTTAATTGTTAATTGATCAAATTATGGTCAGGTCAATTACTAGTCTACTTTGATCACAAGAATATACATCTTAGGTGCAGCAGATAAATATGGTTCTATAGAAAGATAAGGTAGGATAGTTAGATAATGTCTTCAAAAACCTCAGAGACATGCAGAATATGGCATTTTAAAATGTTTTTATTATTTTAAAGACTCACTGACAATGAGACATGTTAGCTCCTAGCAACACTCAGCCTACCTCAAAGAGGATGATGAGAATCAATCAGTGTCTTTATGATGACTTAAGACCTGATTGTTTCATGATTCTTCTTGCTATAGGTAGTTTACTGTATATACGTGTAATAATATAAATGTATATGTAAAAAATAGTAAATAAAAAATAGATTCTTTTAGTGACTGTCATACCCAGGCAGCATCTGGCTGTTGCCTGCTGTACCAATAGCCAAACCAGTAGGTCCCACACTCTACCTTCATGTATACATGGAAGCCAGGGCAGTGTGGGGGCAAGGAGGCCTCACTGTGAACATGTGAACACACAGCTTCCTTAGGATTTTCCCACACCAGCCGCTAACAGACTCTCCTTTATTTCCTGACACTTTCAAGGGGTGCAAGTGGTGAAGGATTAATAGTAAATAACTTATCTGTCATTTTACTTCTTAGATCACCGCCGTTTTGCAAAGCTGGGGTGGCTTCCTAGGGACACAGGTCTCAGAGATGACCATGGGTCTAGGCTGTAGGTAGGTCTGGGGTTTGAGGTTTGTTCTTCTTTCATTGTGAGCTGAGCCTGCAACAATCCCTCCATCCTAGGAGCTTACTATTGATTTATGCTGGCTGTGAAACAACAGATCAAGGCAGCAGAGCGAGTGCAAAGGCAATGGCATACTAATGTCAGGCCTGGGATATTTCTGTCATAGGCAACAGAGCTCAGACTGCAGACTTGGCTGCCTTCCAATTAAGTATTTAAATATTATTAGCTGACTCACTTGTAAGAGTTTTGGAGGTGTGTGGGCTTGCTGCTTTGCTACAGTTGCTTTGTCCCAGGGAAAACTGATTACTGAGTTCCTTAAGATGCTTCAAAGCACAGCTCCTCCCCTGGCCAACCCTCTATTCTAACTTCCAGGGTCCCTCTTACATATGCCACTGCCAGAATTATACATTTTCTTCAGAGCCTGCCTCCTCAACAAATGAGCCCAAATTAGAGAGAGAGAGGCGGGGATTACTTTCCTAAGCATTTTATTGTGCTTTTTCTTAATTTTCTTAATTCAGATCACACACACGCATGTGCGCGCCCACACACACACACACACACACACACACACACACACACACACACACACACACACACACACATACACTGGTGGCCTTCAGGATCCTGGAGAGGGTCACTCACCTGCTTTGTTATTATATTAGTCACTTTGCTAATACCTGCCAAAAACATAAAGGAAGAATTATTTACTTTTTTCTTAAATGAGGTGCTTTTTACTTGTGTTTTGAGAATTTCATACATGCCCACACTGTACCTCCAACTAGAGATTATTTTAGCTCATGGCTTCAGAGTATCACTCTTGGGGTTACATGGCCCCATGCATCAAGGTAGAACATTGCAGCCATAGGAATCTGTGGTAGAGGCACTTTTCCACTTCT
>OU015746.1:111008165-111080385 GCA_907169655.1 Acomys percivali | reverse complement strand
ATTTATTTATTTATTTATTTATTTATTTATTTATTTATTTATTTATTATTCATTTATTCATCCATTCACTTTATGTCTCGATCATAGCCCCTTCCAACCTCTCCTCCTGATCCCACCCTCCCTTTCTTTTCCCCCATCCCCTACTCCTCAGATAAGGAGAGCCCTCCTTCCCACCAACTCCACACCAGCACATTCAGTCACATCAGGACTGATCTCATCTTCTTCCCCTGTGGCCTGGAGATCTACAACTCTGCCAGGAGTAAGTGATCAAAAAGCAGGCCAACAGAGTCCATGTCAGGGATAGCCCTGTTCTTGCTCCTCAGGTCTTTTCAGTGCATTTTTGTCACATCACAACTGAATCTTTTAAGCCTTTGAGTGTTGGAGTATGCCAGTATTCCAGCACTGCGTCCCTCTGTGACATTGTCAGAACTCACGTATAAGTCATCTCAGCCCATGGTTTTAATCACTCTTTACAGCCTGAAAACAAAGGCATCTTACCTCCAATTCTGATTCCTTTTCTGAGCTGCAGATTTGGACATGGACTCTAGCTGCCTGGCTACAAATCTCTTGTCACATTTGCCATGTCATTGAAAATTAAGCTTTTTAAAAACTAAGCTCAAAACAGCCTTGACAGCCATTTCGCTATCAAACTCTCACCTCAGTAAAAACTGGTTGCCTTTTTAAATTTTCCCAAGGCAAATTTCTTAGGTTGTTGGTTAATATGCTCAGCTCTTTGGTGATATCATCAGAAACATAATGTGTCCTCTCAATGTCCTTACTCATGCTAATGGCACTTGGGAGGATATCCTCATTATCTTTTGCACTGGCCTGATCCTACATGTTATGGTTTTTAAATCTTGCTCTTTGATGTTTAAATCTCTATGCAACTGATCAATTTCTTCAGTGAGTCACCCTTGAAAGAACCCATGGTCAGTCATTTGTGATTCTGCAAAAGTCTCTTCTTTTTCACAAAAGACCTTTACTTTCTTTCAAAGGGCTTCTATATCCCAGCTCTGTGTGAGGTATATTTATAGTAAGTCTTCATACCTAGAGAAGTTGATTTCTGTTACTTCTCCAGAAAGCCGATCTCAACCAGATCAAATGTTTCTTTATAAGGCCACATTCACGGGATAGTATGCATCTTGGATCTGCCTAAATATCATGTACTGTCAATATCCATTATAAAAATTTAAAATATACATTCCATTTTCAACTTGGACACCTTGAAAAGATAGACTAATTACCCTTAGTAAGGGAGGTTTTACATGTGCCAGAGTGGGAACTGAAGATAAAAAACCCAATAAATCTGAGAATTCTAGTAAAGAGATCTCTCGTCTTCCTTGAGCTCATTACCTGAATTTCTTTGTTCATCGGACCCAGAGCCAAGAGCATTCTTCAGTCATATTTTATACTCAAGCTTAGTTAGAACAAGTGGCGCCCAATGTCTGGGGATATATTCAATTAGATTATGAGGCGGATGGAAAGTCACGTGGAATGAGGGAATTACAATTCATTTCTGGGGCCACAGATGCTGGTCTAAAGATAAAGGCAGGGTAAAAGTAGCAAGCCATAGGAGTTAAGTCCAAAGGACACGATCAAGGAGAAAAATGAGATGGAGTTTTAAGGAGGAGAGAAAGTTAAGATGGGCACCCAACCTGAACAAGGAAGAAACAGTTCACAAATCTCAAAGCAACAGGAAGACAAAATGATGAACATAGATAGCCATGCAGACTTAACAATGGGAAGCTAAAACACATTAGTAATCTTACTCTCCCGAGATTTTGGGGCATGGCGATGTGAGGACTTTGGACTTGGCAGTTCCTTTATGTCCTGTAGCAATTTTCCATCGTGCGCGGGTAGCCTGGAGTCCAGCAGCCAAGAAATAAACTGCTTCTCCTTTGCTTGCTTGTGTCAGTCCCTCACTCAGCACGGCAAGAGTGTTTCCTCTTCAATTCCTTAACAGCCTGTTAAGGGGGAGAGTTATTATCCCTATTTTAAAGGGAAACTGACAATTAAATCAGTCAGAGACACAGTCAGCCCTCTGTACAGTTAGGATTTACACCTGTTCATTCTGATGCTGCAGCTCATGCTCTTAACTATAGCGCTATACACCGAACTCTGTGTCCTGGGGCTTGGAAACCATCCTTTTCTGAGTAACCAAACAGTACACAGCTTGAGGGTAGGAAAGGACTGCTTTCATCTGTGTCAGCAGCATCTGGCATAGGACCTTGCAGGTGCTGCATGAAAATGCATTGCACTAATTTGAGCTAATCTCATCTTTCAAATAATCAAACGTGTGAGGGCAGTACGAGCTCCTGATCATTTGAAAATGGCAATGAGAGTTGGTACATCAATTTTTTTCTCTTAAGAATTATTTGACCGAGTCATAAATTTACATAATGAATTTTAGTTGTTTCATTCCTGTTTTCACTCATTCCCCAGAACCTGGCTCCCACTGAATTTCTTTTTGGGTATAATCTGCACAGCTCAATTAGAGTTTCTTGTCCAACTGTGCATGAGAGTTTACTTATTGGAGTAGAGGTATCAGTTGCAGAAATTACACCTCTTTCCCTGAAAGTATTAGTTGACAATAGTCCCCCAGGAATGGATAGGGTCTTATGGGCCCCAGTTATATCTATAATGAAAGGTTGATGTTCTCAGTAATGTGGAGCTCTCCTGAATTAACAACAGCTGCTGTGAGTTCATGAGTACAACACTCATGTCTCCAAGTCATGTCCAGAAGGCATCTTCTTGGCTCACCTTCCCCTATCCTCTAGGTCCTATTCCTTCTTCCATATTTCCTTCTGAGCCTTCAAAGGGATGATATAGTGGACCCATTTATGGCCTATCATTCTGCCACTAGCTCTTAGGGCAGTTACAGGTATCTGCATTAACGTCTGCCTGCTGCAGTAAACAGAATTAACCTATGTGTGTAAAGAGTGTTTAGGATACATTTTAATAGCATGATCATTTAACAAAGAATAGTAAAATTTCCCCCATCTAAAGGCTCTTGACCATATTTTCGTTCCTAGGCATGAGTTTATGCCAATGGAGGAGGCCTCAAATCCAATCTGGAAGTGGTTGGTTATGCCCATAACAGTCAGGGCATTATGAACCAGAGGGCACATCTTTCATTGGAGGTCATGAATGTAGCTTGCAGGATTCACAGTCAGGTAAGATTTCTAAAGATACTGCACCATTTGGCCACAGGCCAGAGAAATCATGCTGAACTGAACTGGAAGGTCCTCCTTATTGGGTAGCCTTCATAGTGCTGGAAGGTTCTATCCAGGCCACTGGAAGAGGAAAGTGCCTACATGTTTATCTGTTTGATTCAGTTGAACTGCCATTACTATTCTGAATATTATGCTTTGTGAATTTTAAAGCATCAGTCATACAAATAATATGGACTCACTATCTGTTCCTGGAAAACTGCCAGCCTTCCTTTTACTATAATTTTTTTCTAGAACATTAAGGATCATTGCTATGGTGACTAGAAGACATGTATGTGCTTCTTCTGGGATATTCTTTCTCACTCAGAGGTGTTGGAGGACACCTTCATCTCTTTCCTGGAGGAATCTACATTACCTTCTCCTCTTTTGGTAACGTAGCAAAACTCTTTTGTTGAAATGCCAAGTCTCTGTGGAGCTCTTCTTCATGCATTGTCTCTGGTCTAACAGTATCAGGACTCAATGGAAAGAGTTAATGCAAATTGTCAGCCCCTATCTAAGATCATTGAATTAGAAACCCTGATGGGAGAGCCCAATATGAGCCCTTCAGGAAATGTAGCCACATAGGAAGGTTTGATACCTACTATGTTAGGGCTCAAGAGAGGCTCCTTTTGCTGTAGTGAGGACTGGTAACAAACAGGGAGGCTGGCATTTAATTTCTGCATCGTATTCTCTTTTTAGCAGTTGTTACCCAGTGGAATCATATCCAGCATTGAAACTTTCTTTCATTCCCAAGAGGTTTCAATGTGAGCCTTTGCCCTTGATGTTCTGATGTTCTGTCAGCTTTCTGTTTTTCTGGGAAATGTGTGTTCTTTGTTGGAGGTGAACTTTGATTCCTCTTCACTATATTGACAGCTCCAAGACAGATAAGGAACTAGCCTTTTATGTAAGATGCAGGGACTTGGTCTAGATAGCAGCAGGAGTAAATGTTGTTTTATGGAGGTGAGGAGAGGAATGGCTCAGAATTGGTTGGAGTTAGTTTCCTTTGCTGGCAAAGTGGAGTGAAAGCAGAGTTAAGGTCAATGTACAGCTAGTACTGAACTGCTCAGATGCACCTGTTTTGTGTGTTGAGAAATAATGCAGCTAGCCCTGGGGTCTGGGTTCCTGGAGCAGACCCTAAAAAGACACATTTGAAAGACAGCTTCTGACAATAAAACCTTAGGCATAGCAGGAAGGTGGTTGGACAAGGTAGTTGCCCCAGAAAGGTGGAGGCAACAGTTGTAGAAATGAGTGATAGAACATCTGCTGAGCATTCTGTGGGATCCATGAATAGGTAGGGCTGCCATGGCACTACAGATGGCATTGAAAATATCTCTGACTTTTTACTAGTTCTAATGGGTCATAAATGGCATGAGAAGGTCCTGTGTGTAGACACATGTGCAAGGAAGAAGGGAGGTGTGAGGAGCCTAGCTTAGAAATGTATGTAAACATGTGGAAGGGAAGAGAAGATATTTGAAGCAACAACAGGATCTCTTTTCTCTGTCCTCATCAAGGCTTTCTCCTAAAGACTCTGAACTCAAAGCCGTGTTTCTAATTGCTCTTCCTAGTTTAAACATGACATTTTCTTTCCCACTCCCATTTTCTGGGTCAGGTGTGGTTAGTGTCTGCAGATTGCTGTAGTATGAGGTGATGTGTGTAAAGCTGCGGTTTCCGTAGAAACAAACAGAGACCTGGCTTCCTGAGTATTGCGGAGGGTATGTCTGACAGTTTATCAGAGGCAGAAGCATGTTCTTTTGGGCAATCTTTTTGCACTAGAAGCATGATAAACAATGTGTTATGTTAGATTAGAACTCCTGTGTTTTATTTGTCTGTTTTTCTTCTCTATCATGCCTGGCCCTATAAGTACACATACAAGGACTTCCTGTCTTCAGTTGAAATGGGTTGAACCCTTGGCTGTTCTCCATCCCTGTTGAGTAGCCTCCAGGTACAGTCTTCAGGGTTCTAAGGAGAGAAAGAGATATGTTAAGAACACAGAAGCTTGGGGAGCAGCCACTGAAATACATTTTGAGATTGATACACAGAGATCTTACAGAAGACCCATGTACCATGTTCCTGAAAACAGTGGTTTAGTGTTCCAAGTTGTAATGCATACATGCTACAAAACCGAGAGGAAGTTGGACCCTTGATCACAATATGCAGGCAATGTTCATGATTGTGACCTGAAACAAACGGGAGTTCAGAGGTAAAGACAACAGCAAAAGGTAATGAATTCAAATTTCCTAGTTTCCATGCTAGAAGGTCTTATAGAGGGGACACTAAATTAGAAATGGGATCAGTAATCACATTATGAGCTCATGTTAATAGAAACATGCCTGAGGTCAGCATATATTCCAAACTGCATTGGCCTTTATGGTCAACCCTGTCCCCGGTGGACAGCACTTGAACAGCCTCTATCCTGTTATCTGTGGATAATGCCACTTTATTATAACTCATAGACTCTTATTTTAGAGCATACTGATCAGTTTTCAGTCTGTTACAGAATCCCTAGTTCATAATAAAATCTTTCCTCATCCATTTTTTTTTTAACCATTGGGGTTTATGAAGGTTTAACATGCATTTAAACCTCCAGTGTGTGGCTTGAGGGGGTGATGAAGGGCACAGTGGGATCAAATGAATATGCTTGGCCGAAACATTTGGGTGTATAAGGAACAGTCAGTACATTTGTTTGCTGGGTCTCCTCAGTGACTTCTGTGAGTGACAAGAGATTCTCACGTTCCATGGCTGGTTATGATTCTGCAGAGATACCCACAGTGTGAGCCCCCATTGCGAGTCTCCTGTTTCCTGCACTGATGAAGGACTCTGGAGATTTGCTATTTTTATCTGCTTTGAGTCTGTCCATGAATAGAGCCCTATTTAGGCTTTATCTTCTCACTTCTGCACCCATTCTTGTTGAGTCGACTTTAACATCCTGATTGTGTATATTCATATCATATACCTGTCCTTGGACCAGACACGGAGAAAAAGTAATTTTGCCAAAGAAAATACTGGGTGCTATTATCAGACAATACTGGATCTGAGGAAGGCAAATAGGGATATGTTAGTGATATGCCCTTATTCTGAGAACAGGAGACTTTCGGTCTAAACAATTATCTCTAGCAAGTTAGAGTATTAGAAATGGCATGACTTTAAAATGCCCTTTTCAGTTCTGGCCAATGCTTGACATCATTTGTCCTTTCCCACTTGCCTTTTACCCACTGATGGTTGTTGTCAGCATACCTCTGAATGCTGTGTCTGCATCTCTGACTGTTGTTCCTTAATGCATGGCCACTGTACCGTCTTCTCCAGTGTCTGTAAAAATGTTATCTGACTGCATGGAAATAATGTTACCTCACTCTGTGAAGACTTGCAGATTGGCTTCGTCTCTAGGAGCGTTCTGAGTTCCTCCAATTTTTGCGGCTTCCAAGATGTGATCTAGTCTGTATCTCTGCAGATCTTTAGCCGAGAATTATTTTTCACTGAGCCACCCCTTTCCAAATGTTTTTGCTACAATCATTGTTATGAACTGGCAGATGGGTGTCTGATCTTTGGTATATATAATAAAGATTTATTTCCTAAACTGCTAGGACAAGCCAAGGGTACCATACAGAAAGAAAACAAATAAACATAAATGTACTTCAAATTTGACTTGATTCAAACAATGGTGTTAATTTACTTGGATATAACCTTCCTTCCAAACCACATTGACAGTGAAGGTATACAGCTCATCCCTTGCTTTCATCAGCATGTGACTGCTTTATGATAAACACTCATTTTGAGCAGAGCTCACATTAGTGCCATGAATCTTAATCTATTTGGAATATCATTAAGATTTACTAACAGAAGGAATGGTGGTTCTGGTTATTTAATTGCCTGTGGTCTTCAGAAATGGATATTTGGATGCAACATAAGCTGAAATTAACACCTGGTGATACACAGTGGACGTCTGGGATTATAGTTATTATGGTTGTTAAACTTTTGGATGCACAAATAAATATATGGTGAGAAGTTTCTGATTTCTAGAAGATAGACAACTTGTTACCCTTGGTGGTAGATATCCTCTGACATCACTTTCTAAAGGTCTCCATTCCTTTGCTTATGGTGTAGCTTTCTCTCCCTCTGCTAGAGGCCTGTTGCTTGGGGAGTTTGCTCCTAAATCAGATCTACCTGTGTCCCTATGAATTGTGACTGTTTAGTTATTTTTATTTATTTGCTTATTTTGAAATGCTGGGGCTAGAACGCAGGGCCTTGAACACTCTCTACCACTTGGAAACATCCATAATCCTTTGTTTTTATTTTTAAAATAGTAACAACCAAACATAGCAAAATTAACATGAAATAATTGGCCTCTCTGTCTAAAATCTACAGAGGCCGAACAGCCACTGCTGGGTATCCACTGATGCATGCTGAATACTTTGGTGTGTGAATTGGCTCTATACCCAGAGTAAATGGTGCAAGCAAGTCATAAAAATAAAATGTACTAAACCACCAACTGACATTATGGAAATAAGATAATGGTTGGCCAAACTCCCACAGTGTATCAATTAGCAGATCTTAGTAGTTGACAGGGTGTATTCTTGGTTCTAGAAAACAAATTCTACATAGTTTGTACAATCACAGATTTTTTTTATATTAAAATGGATGCAACACTTGCTGTATGTACGAGGGAAGTCCAAATAACATTGTAAAGCTTGCATTAATTTAGTTGGATGCTTTTGTCGATTGAAGCTGGTCCACACTATCATTGCACTTGTTTTCTGTAGTCATCTATAGAAATCTTAAGGTTATAAGTCCTTATACCTCTTACACATACACACACACACACACACACACACACATGCACACGTATGAACACACACACACACCCACACACACACACCAGGAAGACATGATGGAAATTAACTTTGGCTGCCTAATTCTTTCAAGAACGGTACTGCATGATGTCTGTCTCTTGGTGTGGACATTACAGATGCTAGTAACTGTTGAAGCTGTCAGTTCAGAGACTTGAGGCACCTATGGAGGACATTTGTACCAGCTGCAATCATACGGTCTGTCCTTGCGGAAACAGTGTGTTTGGATCAGACTGACAGGGTTCAAAGCTATGGATTGGACACTTGTTATTCCATTGACTTTGGTAAAAGGCCTTGTCATTTCTGAAAATTACCTTCCTCATTTTTAAAGTGGAGAGATTATATACCTAAAATAATGTTGTAAGAATGAAGAATAATACATGAAACTGTAGTGTCATTCATTTACAATAGTAGTAAACCTGCTAGGACTCCAGTCGGCTCGGTGGGTAGATTTCCAGCTCAAAAAGGTGGTTCATCCCCAGAAATTACAACAATTAAGGCAACAAAGAGCTTTTGTTTAGGTTTAGAAAAGAGGTGCAAGTGCTAGAAATTCAAGATTGCAGAACATTTTGGCCCTAAGCAATTTATTTCTTGTCTGGAAGATGTCTTCTGGATATGTTGTTTCCATGGTCATTTTGGGTTTCAAAATTAATTAATTAACTAATTGTTAAATAATTAAAAGAGACAACCTACTGCAAGAACAACCAAATAAAAGGAACATTAGGTCTAGTTGTACAAGGTGGTTTTATTTGTATGTATAGGGGGAGCTGCTATGAGAGTTCAGCATTCAGAAGCTCCTGATGCTAAGCCTGATGACCTAAATTTGATTCCTAGAGCCTGTGTAATGGAATGAGATAGCCAGTTCCCACAAGACTTTTTCTGACCTTCAAATACATGGCTTGGCATGTGCATATACACAAATAAATAAATATAATTTTAAAAATTCTGGGATGTCCTTTAAAGGACCATTTTATTTTGTTAGTTGAAGACACTGTCTCTTTCACTTTTACTCTTGACCACTTTGGAGTCAGACAGATTTTATTGTCTGCATTGCCCTTGCAAAGGTCCTAGATTTCCAAAAACTTTGGTGCATTGATAGTAGAATGTACATAAGAGTTCAAGTTTGCCAGTATTGTTCTGAGATTCATATACCTGAGGTCCCCAGCCTAGAACCAGTATCTCTGTAGAAGTGGTAAAAAATCACTCCTTCTCTTCCTTCAGCATCAAAGGTACTTCTTATTGGCATTTCCTTCAAATGTGAGGGAGGCCCAGAGGAATAGCAGTGCCATCTGGGTACTGCCTTTGCACTGATCTTCTTTCTGTCCTTAGGTTTTGCAAGAAAGGAAATACAAGTAAGATAAAGGCATGCGGATGGGTTATCAACAGTTCACATTAGTAGCTGATGTAAATTTCCTTGTCTTATCATTGATAAAGATCTCAGAATTTTTATTTAATTATATTTTTTAGTCATGAAATCCCCTATGTCCTTCAGGGGCAGTGTGTAAGACAAAGAGAAGAGAAACACAGAATTCAACATTAACTCTGACATTTCGTTTGTTGGCATTCCAGCCAGGGTTCCTATAAATTTGCAAACAACTTTAGTTTGCCCTCTTGCACTAGTTTTTTTTTTACCATTGCTGTGACAAATTGCCATGGATTTAGGTGTTTGCACAGTGCCAGCTTAGCATACAGTTCTGTAAGTTAGAAGTCTGATATAGGTCTCTTTGAGTCAAAACAAAGGTGTTCACATAGTGTGTTAATTTCTAAATATTGAATGGAAAGATGTGTCCTTTTTTATTCAGATGTTGGCAAGAATTGGTGCTTGGCTGATTTAAGACCCAGGATCCCAATTTCTCGATGACTGTGTTTCCACTTGATTTAAAGACAGCCCGTCCTTTTTCATTATAACCTTCTGATATGACTTCTACTCTTTCTTTCTATTCCATTTTAACGAATTTCTGATATTAGATTTGACCCAACTAGGAAATTTTAGATAATATTTCAATCTCATGGTCTTTATCTTAATTACATCTGCACACTCCCTTTGTTATGAGGCTAACAGATTCAATGATTTCAGGATTCAGGTGTGGGTGTCTTTGAGGTGATGACATGATTCTGCTGACCAAACCCATAGACAGAGCAAAACAAACAGGGAATGTAAACTCAAATAAGTCTCTAGGATTTTCTTATTTCACTTCAAGTGGCTGAAATGTCCTGAAAAAAGCAAAGTAAGTAAATTGAAATACCTAAAAGGCAGAACGCTAAAAACAAAAATAGATTTTTTAGAACCTAGTTACAGGTTCTGTTAACTACTGTTTAAATTATTCTTTAAGAAAAATTTGACAGATTGGTAAATTGCAACCCACACATCCTTAATTAATTTTGTCATATCTCCTATTCACATGGGTTGCTGATGTTTCTTTCCTTCAACAGGTTTCTAGTGATTCTGAGTTTAGTTGTTCTCCCAAGGCAATTAAACTAAGACCATGAAAATAAGTTGTTGTTTTTTTCTTTTTCATTTCCATGCAGGTTGTGCTTTGCAGCTGAATTTATCTAGACGAAAAAAGATTAAATAAATTATGTTCACTCAGAATAACATCATAGAGTGGTTGATGGGAAATATAAAATAATAGGCAGAGAAAATAATAAAATAATATAGAATTATAGGTTAAGTGGCTCTCAGGGCACAAACTCCAAAGCCTTACTCTTCAGGGTATTCTGTCCCTTAAAGTGGGCCTAGAGACAGCTGGGATGTCAGATGCTACTAGATGCTCATCAAGGTAGCCAGAAAAAGGGTAAACCCAGAGAAAAAGTTTCAATGCTGAGGACCTGGGCCTGCCAAGAACCATTTTTTTTAAGTTAAAAATTACTATTTATCAGTTTTGTCTCTATTGGCTAGTTTTCACAATGCTGGAAGGTGTTATATATGCTACCAGAAAAGACAAGTAATCATCAATCTTTATGAGGTGTGAACCCTTGAGCTACAATTACAACCAGTCTGGCAAGATATGCTTCCTGGTGTTAATAGTGCCACAAATGCAGTAGGAATAACCACTAGCTTCTGACTGGATTTAAGGTTGGTTTTACATGACGAAACCCATACCTACACTATTACTGGGCTAAGAACCTATGACTAGTCAAATCAGAGACCCTAGAAAATAGCCTGCTAAAATGTTCTGCTAAATGGATGTAATATTACCTAACTTAATGATGGATTAACTTTCTAAGAAGACTGATACTTAGATTCACATTCTTGTACTGCTCTGCAGTTCCATTAGTCTGTTTTTTGTTGGTGTTGTGGTCCAAACCTTTTCTACCCAGCAGATAACTCTAATATTAACCTCTGTGATATAGTGCCTGTTGTGGACATCTTTGGGACCAGATAGAAGTATGGAAGATTTTTCAAGAACAGAGAATAACTGAAGCTAGTGTTCCCAGGTGCAAAGATGTTTAGGCTGAAACCTTCAGCACGCTGGACATTCCAATTGTTAAATGTCCAATAACAACAACAAAAAAAAATTGAGTATCGTGATTGAGACTAAAAGATCAAAATTAATTTTGACTTTCAAGAAGCCTAGGCACAGATGCCCTTTTTTCAATTTTAAAAGAAGGTTTTTGCTTCTGACTGGCAATCAGACTTTATGGGCTAGGATACGTGTCCATAGATAGTAAATGCATATGCTCACGCTCCCTTCTTTCCATCTCAGGAACCCTGTGTAACTTGTTTGGTAGCAGAATCCATCCCACACAGGACTACTCCGAGGCTTCATGCTGCTATATACATCATTCACTAAGAATAATTTTTGTTATTTTGGTGTCGTTCATGAAACTCAGGCACTTTTGTTTGCTTGTTTTTCTTACTGAACATGATTCACTGGTGCTATGTTTCTGTGTGTTTGTAATAGTGCATCTTCTTTCTGTATCAAGACTTGCTAATATGAACTTATTTTTTTTCTTTTAATTTTATTAATGTATTCTTGTTACATCTCAATGGTTATCCCATCCCTTGTATCCTCCCATTCTTCCCTCCCTCCCATTTTCCCCTTATTCCCCTCCCCTATGACTGTTCCTGAGAGGGATTACCTCCCCCTGTATATGCTCATGTTTCAGTCACACCCGGGGCCAATCATGTTACTGGAGAGGGCTAAAGATTTAATGAGGAACTTCATGATAACGGCCCTTTAATATAGCTCTGTATGATAGTTTCTCTGTTTCTTTTCAATTTTAGGTGATTTTAGCCATTCTTTTTCACTGCCTATTGAACTTTACAGAAATCCAATTGTGGACAAGAACAAATTCTTATTTTTTATAATATTTCCACTCTATATTTTGCCATGTAAAAAAAAGAAAAAAAATTGGGCTTACCACAGTGTCATTCCCCTCAATATGCCCAGCAACTCCTATCCATGAGTTGTAATGAAAGGTAAATTTCAAAAATCCTACTCTATATGGGAAGAGGAGACAGTCTGTAAAAGCTTGTTGCATGCTAGTATGTCATGAATATTTTGTTGTCAGGAGCAGAATCTGGGATGAGCGGCATTGAAAAATGGGTATTATAACACTTCTGTGTGATGTGGTGTTTAGACTGTATGTGTATTTGTGTACCACGTGCATGAAATACTCATAGAAGCCAAAAGAGGGTTTCAGAACCCCTGAACCTGGAGTAGCAGACAGTTGTTATCCACCATATAGGTGCTAATAATCTAAACTTAGGTCCTCTGGAGAAGTAACCAGTGTTCTTAACTGTTGAGCCATCTCTCCAGTCCACAATCCGCAGATCTCTTTCTAAGTCTAGGCCAGCTAACAAGATGACTGTGTCAACATTTCATCTGGTATTTCTACTATTAGGTTAGTTTCACCTAAAATCTTGTTCAGTGAAGTAATAGATGCTTCCGTTGTAGAAACTACAGTTAGATTCTATTTTGACAGGTTGTTTAGAGTCCTAGCCCTTATTGATGGCCCCTGCCTCATAGATGCTTCATTTCCATTCTTAATTGCCTACAGTTTTGCTTCAATATTTTCTCAAAGTTTATGTTGAGAATATCTGTGTAATTGAAGGAACACTGGATCAGTGTTCAGACTATTTTACTGAGGAGCTTTGGCCGTGGAAAAAGGTGGACTGTTTCCTAGCTTATGGATTATATTAAGGTCTCTGAAACAAATACCAAATGGTGGAGAAGACATTTCTTTGCCCATATTTTAGAAGCCATCTTTTTTTCATATTAAAGTAAGTATCTCTTTGATGGAAGCCTTAGTAAGATTTTCTCAAGGCAGCGCTATCTACATCAAAATGAGAGCCTATGATTCTCAGATTTTAGCACTAGTCTGTACGACACCATTTACTATGTTGTACATTCACGTTTCCCCTGTGTTCTCATCTGTATTTTAGGGAAAGGTTGAGAGAAGCTGCTCTGGGAGTTGTTGCCACCCATCATTTAAACCATAAGTCTCCGAGGCTGTTCATAATCTCTCCTTATTTCAAAAGCTGCGATGCCACTTCATTATACTCTTCTCCCTGCATTACTTTTTCATGGTAGAAATAGAAATATAACCATTCCTATGGTTATTTGAATATAATTATTGACGATTGAAATGCTTCTCTGCTTAGGGAGATGGTAAAGGCAGAATGTATGCCTCTTAAAATATAAGACAAAATAAGGATCTTCATTCATTTCAGTAATAAGTATCATTGCCAAAGCGGTTTTAAGAACTGTCCTGGTGCTGAAGGGTGCCATCCATCTTTATCTACTTCCTATATATCCCAGGAATTCCCTGGAAAGATAGAATCTGAAAGGACAGGTCTTTTCTATCAAAGTTTGTATGTCACAGGATACTTTCATGTAAGAAGATATGCTGATGTTGACTAATTGTGCAGTCTTCCTGGAAGAAGGGATTTATCCAGTATCCAAGCTTTAGACACATAGGTAGAGGGAACTCTGAATTAGTAAGAGTGGGAAGTGTATTTCTCTATTAAGATTAGAAGAATTAGGGGCTGGGCGCGTGGCTCAGACAGTAGAGTGAACCCAGATTCCCCAGCACTCATCTAAAATCCAGACATAGTGACATGTGTCTGTAACTTCACTTCTGGGGAAGCAGAGGCAGGAGAATTCCTGTGCCTTGAAGGTCACCCAGTCTAGTCAAATCCTCAAGTTTAAAGTTTAATGAGAGACCTTGTTTGATTTAAAAAACGGCGGGGGGAGTGGAGTGGAAAGCATGCAAGTGCATGCAGCATATGAATGCATTAGTATGTAGGTATGTGCACATGTACATACACACACACACACACACACACACACACACAGGCAGGCAGAGAGTGAGTGAGAGAGAAGGGAGAGAAAGAGTGAAGGGAGAGAAAGAGAGAGACAGACAGACAGACAGACAGCCATGAGAAATAAGAAGTAAAACTTCTCCAGATGATGTGATGTAATAGAGTCTGAACCTGTAGGGGTGATTTTTGTTTAGAAACCAAATGTCAGGAGAAGTAGATATGAGGATGGCGAGGGGAAAGGGGGTGAGGGCTTAGGGTACTCCGTGGAAGAGGGAGTGTAAAGATGATTGGTAGGTGGCAGAAGGAATGGAGCACACCAGGAAAACATGGCCCACTAAATCAAATAAGCAGGGGTCATATGGACTCGTAGAGACTGAAGCAGAGAATAAGAGTCCCACAAGTGTCTGCTTCACGTTCTCTGTTTATGTATATGTTACAGCTGTTGGCTTGGTGATTTGCGGGCCTCCTCACAATGGGAGCAGGGTTGTCTCTGACTCTTGTCTGCTCTTGGCTCTCTTTTCCATCCATTGGGTTGTCTGTCCCAGTTCATCATGAGGGCTTTGCCTTGTTTTATTGTATCTTCTTTTACTGTGTTTGGTTGTTGTCTTATATAGAAGGCTGCCCTTTTCTGAAGGGAAATAGAGGGGAAGTGGATGTGGGGGAGAAGGAAAGAACTGGGTAGCTGGGAAAAGTAATAGAAGGGGAAACTGTGGTTGGGGTGCATTGTATGAGAGACTAATTTATTTTCAATTTAAAAAGGGTGTGAAGATATGGCAAAAGATATGAAAATTAGAGGGAGGAAGTGTTGCAGTGATGCCTACTGCTGGCTCTGCTAGAGAGCTGTTTGTGTTGCTGAGAGGAGAAAGGGCGAGACAGAGCCTCGGGATGGAGAGGAGGAGTATGTGAGAATGAAGGTCGAACAGGGAGAAAAATTACTGTGAATGGAACTGACCACAGAAAAAGCTTTGTAAGTTAGGAACATAATCAGCATGCAAGAGATGAAAGGAGAAAAAAAATGATATTGATAGCTTAAAAAAATCAAAGACATTTTAATTATAGAGTATTGATAAAATATGGTGAAAATAATTTTCTCTCAACTTCTTGGCCCAGCTCCCAGCTTGGAAGTTCTGAGGCTGAATGAATCTGACGGAGGAGAGAGTGGGCCCACGGTTACGAGAGGCTGTTCTGGGAAAGAGCATCAGCTATCTGGACCGAAATGTCCTAACAATGCTGTTGATTACTCTTCCTGGGCCTTTGTGACACATTGTATATGTTATAATGTTAGTTCTTTGGACCTTCAGGATCAGTTCTACTCTCTTTGGAGTTTATATTAGAAGCATTTATGATAGGATCTCAGATCACCTGGCCCAATGGGGAAACCATCAGATAATTCATTTCTGCAGTCCTTTCCCTTCCTCACCCAATCTGTTGTGTTGTGTAGAAGAGACCTATTCACTCTGACAGGACACTCCTAACTTGAAAGCAAACCTGTTGAAGATAGCTATGTAGGGTATGAAACTAATTATCTGATCCATTCTGGGCTTGCAGTGACTGCCCGCAACAATGCCTTTATCCTTCCGACTTGAGCCATGTGTAACTTGCATAGCTCCAGTGACAGATGCTGTCCCCATGGAAGCTATCTTTTTTGTTGGGCTGTCTTTCCCGCCTTCCCCACACCCTACCAATCTGATGCTTCACACGTGCTGGGCTATGAAAGAATTTGTGCACATACAACTCTCCCTCTGCTGCCTAAAACAAGATAAGTCTGGAGAAAGACTCCTAGTCATATTTCACTGAAGTCTCTTGCTAAATTAATTATAGGCAGCAATAATTCATTATGCTTTCAATTAACAATTAACTATGTACAAGAGAGAGAAATGTTTCGTTGAGACTAAGAAACAACATGTATCATTTGTAGTGTGGCGTTTTCCTCTCACTCCACTGGGAAAGGATTTATGGGCTACAGATTGCATGAACCAGATTTGCTCTGGAAAACAAATCCAGTTGAGTCCACAGTCATAATGACAGCCTAAAGTCAGGGAACAGGAGTATTTACTTGGAGAATTTAACATCAAGCACTGCCTTTCCCACAGTAGAAGGGAGTCTTAGGCAAGTGAATTGTTCAATTATATCAGGGACCTCAAAACCTAGTCCCCTCCCTTAGCCAGCCAACGTTGTGGGAAAGCTTTGGTATGAGGAAGAGGCAAGGAGACAGTAACAAGTGAATCTTCTGCTGCTCTGTGGATGCCCCATATTGGTAAGGGCACATGGCTGCATAGAGAAGTTCTAAGAAGACTGTGAGGGCATCTTGTTCCACAACAGAAGCTATCTCCATTGGTCTTTGGGAAAAAAATGGAAAGTACCCTTAAGCTGGGTACAATGTTCTGGTAGTAAGATCTGGTACTGTGTTTTGTACTGAGTGAGCTGAACTGATTTCCTAGAATAGTGTCCCCATCCTCTTTAGCAAGTTACACATTTCTCAGCTTTGACTCTATTTCCTCACTGTATGTTCGAGCTGTGGAATATCATTTTTAGCCAAATGATGCAGGCTTCCTTTGAGACCCCCCACAGTGTGTTCAGGAAATCTGGGAAGGAGCATAGTACCCTTTGAGAAATCATAGCTATAGATTTTCTTTTCCTGTGCTTGCTGCTATTATTACTATAAACAGCTACTACACATCTACTGGTGATAATCATGGGCACAGCTTGAGTTGCTTTATATGTATCTCCTAATTAATATAGTGACTATATGGGGTTCATGCTGCGATTGTTCCTATTTTACAGAAGAGGATATTAAAGATAGAGCAGCTGAGGACTCATGCAACATGACCCAGTTGTTTAGTAGCAGGGCCAGAATTCATGCCTGACCATCTTACTATGTGGAACTTGCCACTGATAGACTCTGGGGGGGGGGATTCAAAGCTGTCTAGAAGGCCACCAAAAGGAGCTGGGGAGCAAACAGATCTCAAGGAAGTAGAGGTGCTATTCTATGAGTCCAGAATCAAATTCTTGCTGGAGCTAGAAATATCTGCCTGCAATTATGTGACTCTATTACCAGAGTCATTTTGATACAGACTTTCTATCTTTCCAATTAGAAGAAATGTCAAAGTTGTACCAGGAAACAGGATCTGAAAGTGTCAGTCACTGATGTGGACTTTGCCCGAACAGATATGCAGAGAAGGGTAAGGAGAGGACACAGCACACTTGAGAATGAGTGATTAGCACAATTTGTTTTACTCTGACACATCACCTGGCTGAGTTGTCTTATACTGATTTTTGAAATTCAGACCACTCATCTGTCAAGTTTTATGCATCTTGGAAGTGGGTTCTATGTTGCATTGCACCCCTTTCCAAACCTTCATTAAAGCCTATTCTAATGACTTATAACAAAGCACCGTAAAACTCAGAAGGTCAAAACACATCTTTATTGTGATCTTTCACCATTCTCTGAGTTGCCTGATCTCACAGTTGCTTCTTACAGCAAACTACCATGTTGTTGTCTGGGATTGTTGAGTTATACAAGAACACTCAGCTGGATGGGAGAGATCTCTTACTGGTCTGTGTACTATTGCTGGTTGATGTCTAAGAGCTGGGATAGGCTGCTAATGTGAACGGACTCATATAATCCTTTCAAAACACGGCAGCTGGAATTGATGATGGAATGTCTAAAGCACTCTGAGAAGCTGAGGTACCCATTAAGAAGCTGCCTACAACTCGACTTTGAAAATCACTGAAAGCCACTTTCACTGTGTCCTATAAATTAAGACTCAGATGGACAGGCCAGTTTCTAGTGGAAAATGTGACACAGTATCAAGAATACTGCAAGGTGTATGGTTTAACAAGGGAATCATTTGGATTACAGCTTCACGAAGTCCTTTAAGACAAAGAGACATTTGCTTGGGTTTGAAGCAAGAAGGAACATGTTGCTACCACAGAATTTCAGAACATGGTTGTTTGGTTCCATTGTATTTAGGCAAGGCAAAAACATCATGCTACAGGAGAATTATGAAGGAAGTATGCTTAGTTCATGGCATTCAAGAAAAAGGAAGGATAGGAAGGAGTCAAAACACATCCTTCAGACATGCCTCTTGTGACCTACTTTCTCAAGTGAGGCCCATCTCCTAATAGCCACTCAGCTATGAAGTCATCAATGCATCAGTCTTTTGATATGGAAGGTTGATTTGATAACATCATGATCCAATCACCATCTGGGGACCAAATCCTTAACACATCTAAAGGCTTTGGGGGCATTGTATGTATAAACAGTATTTGACAAGCCCTCATCACGCATCACACAGTGCTAAGCTTTCTAAACACATTCTTTGATGAACTTTTGCAACAACTGTGTATGATTTAACTTCATTTATGTTCCCAATTCCATTATGGTAAATAAGACACTAAGTGCTAACATTAGTTGGTCATTACAGAAAGAAGAGATACCAAAGTGAAAGCCAAAACTCTAATGTTAGTGATCTTAGCACTGGGCTGGAGGGGCTGTTTCCTCAACAAAGCTACACCTAAACTGTATGTTACAGAAAAGAGCATGTCCAGAAATACCTGTTTAGTTTCCTGGGAGAGGGAAAGATAGGAATCAGATATTCTGGCAATGGGACAGGAAGGGCTTGTTTTGCTGCTGTCCACTAGCAATCCTAATGATTCTAAAATTGCTAGAAATAGTCTTTCCTGGCCCAGACACAGGAAGATAAATGGATGGAATGGAAGAGAGTCCACAGACACGTATGTGTATGAAATATTAGTTTGGGAAGGAGAACATTTAAAAATCGTTGGCTATATGATTGATTATTCTAAAATATTGACTTTTAGAAAACTTTGGAAAGCCAAAACAAAGTTAAAGCTCAACTTCACAGATTATTTAATTATGTGTAATGAAAAAGGCTAAAGAAAAATCTATAAGGAATAATAAAAAGCTATTGAGATGCTTTAACAGTGTGGTGGCAGACAAGATATTTCTAATCTAAATAGAAAACTTAAAAGTTATAAGAAAAAAACCCACCTGCTGCCTTGCAATATATAATTTGAAACACCCGAGCTTCCAAAGAATTAGAAATATAGTTAAATGTTTTTAAGAAAATACACAAACATACAATCATTTTCAATCTAAATGCTAAGCATAGAGCTAATATCATTATATGTGCTATAAGTTCTTATAATTGGCCCAAGCCAGACATAAATAAGAATAAATGGTACAAGATAGTTAGATATACAAGCAAAAGAAATGTTAAGTGACTAACATATATTTTCAGAAGTATAAGGAAACATTAGCAAGGCTGAGGAAAGCTTGAATTCATACAACAGTCTGAGAGCATGAATTGCTTCACACAAATCTAGGTTAAAGACATAACCAATGTCGTTTGACAGTACTGGTGACAAAGGAGTGTGGTAAAAGAATCAGAAGAAAGATGCATTTGGATACACATGTTTTCTCAGCACCATAACATGTTTGGGAAACTGCTTTTCAATCAAGCCCCTGTGATAGGAATATTTTCACAAAGCCTTGTTAACCATACAGTGCAAGACTTTCAATGGGTGGGCTAAATTGTTTTAGTTTTATTAAAAGTTTAACTTTGAGCTAATGTTAATGCTGAAAACAATCCTGTATCTTTCCCTAAATTTTCTGCACTGGTACTATCTGGCAACATTAATAAAGTTCAGATTCTGAACTTCCTTCAGTTACAGATGTTGCCTGCCTTGTTGATCTATCTGTACCTACCTGGATCACTCCCACTTCTTCCCAACCTCAGTGATGTAGCCTTCCATTGTGTGGACAAACTACAATAAAGAGTTCAAGGATGATTTTTCGGGGAAGGATTTTATCCTATCTAGTTTAGAGTTGTTGTAAAAGAAGCTGCCATGAAATTATTCAAATGATTTTTAAAGCTTATTTTTAAACATACATTTGAGATTATATATATATTACTCCCAGACATTGTTTATTAATTTTCAATTTATTTTTTAGCTCTGTTATTTTTTTTTCTCTGTTTAGGTTTATGAAGACATACCCATCAGTTCTCTTTTCCAGTACTAGTTATTATTAACATCAGAGCCTTGTGCCAGGTACACATTCTATTCTACAGTTGGCTCATTATTTCCTCTGTCTTTTCATTCTTCTGACTCCATTCATTGAGATTTTTTAAAATTTAAATTCTAAAATGTATTAATGTATTTATTGTCCCTACAATTTCCATTGATGATTCTTTATGTCTTCTCTCTCTTTGTGGAATTATTTTTTTGTCTTTTTCCAAATGTGTAAAGCACCTCATGCTAAAGCATGGTGGATGTCTTACAGTTTCTGTCAAGTAATTCTGATATCTCCTTCATTTTGGTGTCATCATCTATATACTGCCTTATGTTTTATAAAAGTCTGTAGTACCCAGTGTGTGGTATAAAATGATTTTTATATATTGAAAACTGGACATTTGGGTCATTTTATGCTTCTGTATCTTGTTCAGGCATATTTTTAGTTGGCCCTGGCTGACGCTGCTTTCTACAGTGAGATGTTGCATGCTGTAGCTTGTGCTTAGTTGAGGTAAAAGTTCATGTTCCCTTATTCACTCTTTATTTTTACTGAGATTTTGATTATTATGTGGCAGGAGGATTTTCTTTTCTGGTCTAATCTATTTGGTGTTTTGTAGGCCTTTTTTATGTTCATAGGCATCTCTTTGAATTGGGAAATTTTTCTTCAATGATACTGTTAAAAATATTTTCTGGGCCTTGGAGACGGAAATATTCTATTTCTTGAATTCCTATAATTCTTAGGTTTTGTCTTTCATGGTGTTCTTGATATCTTGGATGTTTTGTGTCAGGGATTTTTTTAGTTTTAACATTTTCTTTGATGGATATATCATTTTTCTCAATTCTTTTGCACCTAAGATTCTTTCCTCCATCTCTTGTATTCTGTTGATGATGCTTACTTCTGTAGTTTCTCTTTTCTTCCCTAAGTTCTTCATCCCCAGGATTTCCTTATTTTGTGATTTCTTGATTGTTTCTATTTCCATCTTCTGATCTTGAACCGTTCTATTGAGTTTCTTTACATGCTTGTTTGTATTTTCCTGTATTTCTTTGAGTGACTTATACATTTCCTCTTTTAAGGCCTCAATCTGTTTGACTGTATCTTCCTGTATTTCTTTAATAATTTCCTCTTTAAATGCCATAATCATCTTCATTAACATAGCTTTAATGTCATTTTATTGTTTCTGTTGTTTTAGGGTACAAAAAGATGCTTGCCCTTGGATAATTTGGTTCTGGGGATGCCATATTGCTCTGGCTTTCATAGATTTAGGTGGTTTTTAAAATATTTGCATTTATTATAACTTATTCACTTTACATCCACATTGTTATCCTCTTACTCTTTTTCTTCCTGTTCTAACCCTGTTCTCCCCTAGACCTCTGATGGGGGAAGGGGGCTCCTCTCTGACTGTCTGACCACAGCATATCAGATTTCACTAGGACAGCCTGCACCCCATTCCTCTGTGTGGTCACAAGAGAAACACAGATGCTGGAATTTTGTCTTCCACAGCAGAGCTTGCCAGTTGCTGTGCAATCACTGCTCTTCTGCTGTTCAGATACCATTTGCAATTGGCTCCACCATCTTTGATCCTATCCTAAGACAATTCTTTAGAGGCCTTGAAATAACAATACTCAACTTCATATGAAAAAAAACCCAGAATAGCTAAAACAATCCTATGCAATAAAAGAACTTCTGAAGGTATTTCCATCCCTGACTTCAAGTTATACTACAGAACAATAGTAATAATATTGCATGGTACTGGCATAGATATAAACTAGTTGTTCAATGCCATTGAATTGAAGTCCCAGAAATAAACCCACACAACTACTGACACTTGATTTTTGACAAAGGAGCAAAACCAGATAATGGAAAAAAAGTACAACATCTTCAACAAATCATACTGGTTTAGCTGGATGTCTACATGTAGTAAAATACAAATAGATCCATATATATCACCCTGCATCATACTCACGTCCAAGTGGATCAAAGACCTCCACATAACACCAGATACACTAAATCTATTAAAAAAGAAAGTGGGTAAGAGCCTCAAAGTCATTGACACAGGAGACAACTTCCTGAACAGAACAACAGTTCAGGCTCTAAGATCAACAATTAATAAATGTGACCTCGTGAAACTGAAAAGCTTCTATAAGGCAAAGAACACTGCCAATAGAACAACAATCTAAAGATTGGGGAAAGATCTGCACCAGTCCTACATCTGGCAAAGGGCTAATATCCAAAACATATAAAGAACTCAAGAAATTAAACACCAACAAACAAAGGAACCCAATTAGAAATTGGGGCACAAAACTAAACAGAGAATTCTTAATAGAGGAATCTTGAATGGCCAAGAATCAGTTAAAGAAATGCTCAACATCCTTAGTCATCAGGAAAATGCAAATCAAAACAACTCTGAGATTCCAACTGCTCAAAATGGCTACGATCAAAATCTCAAGTGACAACACATGCTGGTGAGAATGTGAAGAAAAGGGAACACTCCTCCTTTGCTGGTGGGGTCTTAAACTTGTACAACCACTTTGGAAATAAATCTGGTGCTTTTTCAGAAAACTGGGAATACCTCTCCCTCAAGACCCAGCTATACCACTCCTGGGTATGTACTAAAAAGACAGTCCACTATACAACAAGGACACTCACTCAGCTATGTCCAAACAGCTTTATTCATAATAGCCAGAACCTGGAAACAACGTAGTTATCCCTCAATTGAACAATTGATAAAGAAACTGGTAAATTTACACAATGGAATACTACTTAGTTATCAAAAACAAAGAAATCATGAAATCTACAGGCAAATGTATGGAACTAGCAAAGATCATCCTGAGTAAGGTAACACAGACCCATACACACATGGTATGTACTCACTTTTTCATCCATATTGTACAGGATTGACATACTAAAATACACAGAAATCAAAGAAGAAAAGTAACAAAGAGGATCCAAGAAAGGATGCTTAAATCTCACTCAGAAGGGAAAATAGAAAGGACAGAGATAGTGGTTTGAGAGAAGAAACAAGGTAGAACAGGGAAAACAGAGAGATATGAGGGTGGAGATCAGAGCTGGTGAGAGCTGGAGGCAGGAGTACAGAAGGCCTGCAGAGAAAAGAGAGACTTTGGGTAGGGGAATCTTTGGGATAGGCTGAAGACCCAAGTCAGAGTAAGCTCCTGGGAGCATATGAGGGGGACTCTAGCAGAGATTCCTAGTACCAGGGGTCATGGATACTGAAGAGGACATCCTCTAACTAGATAAGAGTCCTAGTGGAGGGTGAGGAATACCAACGCATCCATAAAAACTTTGACCCAAAATTTACCCCGCCTACAAAATGTGCAGGAATAAAGATAGAGCAGAGTTTGAGGGAATCTCCAATGAATGCCTGGCTCACGTGAGACCCATCCCATGGCAGAGAGTCCAACCCCTGACACTATTAACCGTACTCTGCTATCTTCATAGACAAGAGGCTATACTCTGAGAGGCTACAGCTATGAATCCAAACAGATGTGGGAGGCTCATAGCCAAATATTGGGCAAAGCATAGGGAGTCTTGTGGAAAAGTGTGTGTGTTAGAGGCCGAGGAGGAAACACCTGGAGGGGGCAAGAGCTGCTCAAGAAGACCAACAGAGCTTGCTGAAACTGAAGCACCAACCAAGGACCATGCATGGGCTAGACCTAGGCTCCCTACACAGATGTAGCCAATAGACAGCTCAGGCTTCATGGGGCTCTTCTAGAAATGGGAGCAGGGGCTGTTTCTGACATGGACTTTGTTGCCAGATTTTGATTACCCCCCCCTGGCAGAAATGGCTTGCCAGACTACAGGGAAGAGGACAGGTTCAGGCCTGATGTGATTTGATGAGCTGGGGTGAATGGGAAGGGATGGCTTCCATTTTCTGAGGAATAGTGTAAGGAGAATAGGAGCAAGGGACTGGGAGAAGAGGAGGGATGGGACTACAACCAGGATGTAAAATAAATAAATAAATAAATAAATAAATAAATAAATAAATAAATAAATAAATCCTACAAAGGAAATTGAATTAAATATATTCATACATATAATATGACTTTTGGAGAAAATCCTTGTCTTATGTTATCAAGACATATTCTAAAATATGGGCTGTTATACTTATTCTTATTTATGTATTTTAAGATTTAATAGTTTTTTCATGTTAAGTTGAATGCTTTTATTATTAAAATTAATCCTAAGAAATCTATTCAATTGACTATTCACCATGGATCACTGTAGCCATGCATCATTTAATGACATGGGTGATGTGAAGGTGTTCTGAGAAAACTGTCCTTAGGTGATTTCATCATTGTGAAACAATATGGATTGTACTTATTCAAGCATGAGGAGTGAGAGGCTACTGATAGATTAAATCCAAATATTGTTTGTAAGAGGAAAGAATATACTATAAAATAATGAAAAAAACTTAAACACAGTGAATACATAAACCTGTAACATAGCTGTTTATTATCATTATCATGTACCATATACTTTACATAATTACACATGCTGTACTGTTGTAAAAATAAAACCTTCTGTGGAGTAGGTGTGCTTATTCCAGGATTATAATAAACACATGAATATGTGTTTCCCTGCTCCATTATAATAGCAACAATTTCACTGGGTGACAGGAATTTTCAGTATAACTATAATTTAATGGGTCTAGCATCATATATGGAGCTCATCAATGATCAAAACTTAATTGTATTTTTCTACATGTATGTCTATTACAGATGATATTGATTTTATATGCCTACATTTTATTTGGTAATACATATATACATACATATATTTGGTAAGATATCAGTTACCGTATCAAATATACTTACTTGTTTCCCCAGTTACTTGCTCCTAATAGTCATTTCATCATTAATTTAATGGTCAAATTACAACAACTGAAAAAGAAAGCCTATCAGTGTGAGGATGGTTGAATAATGGTCAGCTTATCCACAAAATTCATTACTAATTGTGTAGTCAAGTTCATTTGAATAGATTACCACGGTGATAGGGTAGTGAGACCTGCAAAATGCAACTATACCTCCCTGTTTTCCTAAAACAACAGAATTTATCTATAGCAGCTATGTATATTTAGATTTATAGGTGGAGAACACAAAGACACCCAATGAGAAGTAAATGCGAGTGACAAAACAGGGCTAGAAGTTCGAAAGACTGAGTAGTACCGTGAGACATTCTTCACCGTAGAAACAGCACATGTGATTTCAGTTCCTCTCCCAGCGAACTACAGAGAGCTGGATAAAGAGACACAGGAAATGAGAACAAAAGCAGTATCATGGCGGTGGTGATACAATTTTTAGTTTTACTTTTATGAATCACTCAAAATGTTTACTGTAAAAACTATAAGTAAAATAAAGTATATAGTAAACTGCTTAAGAATAAGAGCAAAATGTCCTAAGAACAAGCCAAGGTAAAAATATCAATCTAGTTTTTGCAAATCTTGCCTCTATTGAAGGGTTTTGAATTAGAAAAACAAACGAACATTAGTGAATAAAATAAATTCCAGAGACTTAAGTGAGTATTCAAAAATAGAGATGAAGCTCCAAAGACTTAGAAATGAGGATACTATCATTGTATCTCAATGAATCTTCTTTGATCATCCTGGGGAGTCACTGTCGGAAGGGATAATATATTTTTAATTGTAAAAGTCAGAATGCAAGAGATCTATCCAGTGTGGTCATGTTGGGAAGAGGTACAACGACAATGAGTGGCCCTCTTCTTGCCCTTGTCCAAGTTTGTCTTCAGAGCCCTGTCATGAGGGATTCAAATAAAAGATGAGAGACAGAAATTTGAAAAACTAAACATCTCAACCAAAGTGGAGTCGGCAGCTAACACTCTCAGCTCCAGTCTCCCCTCCAGGTTCCTCTGATTAGTTGTAAGGATTTCTCTGGGTTACAAGTTCCTCCTTTGCCTGATCCCAGTATTTTAGTCTTTTCTTAACCCTATCTTCCCCGGACCCCACGAGGTTCCCTGGGAAATGTTAATTTCTTGGACTTCATTTCTTCAGTGATTAGACAGCCAAAGACAAGGAAACAGATGCCTCTTAGAATGTATTCATTTCTGCTAGGCATGATAAATACTTACACTTCCTCCCTACTCTTTGTTTTATCATCTCATATATTTTTGTTTGTTTGTTTTATTTTCCATTTGTTGAAAAGAGATTGTTTTCTTTGCATAATATATCCTGATTATAGTTCTTTACTCTATTCTTCCCAATACCTTCCCACACAGATCCACCACATTTATGTCTCCCATTGGGAAACAGGATTTTAGGGATTAATAATAAATTTTTAAAAATTAATTAAAACGAAGCAAAATTTAACACATTCGAATGGGACAAAATACAAACAGAAGGAAAAAGAAGTCTAAGAAAAAAGAAGCACAAGAAAAAGAGATAGACACAATGACTCACTTCTTTACACACTCAGGAATCTCATAAAACACCAAATGGTAAGCCAAAATATATAGACAAAGGGCATATAAAGTAACAAAAAGAGAAGAAAAACATATATAAATAAAATAATGTAAAATAAAGATAATTTTTTTAAAAGAAAAGTCCTGGCATGACATTATGGTACTAGGAACCTCCAAAGATGCCACTGAGTTCACTTTTTATTGATCCTTTACTTCTGGGCATCTAGCCTACCCTTAAGAGTACTGTATTTGCCCAGTGAGACTCCCTGTGAAAAAACTAAATTTTCATTGGCAGTGATTATCATTGGGGGTTGCTTCTGGGCTAGGGATGGCAATGTGTCAACTTCTTCCACCTTTAGGATCGCAAATGATGCACACTGATGCAGGGCATTGTGCATATATTTTAGTATTAGGCTTTACCCTACATCCCTGTCCCATCTAGTCCTCAGGTTCTTAGTTACCCAAGAAACAAGTATAGGTTCCATCTTGTGGAACAGGGCTTCAGGCACATCACATACTGGTTGGTTACTCCCACAACTTTGCACCTGTCTTGCAGACAGGATACCTTTGTAGATAAGAGGGTTTGTGGCTGGATTGGTGATTACTTTTCTATATATAGAGCTGAAGGCTCTATGTAGGTACCAGTTCAACTTCTCCATGTTAAATGAGTTGAGTAAGTGTAGGTGTTGTCTTTGGCAATGGGTTCTTGCCATCAGTTTGTAGAGAGACAAATCTATAGCTTGGCAATAGACTGGGTTATTTGAGAGTTCTTGTGGGACCTCTTTGACAACTAGTCAATTAGATGTAACCCAACCTCAGTACTGGATGCTTCATTTGGTGAAAAGAGATGGTGAGCTGGGCTTCATTCTCCCCTATTATATGGCAATTTCATTTGGAACACATTCGTATGTGTATGTATGTATGTTAGGAAGCTTCTAATTAGGTTTCCATACTACCTCTCAAATGGCTCTTAATCTTAGCTGTCTCTCCATATTTCTTCCTTGTCCTTCCCTTATCTCCAACTCTCCACTTGATCTTCCAATTCCACTCTCTTCCTTGCCACTCAAATTGACCCATATTTCCATTTCCTAGGGAAATCTATCTGTCCCCTCTAGTCCTATACTCTACACCCAACCTCTGTGATTCTATGGATTGTAGCTTGGTTATCATTTACTTAAAATCTAATATACACATACAACCAAATACATACCATATTGCCTTTATGGATGTGGGTAACCTTACTCTGGATAATTTTTTTCTAGTGTCTGAGTAATATTCATTGTGCAAATGTATGGCATTTTCTTTATTTGTTTGTTGAGAAACATCTATGTTATTTTCTATTTCAGGCTATTATGAATAAATCAACAATAAACGTAGTTGAACAACTATCTCTATGGTAGGGTGAAGCACATTTTGTTATAGGCAGAAGGGTGGTATAGCTGGATCTTGAGGTAGATCAGTTTCAATATTCATCAGAAGCTACCACACTGATGTCCTTGGCAGCAGTACAAGTTTGCACTCCCACCAGCAAATGGAGGAGTGTCCCCTTCTCCACATCCTCACCAACATGAGTTATTACTTGGTTTATTGGTCTCAGCTATTCTTATGGGTGTGAGATGGAATCTCAAAATAATTTTGATTTGCATTTCCCTGGTGGCTAAAGACATTGAACATTTTAAAACGTTTCTTGGCCATTTGAGTTTCCTCTTTTGTTAATTCTCTACTTAAATCTGTACCCAAGTTTTCAATCTGATTGTTCTCTTGATAATCTAGTTTTTTAATTCTTAATATATTTTGCATGTTACCCCTCTATCAGATGTATAGTTAATAAAAATATTTTCCCACTATATGTGCTGTTGTTGTTTTTTTTTTCTGAATAAAAGTGTCTTTTATTCAGACACTTTGCAGTTTGATGAGGCCCTATTTATTAATTGTTAATCTTATTGCCTGCACTATCAGTACTCTGTTCAGAACGTTGCCTCCTGTGGTTATGTGTTCATGGCTATTCCCCACTTACTTTTCAGTCAAATTCAATGTATCTAGTTTTATTTTGAGGTCTTTGACCTCTTGGACTTGAGTTTTGTGTAGGTTGATAAGTATGGATTCATTTGGATTCCTCTACATTCAACTACCACATTTGAACAGCACCATCTGTTGAAGATGCTGTACTTTTCCCAATGGGCATTTTTGGCTTCTTTATTTAAAAAAATCACATGTTGATAGGAGTGTGAATTTTTTTGTCTGTGTCTTCAATTTAATTCCACTGGTCAAACATTCCATTTTTATTCCAAGACCATACTGATTTTAATCAGTATAGCACTGTAGTACAATTTGAGGTCAATGAGGGCGATACCTCTAGCAGTTCTCTTATTATTCAGGATTATTTTAGATATCCTGTATTTTTTAAATTAGTATATGAGCCTGAAAATTGTTATTTCAAAACCAGTGAGGAAGTAAATTGGAATTTGAATTATAATTGCATTAAATTTGTAGATTGTTTTTGGCCTGTTTTTTACTATAGCCATTAATAAAATTAATCCTATCAATCTACAAGCATGGAAGTCTTTCTGTCTTCTAATTTCTTCAATTTCTTTCTTCAGAAACTTAAAGGTCATACAAGTCTTTTACTTTCTTGGTTAAAATGACTCCAAGACACCTTATATTATTTAAGGCTAGTGTGAAAAATATTGTTTTCCTGACTTTTTCTCATTTCATTTGCTATTTGTATTTATGAAGGCTATTGATTTTGTGAGTTGATTTTGTATCCAGCTACTTGTTGAAAGTGTTTACTATTTGTAGGAATTTCCCATTGGAATTTTTAGGGTCAGTTATGCATACTGTCATATCATCTGCAAATAATACTTTGACTTATTCATTTTGAATTTGAATACCCTTGATCTCCTGTTGTCTTGGTGTTCTACCTCAGATTTTAAGCACTATATCAAATAGCTATAGGGAGAATACACAACCTTGTCTGGGTCCTGATTTTAATGAGATTGCTTTGAGTTCTTTCCATTTAAGTTGATGTTTTCTATTGGCTTGCTGTAAACTTTTATTAGGTTGAAGTATATATCCCTCATATCCCCAATCTCTCCAGGACTTTTATCTTGAGTTGACATTTGAGATTTTCAAAGGCCTCTTCTGTGTCTAATGGCAGCATGTTCCCATTGAATACCTGCTGAGATAACAGAATGATTTAGGGGAAGGAAATTTGCAGGGAAAGGTCTTGTGATCTGCTAGAACTGGCTACAGTGTAGAGGAGGCAGGTGCAGCAGGTGGTCTGCCACAGAGCTGGGAGTAGGACTGGAACATTGCATTAAGAGGAGAGGAGAGATAAGTGAAGATCTGCAGTTAGTTTACCTGGTTTTCTAGCTGGAGTGGCCCTTGGCTTCCTAAGGAATGCCTTCTGAAGTTGGACGCTCAGATAGAGTGATGAGTGGGGGCAGAACATGAAGGAAGATTGGAAATGAAAGTCTACAGCTAGCTTATCTGCTAGATTGATCTCATGGTAGTGTCTGCTTATTCAAGATTGATTCATATGGTTAGAAGTTTTCCAGAAGAAGCTTTACTTTATTAGTCCTATTGTAGTTATATGCAATGAGGAAGAGTGTTGTTTTCCTCAGTAGTAGCCAAGGCATGACAACCAAAGAAACAGACACCTAGCCTGTCAACATTAAAGATGTTCATGCAGAGGTTAAAGAAGGTAATGCTTTCAAAGAGCTTGTAGCCTCTGATATAAGCTGTGATTGTGGTGAGCAGATGAAATTCTCAGTTTATTGATATGCACTCAAGCATGTCAAAAATTCCAATGTCTCAGACCCACAGGAATGGCAAAGCCTTCTGAAGATCAGGCCAGAGAAATGTCAAGCACTTCTCTTACTCATATATGAGTGTTAATTAACAATTGACCCTTGTGTGCCAAAACTATCAATCACAGCATCCTTTGGGATGACTATAGCCCCAGACTTCTCCCCTTCTGAAATTTCCTACAGAGATTTGATAACCCCGTCTCCTTATTTAGTTTTATACAATAAATCCCCTCTTTAATTCAGATGTACAAAAAAATGCTGAGTTTCCAGGTTGGTGGTGGTGTATCATTTTCAGAGTGCAGGGCCCACCCTGTGCCAACTTTTCTATACATGTCTATGAGTATATCCTTTCTTTGCCTGCCATCCTGGTCAGGTTTTCAGGACCAAGTTCTTCAGAACAGTGATGGTGAATTGTCACCTTCAACTTTACTAGATTTAGAATCATCTAGGTGGTAGTGTGTTTGTTAGAGAACTTCCATTGAGGGCTAATGCATAGGGAAAGTGTAGGTGATATCATTGTTTAATCTGAGGATCCAGACAAAACAAAGGGGGCAAGAGGAAAATGTAGAACATCAGAATTCTCAATCTCTGCTTCCTGCTCCATCATGGCCTTCTGCAAATAGACCGAACGAGATAGCAAAAAAACAAAATTAAAAAGTGAATTATAGTATGAATTGAAAATACATCTCTTGGTTCATGTTTTGACCACTTATTCTCTGGGTGGTGGCACTGAAGCTGTGAAATCATGAGGAAGCAGCATCGAGCAGGCAAAAGTAATACAGTAAAGGCAAATCTCTAAAGATCATACATGTTCCCTAGTCCCTGATGTACTTCCTGTTCCTAGTGCACTAGCATGTGACTGCCACAGACTTCTGCTGCTATGTCATTTTTTGCCATAACGCACTGAACCCCTCTAGAACTGTGAGATGAAACAATTCGGTCTTCCTTTAGTTTCTTTCTGAGTTTTGTGGTCACACTGATGCAAAAGTAGCTAAGACAGCTGGGTACATTGGTGTAGGCTTGTAATACTTATACTTCAGATATACAAGGAAGAAAATCAGTTTCAAGGGCAGACTTGGTTACATGGTCAGTTCAAAAACAGGCTGGGCTATATGAGAGTCTGTCTCAAAAGAAGATAACTGACACAAAGAAGAGGATATGCTCTGCTCTGTCTCAGCAAAGGGGTAAATGAACAGAAGAATGCCAGCTTAAAGGAAGTAAGTACTGGGAATAATGTAGCCATCGTTGACCTTGAAGTCCCCATCTTTAGGCCTGAATGTTATCCTTAGTGTTGTAATAATAAGCATGCACTATCATGCTTTGCTAGAATTATATGTTTATTTCAACATTAAAGCACTCCTAGGGAAACAGAGATCTGATTCACTCTTGTGGGCAGTAAAATAGATACTGAGATAGAAACCACATATTCAAAAAAATCAAAGAGGATTATAAGGAAGGAATATTTCTTTCTTGATGACTTGTTCCTGTTTCCAGTGTTCAGCTATTTATATCAATAGTAATTTATAGTTTCTCGTAGGTATGGGTCAGTTGGGTGAGTCTACGTGCCTCAAGTGGACACATCCGTGTCATGCCTGCTGTATTCTGTGCTCAGGTAGAATAGGTATCAAATATTGCCCAGAAACCCTTCACACAGAGCTGATGCAACTCATCCATGCTTGCACCTTTCAGCTTTCACTCCTATCATATTGCCTAACATCTCATTGCCTGAAGGAAATCCTGTGCTGAGCTTGACACAAACTACATGTTCCCATTTGCATACAGGTCATAGTTGGGGCTAGTATGTGAATATTCCTGACTAATAGTCAGCGAGATCTTTGTGTCTATGAAATCCTGTCTGGGAATATGGTGTGATAATTGGAGTTATAAGAGTGAGTAGTGTGTTTTAGAGTGAATTTGTTTCATTGGAATCACAAAAAGTGGTAAGTGAAAGCAGGAAAGGAAAAAGGGGTGGAAGGAATCTGGAGCTACATGTTAAGTGCCAATTGTCATCATCTGGGAGCAGCAATATTAGTATATATTTATGACTCTCATTTCAGCTCTCCCCATGTTTTACATGATTGACATACAATGCTTTTATAAACAAAATAATGTATGTATGAAGGAATAAATTAAACAGAAAGAGAGAGGAAAGGAAGACAGGTGAAAAGGAGAGAGGGGAATCCTCTCTTCTTAGCTGAAGGAAACAAGAACATAGTCTTGATGGAATGAGTATTAGAGCATCATTTTAAATTTATGTAGCTTATAAAGAGAAAGTTAATGTTTCAAAAATGTTCATTTTTTCCATGCTAGTTAAATTTTGCAGTCAGGGCAGAGGCTAAAGATCACATTTTTACAAGGAATTGATTTTTTTTTTTTTGAGAGGGCAAAGGATAGAAAATCTTTTAAGGAATTAATGTCCATTTTCCATTCTGCTAAGAGGGTGATGATTCATTGTCTTAGGGAAGCTGACTTCCTTTTCCTATTCCTCTTCACTGTTCCCTCCTCTGCCAATGAAGAGGCTGAATGTAGTGATATCCAAGGTTCCTTCAGGATCTGTTTGACAGTGATTTGAATACTCTAATGTTCCTTTTGAGGTCCACTCACCTCCAGATCTGCCACTTGAGACAAGCTCCCACCATCTTCCTGTTTACTTGCCCCAGATTGATATTTCTATGCTGGCTAGCACAGGACTTCTTATGGGAAGGTCTTTTACTATTATCTGCCAATTTTATAGATATTAATGGGCCTATATAATGTTAAAACTCCAAATAAGTGAAAAACATCTACAAGTTCTCCATTAGTAACTGTTTAAGGCGATTTTCAGTATATCTGTAGTATCTGTGTATCATAATTTATCTTAATCATTAGTCCCACTTTCACTTTACACAGAGTCATTTTCCATGAGCAATTTAATTATCTTCTAAACAATTACCTTTGGTGCTCAAATGGGATATAATATTTAAATCTTTTATGAACTGTTTTATGATGACAATCATGATAATTATTACTATTGTAATATTGTAATATGACACTGGGATGGATTGACCTCAAAGCTTCCTGTGTTCTAGGCAAACATTCCTCATTAAGCTGCATTCCAAACACCTTATAAACTGTTTTGGACCCCAGTGATCTTTCAGATTGTGTAGGGATTTGAACTGTAAGACCTGACATATTGAGTATGAAACCCTTGGTCTATCACTTACAGACCATATGACTATGGATAACATTTGTTTTCCTAGTATATAAAATATAAATACAATATAATGCTTATAAAAGCTTACTTACATTTAAGACTGTATGTTGTCTATATAAATGCTATAGCTTTATCCTGCGTATTCCCCATATGGTCCTGCATTTAAGCCCTGGTCCTGGCTTTGTGTTGTTCTGAGGTGGCAGAACATCTAAGATGGAAGACCAAATGGACTCCGCCACCAAAGTGGATTCAGTAGGTTTTATAGACTGAGTCCATTCGTCAGGATTGTGCCCTTGGAGGAGATTTGTTAGAGTGATGGAAAGCTGCCCCACACAATGAGTTCTCAGGAAGACTGAGTAACTAGCTATGCAACACGATCGTATTTCAAGTCATACATCAGCTGCTTCCCCTCTAGCCTGCCTTCTGTCTCTTCCTGGCTACCATTCCATAGTAGCACCTGCGGTTTCTGAGTGATTGACACCTCACTGTCTGAAGCCAGAAAGAAACGGCGGCTGCAAGTACTTGAAAATTAAATACTCTTTCCCCCTAACTGAGTAAAGCCTGTGCAATATTGTTATAAAGTAATTGTTCCCTTTTCTTTACTTGAGGGAAGATAACATGAGCTAAAGTGGAAAAGCAAGGAAAGGCCTCTTCAAGCCTCCCTCCCATCTCCAGTACCTAAAACCATTGTGAGTTCCTTAGGACACTGTGTAGCCTTTGCATTTGTGCACCAGGAGGGTGAGCAGAAGATGAGGCAGACCACAGTACACATAAGGCATGGTTCAGGAAGGCACCCTGTGACTAAAGCCCTCAGACCTTGCCTTCATAGTAGGAGAAAACAGTCAGACAGTCAGGAATACAAGAGAGTCCTAAGCCCTGTTCCACCAGGGGTGGGTGGTAACATACTGGATAATTTCTCTGAACTAAAGTCAACAAAGGAACAGCACAAAGCGACACTCTCTTGATTGCACACAACCAATTCCCAATACAGTGTTTCAAAGGCCGTGAGCTCAATGCATTTGAACTGCTTTCCCTAGTGCAATGAATGGTTTTACTTAATAACAAACAGACTGGTAGTTGCTTTTACTTACCTAGTCAGCACCTTAAACTTATTAATCCTTTTTTAAAATACTTAATTTTTAGTTTATGCATGTGAGTGTTTTCCTAACATGTATATAAGTGAATCATGGATATGCAGTACCCACGGAGGCCGGAGGAGGAACAGTGGATTCCTTGGAACTGGAGATATACATGGTTATGAGACAGCTTGTGGGTTCTGGGAGGGAATTGAACACAGGTCCTTTGCAAAAACAATAAATGCTCTTAGCCCCTGAAGCAACCTCTCTAGGCCCTATTTACTAATTTTTAAATGGATAAACTTTGGAAATATTTGAGGTTGTATTGCATGATGTAGTAACCTCACATGTCATCTTGTTTTAATGAGATCTTTTACCATAACATTTACCCTCCTACCTTTTTCCATGACTCTTATTTCTTTATGACAATGTTTTACACATGTAATTATCCTTTTAAGTATGACCATTTTAGTGCTTTTTAATAAATATATACCATTTTGCTTTCAGGGTTATTTAACAAATTTATACTCTAATGAGAAGAGCTGCTTTCTCCAAAATTATGTATTGTAAAATTCATAGCTAACTTCCAATATTATGGTTCTACAAGTAATATATACATGCTTATGAGAAAGCATCTAATTTTAAAGCAAAATATCAATGTATTTCTTGACAAAATTAAATCTGTAACATTATTTTTATGTAAACAAGTATCTTTACATAGTATAGATTTTAAGTACCCAGCCCTTGATTAATAGGCAATTTTCTGGGTATGTTTGTTATTTGGTAAATTTTAAAATGGGATTTGAGTATATACTTTGTCACTTTGTCAAATTATGACACTACTATGAATTTAAAAATGACTTTGCTAAGTTTAAGATAGGCATCTGTATACTTATGTTTTCTTTTTTTTATTAATTTATTCTTGTTACATCTCAATGATTATCCCATCCCTTGTTTCCTCCCATTTTCCCCTTCCTCCCCTCCCCTATGACTGTGCCTGAGGGGGACTTCCTCCCCCTTTATATGCTCATAGAGTATCAAGTCTAGCTAATGGACAGGACATTCTCCATAGTTGAGTGGAGAGTGGGGTATGACTTCCACACGTACTCTGGTGCCTCATATTTGACCATGTCCCCTGGAGGGGGAGACCTGGTGGCACTCAGAGGAAGGATAGCAGGCTACCAAGAAGAGACTTGATATACTTATGTTTTTAAAAATACTTTGTAATTAATTGTTTTGGTAATTCCACACATATATACATAACCTGTAGTTCCCATTCAGGGCATCTGGTACCACTTTCTGGCTACCATTAGTAGCAGGAATTCACAGTACACAGACATACACATACACAAAAGACCCATGCACCTATAATTTATAGGTTACATTGTTTGCACTGAGTAATACCAGTTTTGATTATTCTTTTTTCCTACATGTTAAAAAATTAATTATATACTTTTTGAGGATTCTATACATAAGTATTGCACTCACATCACTTCAACCCTTTCAACTTTTTCTGTGTTGCCCCATATCAAATTCATGGCCTATTTTCTTTAATTATTACACACACACACACACACACACACACACACACACACACACACCCACACACACACACCACTACCATTCATACATATATGTGCTTAGGGCTGACCATTTGAGACTGAATAACCTAGGAGGAAGCTCATTCTTGGAGAAAATATATTCTCTCTCTCTCTCTGTCTCTCTCTCTCTCTCTCTCTCTCTCTCTCTCTCTCTCTCTCTCTCTCTCTCTCTCTCTCTGTCTCTCTCTCTCTGTCTCTCTCTCTCTCTCTCTGTCTCTCTCTCTGTCTCTCTCTCTGTCTCTCTCTCTCTCCTTGTCTCTGTCTATCTCTCTCATGATTACCTTTAACATTTGATGTGGGGGTAGGGACTTGTGAAATTCCACTTATGCATATTGTCATGTAAACTCATGCTTTTATTATAAAGGTCTTGATTAGGCAAAAACACTGTTGAGATTTCATTGGAGCATCTTCTGTTTCATGTCTAGAAGACATTATTTCCCAGTAGGTGTCCTGGTCCTTTGGCTCTTACAACCTTTCTCTTGCTGTGCTCACTCAGACCCAGAAGAAAAGCTAGGCTTCTCTTGTAGGGCCAGTCATTGGCATGGTTCATAGATTTTAAGCAGGTGGGACTGACTGCTTTTCTCTCATGATAGCTAGCATCCTCAGATACTGTGAGAGCTAGTTCTCCAGTATGAGGCTTCCGGGTCAGTTCCAACTCAATTGTGCTGGAGATTTTGTTTGTTTAAATCGAAGCAAGTTCTCACTCTGTGGCCCAGAGTGGCCTAAAACATGTGGTGGTCCTCTCGTCTCAGTTTCTGAAGAGCTGGTACTTCAGGTGTGAAACGCCTACCTGGCTCTTAGCTGCCTTTCTGGTGTCAAGCTTCGAATGATGCTATTCTTA
Source organism: Acomys percivali (assembly GCA_907169655.1). NCBI lineage: Eukaryota > Metazoa > Chordata > Mammalia > Rodentia > Muridae > Acomys > Acomys percivali. The sequence goes on along the minus strand of OU015746.1, from coordinate 111,043,075 downwards.
GGGTAGAGACATGTTTTCTAATGTAGATTTGAATTTTTTCCTTTACATATATCTTCAACTCTTTTGAAAATATTTAGGTTAACCTGTAAGATGAAAACTTAGTTTGATTCTGTCCAAATCTAGCCTGCTGCCCCAGCACCCTTTGTTACTCAACGCACTTGAAGTCGACTTTTATCACATTCCAGTCTCTATTTTTATTTGTCTGCTTCAGAAATCTCGAGTCTGTTTCACTGCTCCATTTTCAGTGTATGCTGTAAAATCACTCATTTTCTGATGTTCCTAAAATATGTGAACCTTCATTATTCCATGTAAATATTTATTCTGTTTTCTTACAAGTAAATATAATACATTTGCAGATAAATTTTAGCAAGTTAAATATTTCATCTTAAATTTAGTAAAAAAAAAAAACTATGCTGATTTTATGGATTAAGTCAGGAGATAATCACATCTTTTCAATAGTTTGTTTTTCTGTCCAGAGTATGCTTTATCTCAACTATATTTCAGTCAATCAAGTTTTATAGATTTTATGCTGTTTTTTTTTCATATTACAAACAAAACAGAACATTGTTGTTGACACATGTCAGTTACATTGGAACATAAAAACCAATTCAAAGTGCCTGAAGTACTGGTGTACCCATTGTCCCAGCACTGACAAACAGCTTACTGCATGTTTCTGTTTACATTTTCTACTAGAGAGTCACAGGATAATACTTTCACACTTTTATTTTATTCTTTGAAAAATTCCATGGAAGTTTCCAAGATATCGTAATCATATCTATCTTCCACTCATCCAATGTTCCCTGTCCCCACCTTCAATGTATTTGCTTTTATATGTATAATCCACTAAATCCAATGGTGCTACTCCTCTGTTCACTGCTGTGTGGTTATGCACCATGACATGGGCAACCTGCTAATGGCCACCCCTCAAAGAAAAGTGAATCTTTGTCCTAGCAGATATCAACCATCAATAACTCTTCAGATAGGCATGGTCTAGGAAGCCCTCCTGTCTCCTACAATTTTTAACTGACTTAATAATGTGTGGGTTTTGTGCAAGCAGCTACAGTTGCTGTGTTTGTGTGTCCACCAGCCATATTGTGTCCAGAGGAAAGCATTTGTGCCCTACTCCCTATCCCTGGCTCTTACATTAGTTTCCCTACCTCTTCTGTGATGTTCTCTAATCCTGGGGGTGAGATATGAGCAGAGAAGAAGTGATACAGATGACAGTTATTCCCAGCCTATTGTACAGCCGTGAGTCTATGGAATTGCCAATACATTTACATATGCTTTCATGCCATACTAGCTGTGTTTTCTCATTTACTGCTTTGTTTGTTTGTTTTCAAGTGCCTATCCAGCAGATCTACAACCAATGTGCCTGATGAGGTGTGGATCTGACCTGGCTGCTGCTGAGTCCCAGGAACAGTAGGCCATCCATAGATATTAGCTGGATTAGCTATCCACCATTGATATATAGCTATAGTAATAGTCTAATTGGGATTTAAGTTTTGGGGTTTTTATTCTGAGGCAATTACATATGTGATCTTTAGCTTCTCCTATTTAAAAAAAATCACATTTGGGCTGGAGAGATGGACGAATGGTTAAAGCTCTTACTGTAAACATGTGAGAACCTGAGTCTGGATCCCAGAACCCATGTAAATGCTGGGTGGGCATGGTGGGCTGGCAATTCGTAGGTGGGTTCCCTGAAATCCTAGTACTCAGAGTAGAGACAAGGGCCCCTAAAGCAGCTGACTGGTTACACAAGAACCAGCTCATCCCCTTCCCCTGATCAGAGACCTGAGAACCTCTAACTACACTCCACCTTCTAAAAGCTTAATGTCACACGAAAGCAGCACTGTGAAGACCAGACCTCTAGCACCTGAGTCTCCAGAGATACAGAAACAGTGTCTAAACTATAACACCAGTGCACCGAATGTGGATTCCACACATTCTATAGGACACAGAGATTATAATACCCAGTACACCCAAAAATATGTGAGAAGTTCAACAGTGCATTTGGTGTCTATAAGGAGAGGGATTTGGAAGTGAAAGGCCTAGACCAGAACCAACTAGCGGTGAGCCAGTTTCTATCATCTCCTCCTATAGCTAATATGGATTTTAGAATGAGCTAGTAAAACCATGACATAAATACTGTCATGGAGCTAGGCCCTGTGGTGCACGCCTGTAATCCCAGCACTCTGGATGCAGAGGCAGGCAGATTTCTGTGAGTTTGAGGACAGCATGGTCTACAAAATGGATACAGGGACAGCCAAAGCTACACATAGAAACCCTGTCTTAAAAACAAAATAAAACAAAAACATTCTCATGAAAAAAAACATCTTTAGCTATCAACAGATATCCCACCTTACAGCAATGTATAATGTAAACAATCAATACCAAACCCAAGAATATAGAAGTGAAGTTATTTGAATGAATTTTAATTAATGTGTGTGATGCTATTAAAATGCCTAGGAACAAGAAAAATATGCCACTGTTAAAACGCAGACCATACCACACATACACAAGCACACACACCCATGCACACACACAATTCACAGAAGCAGTAGGTGCTATAAAACAAAAGATAACGTATTCACAACTCCAAAGTAACTTATTATTTTATGGATGAATCCCATCCATGCACCTGTAGCTTCCCCTCTACTTAGTTTTTTTGTTTTCCTTATTATCTTAATAACTTTACATTCCTTTTCTGATATCATTTCTTCTGCTTGACCAAGTATGTTGGTTATTATTTTCCTGTGATTTTTATTTGATTTTTTTGAAAATACATTAAACACCGCCAAACCCAATAACCCAATTGAGAAATGGGGCTCAGAACTAAACAGACAATTCTCAACAAAGGAATATCAAATGTCTGAGAAACACTTAAAGAAATGTTCAGCCTCATTAGTCATCAGAAAAATGCAAATCAAAACGACACTGAGATTCCATCTTACACCCATCAGAATGGCTAAGATCAAAAACTCAAGTGACACCACATGCTGGCAAAGATGTGGACAAAGAGGAACACTCCTTCATTGCTGATGGGAATGCAAACTAGTAAACCGTTTTGGAAATCTATCTGGCACTTTTTCAGAAAAATAGATATAAGGCTTCCTCAAGACCCAGCTATTCCACTCCTTGGAATATACCCAGAAAATGCTCTACCACACAACAGGGACATATGTTCAACCATGTTCATAGCTGCCTTATTCATAATAGCCAGATCATGGAAACAGCCTAAGTGTCCCTCAGTAGAAGAATGGATAAAGAAACTGTGGCACATTTACACTATAGAATACTATTCAGCTATTAAAAACAAGGAATTCCTGAAATTTGTGGACAAATGGATGGACTAGAAATTATCATAATGAGTGAGTTCACCCAGAAGCAAAAAGAGTCAAATGGTATATACTCACTTTTATCAAGACACTAGCCCAAGGGGCATGTCCCATGAAAGTCTTCACTTACTAGGAAAGTGGGTCAGAGGAGAGGACATCCTATTGGGACTCTTGGTGAAAGAAGCATGGGAGAATGAGGAAATAGAAGGATCCAGAGGGTCCTGGAAACCTACAAGAAGAACATTATGATGGGTGGATCTGGGTCCTGGGGTCCTGCTCAAACTATGGCACCAGCCAAGGAAAATATAGGCAGTAAACTTTGAACCCCTACCCAGATCTAGCCAATGGATAGGACATTCTGCACAGTTGAGTGGACAGTGGGGTCTGACTTTCATATGAATTCTGGTGCCCCATTTTTGACCACATCCCCTTGATGAGGAGGCCTGGGGCACTCAGAGGAAGGATAACAGGTCACTAAGAAGAGACTCGATACCCTATGAGCATATACAAGGGGAGGAAGTCTCCCTCAGTCACAGACATAGGAGAGTGGAGTAGGGGGAAAGCCAGAGGGAGAGAGGAATGGGAGGATACAGGGGATGGGCTAACAATTGAGGTGTAACATGAATAAATTAATAAAATATTTTTTAAAAGAAAATACATTCACACCATTTCTAGATTGTTTCTCTTCAAACTTCCTGTGGTTTTTCCTGGTATTGTTTTTTCTCCCTATTGTCAACTTTCTTATCAATTTGGTTGACTTTTTTTCTGTATTGTTTTACTATCCTTTCAGGATGCTGGTTGATGTTTCCCACTTAGTTGTATGCATTTTGTTTTCACTGATAAATTTTCCTAGTAAACTTTAAAATCTTCCTCCAGCATTCTGCTATGTCAAAACCTTTGAGTTTAGACTCTTTGGAAAAGTCACATTGGTTTGCTGCTTCAATGTTTTTAAAGTCTTGGTGTCACAATGGTGAGGCAAGTATTTTATCTACTGAACCACAACAGTTGGAATAATCCTATAAATCCTATAAATATAATTTCACATCCTGTTCTTTGTTTGATAAATTGATACAGTTATAGTTAAACTGATACCTCATATTAATAAAATAACCTAAAATATTTCACATCAGTAAAAGTTTCATAGGCATAATTGGGACATAACAAATATGTTGTTTAAAATTAATGTGAATGTTTTAAATCTTTCTTACCCATTTATTATATAAAATAAAATACCAGGTCTGCTTGATTTTTTAAGTCACTCCTTTTTATTCTAACTGAAAAATAATCAAAAGCATAGGCATGGTGACACACACCTATAATCCCAGCACTCAGGGAGGCAGAGGCAAGTGGATCCCTGTGAAGCCAGCCTGGTATACAAAAAGAGGCCAGGACAGCAAAGGCTACACAGAGAAACCCTGTCTCAAAAAAAAAAAAAAACCCAAAAAAACAAAACAAAAACAAAAAGTTAATCAAAATAAGTGACTATTTTGATTATGTTGAATAATTTTACTCTCAGGAGCTTACATCAGCAAACATTCATCTTCATGTTTAGTGCCTGCAAGGAGGATGCTACTCATGGCCCATTCTCATCCAGATTACAAGTACAGAAGGTTTTTAGAATGGCTCTTTCTCAAAATGAAGCCCTATAGTTTCCATGAGATCATTTGTTTCTTTTCAGAAACTAAAACCCCGAACGAACACACTGCCTCTTTCATACATTTCCATGTGGAGAAATCACGTGTAAAGTTCAGTGTCGAAGGACAGGGGTTGGGATAGGAAGAGCAGGGCTCACGGTTTCTAAAGCAGAAAACAGCACAATTTGTCCTTATTCATCATGGAGTAGCATCCTCAGAGTTCATCTAAAATTGGTTTAGATTTGTTAAGGAATATATTGGTAAGAAGAGGCACTAAACATCTCTAATTTGGAATACTTCAAATGATTTGATTTGCCGAGAGGACTTTGCTTCGTTCCCAGAATAATGCAGTAAACACAGGGCAAATTTTGTGAAAGTGGCAGTGCATGAGAGATTACGGTGTCTGAAAAACTGAACACTGATAGAAACTGAAAATGTGCTTAGTTCAGATGTATCCATGTTCTGATGAATGGAGAATAATGGTATATGAAATCAGATTTTTTTTAAAGGAAAAGATGGGGTTGGGGTTCAGTGACATATACAGCAAACAGGCTTTTTAAAGAATTATTTTATTGTTCACTTTACATCCTGCCCAGAGCCCCCTGCCTCCTTTCCTCCTTGTCCCACACTCCCTATACCTTTCTTCTTCCCCTTCCTTATTTATCAGAAAAGGGAAACCCCCCTACCCACCCACTCCAGCTCATTACATAGCATCAGGACCAAGTATGCCCTCTTCCCCTGTGCCCTGGAGAGTCACCTTTGATAGAGGGAAGTGATGGAAAAACAGGTAATGGAGTCCATGTCAGAGACAGCTCCCACTCTCCTTACTAGAGGATCCACATGAAGCCAGAGCTGCCCATCTGACACATTTGTGTAGGGAGCCTAGGTCCAATCCTTGCATGGTCTGTGGTTGGTGCGTCACTGTGACTTGGTTAGTTGGCTCTGTTGGTCTTCTTGTGGAGCTCCTATGTCTTCCAAGTCCTTTCCTGCCCCCCCCTTTTCCACAAGACTCCCTATGCTTTGCCTACTACTTGGCTATGAGTCTTCCTATCTGTTTGGATCCCTTGTTGTGTGTAGTCTCTCAGAGGACAGCTATGCTAAGCTCCTGTCTGTGAGTGTGGTTAATAGTGTCAAGGGTTGTCTCTCTCCCATGGGATGGGTCTCAGGTTGGACCAGGCATTGGTTGGATATTCCCTAAATCTCTGCTCTGTCTTTACACCTGCACATCTTATAGGCAGGGTAAATTTTGGGTCAAAGTTTTTGTGGGTGGGTTGGTGTACCCCTCTCTCCACTAGGGGTCCTGTCTAGTTAGAAGGTGGCCTCTTCATTCTCCATGTCAACAGCTAGTAGGGATCTTAGCTAGAGTCACCCCCATATCCTCCCAGAAGCCTCCCCTGTCCCAGGATTCCAGCTTGTCACAGAGATGCCTCCCCCTGCCTCCCGCCAATGCCTCTTTTCTCTCTGCAGTCCCTCTGTGCTGGCCCTGCTCTATTCAGGTCTGATCTGCACCCTCATTTCTCTCTGCATTCCCTCTCTTATCTTGTTCCCTCTCTTCAACAACTTCTACTGTCTATTCTATTTCCTCTTCCAAGTGAGATTTGATTATCATCATCATCCTTGTTACTTAGTTTATTTGGGTGTGTGAATTGTAGTATATTTTCCTGTACTATAGGGCTAAAATCCCCTTATAAGTAAGGGCATACCAAGTGTTTCTGGGTCTGGGTTACCTCACTCAGGATGATCTTTTCTAGTTCCATACATTTTCTTGCAAATTTCATGATTTTCTTGTTTTTAATAGCTGAGTAGTATTTCATTGTGTAAATGTACCATAATTTCTTTTTATGTCTTTTATTTTTTAATGTTTTATTTATTATGATATACTCATATTACATCCCAATGGTTATCCCCTCACTGGTATCTTCCATTTCCACCCTCCCTCCCTTTTCTGCCCTAGTCCCTTCCCTTAGAACTATGAAGAAGGGGACCTCCTTCCCCACCATATGACTACAGCCTATCAAGTCTCATCCAGATAGCCTGCTTCCTCTTCCTCTATGTGCCAGCCAGGCCTCCCTACCAAGGAGAAATGATCAAATTGGGGGCACCAGAGTTCAAGTCAGAGACTATCCCTGCTCACCCGACCCCATGTGAAGAATTAGCTTTCCATCAGCTCTGTCTGAACAGGGGGTCTAGGTTCTCTGCTTCCAATGTCCTTGGTAGGTACAGGTCTCCCTGGGTCCTGATCTGCCAGGCTTGATGATCTCTTTGTGGAGGTCCTGATCCCTCTGGTTCCTTCTATGCCCCAACTCTTCCATACAACTCTCAGAACTTAGCTCAAAGTCTAGCAGCAAGTCCCAGCCTCTGTTCCAATCCCCCACTGGGCAGAGTCTCTCAGAGGACATCTATGGTGGCTAAATATTCACTTATAAGCGAGTATAAACTATGTGTGTCTTTCTTGGTCTGAGTTACCTCACTCAGGATAATCCTTTCTAGGTCTGTCCATTTATTTGCAAAATTCAAGATTTCCTTGTTTTAGATAGCTGAATAGCATTTTCCATTGTGCAAATGTACCACAGTTTCTTTATCCATTCTTCAGTTGAGGGGCATCTAGCTAGATTCTGTCTATTAAAAATAAAGCTGTTATGAAGATAGTTGAACAAGTGTCCTTTTTGAATAGTGGCACATTTTTTGGGTATATGCCCAGAAGAGAATCTTAAGGTAGAGCTAATCCTAATTTTCTGAGAAAATGCCAGATTGATTTCCAAAGTGGTTGTACAAATTTTCAATTCCAAAAAAGGGAAAAAAAGAAAAAAAGAAAAAAAATTCAATTCCAACAATGGAGTGAGTGTTCCCCTTTCTCCCCATTCTCAGGAGCATGTGCTGTCACTTGAGTTTTGATCTTACCTATTCTGAATAGTGTAAGATACAATCTTAGATTCATTTTTATTTGCATTTCCCTGATGATTAAGGTCATTGAGCATTTTCAAAATGACTCTTAGCCATTAAATATTCCTCTGTTGAGAATTATGTGTAGCTCTGTACCTCATTTTTAACTGGATTATTTGTTTATTGGTGCTTAATTTTTTGAGTTCTTTATATGTTTTGGATATTAGCCTGTTGTCAGATATAGGGTTGGTGAATATCTTTTCCCAATTTGTAGACTGCTGTTTCATTCTGACAGTGTCCTTTGCCTTACAGAAGCTTTTCAGTGTTATGAGGTCCCATTTATTAATTGTTGATGTTAGAGCCTGCCTGTTGGTATTCTGTTCAAGAAGTTGTTTCCTGTGCCAATGAGGTTAAGACTCTTCCTCACTTTCTTTTCTAATAGAATTAGTGTCTCTGGTTTTATGTTGAGGTCTTTGATCCACTTGGACTTGAGTTTTGTGCAGGGTGAGAAATATGGATGCATTTTTCTACATGTAGAAATCAAGTTATTCCAGCATCATTTGTTGAAGATGCATTATTTTTTCCATAGTATGGTTTTGACTCCTTTGTAGAAAATCAAGTATCCTTAGCTATGTGGGTTTATTTCTAGATATTTAATTTGAATCCATTGATCAACTAGTCTATTTCTATGCCAGTACCATATATTTTTTAATTACTATTGTTTTGTAAGAAAGCTTGAAGTCATGATGGAAATATCCCCAGAAGTTCTTTTATTGAATTGGATTGTTTTAGCTATTATGGGCCTTTTGTTTTTCCATATGAAGTTTATAATTATTCTAAATTATTCTGTAAAAAATTGTGTTAGTGTTTTGGTGAGAATTGCATTTAATCTGTAGATTGCTTTTGGTAAGATGGCTATTTTCTTTTACTATATTAATCCTATGGATCCATAAGATGAAAGATCATTCCATCTTTTGGTATCTTCTTCAATTTCTTTCTTCAGAGACTTGAAGTTTTTTTTTTTTTTCATACAAGTCTTTCACGTTCTTGGATAGAGTTACACCAAAATATTTGCTGTTATTTGTGGCTATTGTGTTGTTTTCCTAATTTCTTTCTCATCCCATTTTTGTTTGTATTCAAGAAGGCTACTAATTTTTAAAATTAATTGTATCCAGCCACTTTGCCAAAGGTATTTAGCTTACCTCTGTGTTGCTTGCTTTCTTCTCTAAGGTCTCTCATTCCCATTTTTCTTCTGTCTGTGTCTTTATCATTGTTTCCATTTTCACTTCATCTTCAGATCTTGAACTGTTTTATTGATTTTCTTGAAGTGCCTCTCTATAGGCCTCTTTTATGTCTTCAATCTGTTTAGTTGTATCTTCCTGCATTCGTTTACAGATTTTATTAATTTCTTCCATTATCATCTTCATTACTAAGGATTTGAGGTCATTTTCTTGTGTTTCTATTGTGTTTGAATTCTCAGGGTTGCTTTCTATGGGATAGCTGGGATTTGGAGCTGCCCAATTGTTTTGGGTTTTGTTGTTTGCATTCTTACGCTGTCTGTTAGTCATCTTGCTATTTCTGATTTTGGGAGGTAGCTTCTGGTGTCCTTCACTGGTCATTGAGACTGGATAGTTTGTGAGTGATTATAGGTCACATGCCCTTGCCTGTGGCTATAGAGGATTTTTTCCCTGGAACAGGCAGGTGACTTGGTTTCTGCTCCAGGAGACTTTGCTCTACACCTTAGGCTCCCCACTGGTTCAGCAGAGGTAGGCTGCTGCCTGATCCCATTCATGCTACTGAGGTGATTCAGAGCAGCTGTGTTGGGGCTGCTGCTTAATTTTCTATCCTGACCCCTCAGGGCAGTCCAACCTCTCCCTCATGCATAGGAGACCCTGCTGGGCTGTGTAAACTGGCCAGTCCAGGCTTTATCTGCCCAATAGTGGAGGCCCAGACTGCTGTGGCCCGCAGTCAGGTTCCTGCCTGGACCAGTCTAGATAGTGCACCTTTGGCTGTTCAGTCCCTCTAAGTTGTGGCTGCTGTTCAGACCCCTGTCCAGATGCCTCAGGGCTGTCCAGCTTCTCCCAAGAGCACAGGAGACCCTGACAAGCAGTCTAGACTGGCCAGGCCAGGCTTTATCTGCCCAATTATGTAGGCCCGGACTGCTATGGCCCACAGTCAGGTTATTGCCTGGACCAGTCTAGATTGCTCACCTTTGGCGGTTCAGTTTCACTGAGTTGTGGCTGTTGTTCAGACCCCCGTCCAGACCCCTCAGGGCTGTCCAGCTTCTCCCAAGAGCGTGGGAGACCCTGCCTGGCCATGGGGACATTCCAGGCCAGGTTCTATCTGCACAATTTTGCAGGCTCCATCCACTATGGTCAACAGCCTGGCTCTGGTCTGGTTCTGTTCAGTCTGCTGTGGGTAGGCAGTGTGTTTCCATAGCCTACAGCTCTGCTTTGCTAACTCTGTCCCAGTTAGACCTGTAGGCAAGGAATTAGGCTGTGGGTTTCTAACCTGTGTGATCCAGTGAGGTCTTGTGAGTCTGATCTACTCAACCACAGGCTGGATCTGCATGTTTCTGGGTTCCGGAGTCACCTTCAGGATTGTAGGGGGTAGCCAGGAAATCTGAGGGGTGTGTGTGTGTTTGTGTGTGTGTGTGTGTGTGTGTGTGTGTGTGTGTGTGTGCATGCACACGCATGTGTGTGGCAGCTGGGATTCTCTTATGTCTCTGGGGGTACATGAACAGATGCTGGTGTTTTGGAGTCAGCTCCAAGTCATTCACTTTGTCCACAATCTCTGATGGTCTACTACTCATATATGAACTGGGCACCGCCATCTTGGAAAGTCCAAAACTTTGGCTTTTTAATTAACGGTTTTGTAACTGCAAGATAAATTGCAATTTGAGCCCATGTAAGACATATGGTATGATAAACTGAATCTCCTCCTCAAAGGTGTTTAAATCCTAGTAACTGGAACCACTAGTTACTGTCTCATGTAATAAAACAGACTTCACATATATGATTCAGTTAAGTTGATTTTGGCCTGGGGAATAATCTTGAGTTATCTCAATCTTCCCTAAATGTAATCACACTTGTCCTTATAGGAAGCATAGCACGGAGATTTACAGCACATAAGCGTAAGAAGTGATTAGGATGGAAACAGCCTGTAAGGAAGTATTCTAACATTGGAGAAAGAAGCCAGAAATCAAGAAATATATGTGGCTTTTAGAGGCTATAAAATCTAAGGAAGTAGGATTTACCTCGAAATCTTCCACAGAGTAGGTAGCCTTGCTAACATCTTTATTTCAATTCAGTGCAACCTTTTAGACTTCTTATCTCCATATGTGGGAGTAAATAAACATTGTTAGCTACAGTATGAAATATAGTTATAGTAGTGATGGGGCCATATCCATGTTGGCTGAGAATGCTGGCAACATTTCTAAATTAACCTGTGTATCGGAGATATGGTTGTGTAAAGAAATATGTGATTAAGGAGTTTTCTGTGAACCTATGTGAGCCTCAGGCACTATTCATTGAAGATTAGAAATGAAATCTCTCTGCTATGATGTGTTGAATTCTGTTCACCAAAAGGTGTTGGTAATCTAATCTCTAACAGTTGTGATGGTGAACTTATTTGTCAGTGATAGCCTTTTAAAACCCTTATTCTATTTAGTTATTTTAAAAGTGTGTGGCATATGTATGTATGTTTGTGTGTGTGTGTATGCATGTGCACATGTGTTTGTATGTACATGTGTGTCTGTGGTGTATGTGTGCAATGTGTGTCTGTGCATGTGCATGTGTGTGGAGACCAGAGGTCAACATCAGATTACTCTTTAGATTATGTTTTTAGACAGGATTCCTCACTGAATCTGGAGCTCAAGCAACTGACTAGACTGGCTTACCAGAAAATTCCAGTAATCCTCTTGTCTCCTTTTCTCTGGTCTCCACAGTTCTAAGGCTACAGACATGTGCCACTGTGTCAGAATTCTTCATAGGTGCTGGTGATCTGAGCATTGACACCAACATGGACACTTTACTAAATGATCCACTTTCCAAGCCTCTGAGACAGTTTCTTCATGGACGATTAAACTGAGATGATATTATATGAGGCATTGTGGTGCATACCTGCAATCTCAGTACATAGGACACTGAGGTAAGATAATTTTGAGTTTGAGGGCAGCCCTAGCTATGTACAGAAACTCTGTCTCAAAAATCAAACCAAAAAAATGTGATGGTGTCATTAGATTAGGCAACTGACTAGTAGTACTCTGATGAAATGGGAAATCTGGGTTCTGAAGCAGGTGTGCACAGTAGGAAGATGTCATAATGACACAGAGTGCTATCTACAAAAAAAACGCCCAAGAATGTCAGAACCTAAGGTAGAGACAGTGACCAGATTCTCTTTCACTGCCTGCAGAATTAACTGGCCTTTCTGACACCTTGATTGCAGATTTCTAGTCTCCAAAACTTTTAGGAAGTTCGTTTGCGTTTCTTAAGCCACCAGCTCTGCAGTATTTTGTTGTGGTGACTCTAAGAAACTCTTATACAGCTGTCTATTAATCTGACCATCATTTAAAAACATCTACTATGAGCAGCCAGCTCTGTTCTCAGGTCCTTTTTATTACCAATATGAAGGCAAAGGGCAAGGCTTCCTATTAGATCACTTTTAAATCTGTTTTATTCTTTTAATAAAAATTGTTTTATTTTTTGAGTTCAAATTTAAGATTTAAGTGTATGACTTCATAACTAATTCTATGTTTAATTTTGCATACTTTCTGGCTTATGCATCTCACCAAGTTTCTTTCTATCTCTGTCTATACCTTTTACTATCTCTGTGCTCTTTCATTCTTTCTTTTCTTTTCTTTTTTTTTTTTTTACTCTCTTTACCTCCTCCTCCCTTCTACTTCCTGCCCTCCTCTCAGATAGATAATAAAACCTGCATTTAATGCACCGTGGCAAGAACTGACTTGTTTAGGACAGAAAGGGGCTAGCATAGGCTAGGGGGCGGAGCTTCTCTGAAAGCCCAGTTAGCTGGGAGCTCATCAAAACATCCCTGGATCACAAAAGCTGGTTGCAGAGCCAGAAAGCTGCTCATGCTATTGCTTCCTTTCCCACCCAAGTGTTTTCAAAAGCCAGAACCAAGAATGCACTTCTACTTTAAATGGCTGAGGGAGAGTCTTTGGATCAGTCTGGTGGCCTATTTATGCTGGTGGAGGAGGGATAGAAGGAAGCAGAGAGAGGGAAGGGGACTGAGAGTAAGAGCACGAAAGCATAAAAGAGGCACAAAATGCCAGCTGAAGACCTCACCTCTTAGAGATGTTGAACATTCCCAGCTGCAGGACATACATACACATCTTCCATTAGTCATAGTAGAGACTTCTAGAGGCTGTACATCTTCAGTTTCATCTAATTATTTGCATCCTCCTTTTTCCTAGATGGCTGGCCTCCCAACTTCAGGTGTGGATGCTGCTTTTTTAAGGACCTCTTGATGCTCCAGGGTGACACCAGAGAAGGATGGCACTAGAAATGACTTCCCCCAGTGTCATATTAAAAGGTCATATGCTAGGACCACATCCTGTTGTTAGTCAGACCTGCAGTGGCTCAGGAAGGCAGCTGCCTGGGGAGGTTGGCTTTCTTTTTAGTCTTATATAGAAAGATCATTTCTGAGTCAGGAACAAGGGAGGTGATGGTGAGTGCAGCTGAGGCTGAGGTGGGCTAATGAGGACAAGAGAGACGCTTATTAATTTAGTTTCTCTGATAGGAAGAGTTGCGGATCATCTGAAATGTGTAAAGTAATTGTCACAGGTTTTAGTCACACTTATTGCTAAGAATGACATTTTTGGAGAGTTCAAAGAATAATTTGATAGGATTTAGATCAAAGCAAAGTTCATGACATCTTGTTCATTTCTCTGTACTTGCTAAGGAGTCAGGTAACCACGATGCTTCACAGCTGGGAGACTGCTGTGTGCTAGAAAGTGCTCTGTGCATTTTCCCTGAAGTAATTCTTTTAATCCTCACAATGACATCTTACAGTAGATGTTATGACTGCTCTCATGGGTGAAGGAAACAGAGTTTGAGTTGTCACTCCTCCCCAACAAATCAGAGGCAAATGTGGATTAACAATTTCACAAATAGGAAAATGATCTTAATATGGCTTTTTAAGTTCTCAAAACTTGTTCATAACTCTTGGGAACACACCAAAGAAGCACAAAGAAAAACAATATTCTTTTCTTCCTGATAAGATGGTTCCTTATAGGAAGTCTTTCCTTCTGTCCCACTTTCCTGGTAAGCAAAGACTTTCTTGGGACATGCCCCTTGGGCTAATGTCCAGATATAAGTGAGTATATACCATTTGAGTCTTTCTGCTTCTGGGTTAATTCACTCATTATGATCATTTCTAGCTAAATCCATTTGTCCACAAATTTCAGGAATTCCTTGTTTTTAATAGCTGAGTAGTATTCCATAGTGTAAATGTACCACAGTTTCTATATCCATTCTTCTACTGAGGGACACTAGGTGAGAGAATCACGGGAGAATGGCAAAGTTGAAAGATCCAGAGTATCCTAGAAACCTACAAGAAGAACATTATGATAGGCAGATTTGGGCCCAGGGGTCCCACTCAAACTATAGCACCAGCCAAGGACAATACAGGCGGTAAACTTCAAACCCTACCCAGATCTAGCCAATGGACAGGACATTCTCCACAGTTGAGTGGAAAGTGGAGACTGACTTTCACACATACTCTGGTGTCTCATATTTGACCACGTCCACTGAATGGGGAGACCTGGTGGTACGCAGAGGAAGGATAGCAGGCTACCAAGAAGAGACTTGATACCCTATGAGCATATACAGGGGGAAGAGGTCCCCTTCAGTCACAGTCAGAAGGGAGGGGAGTAAGGGGAAAATGGGAAGGAGCGAGGAATGAGAGGTACAAGGGATGGGATAACAATTGAGATGTAATATGAATAAATTAATAAGCTATAAAAAAAGACCATTCCTGAAATAGTTTGGGTCATGAATATACCCCCCCCAAGTTCTACATCTGAAAGACCCAGTGCCCAGGACAGCTTTATTGGGAAGTGGTAGACTCTTTTAAAAGACATGGCCCCGTGAAAAGCCTTTAGGTAACTGGGGATGTATCTTCAAAGAGAAAGGTGCTCCCCCTTTCCCTTCACTTCCTAGCTAATGAAGTAAGCAGCTTTGCACTACCTCATGGCCCTAACATGCTGTGATACCTCACCACTGGCCAAACCAATGGGGTAACTGTTCATTTTCCTGTAGCCTCTAAAGCTATGGGAGAAAATTAATCTCTTCTTTGGTGAATGTGTCATTTTAGGTATTCAGTTACAGTGATAAGAAGTTGACTATTGCTTTATCTAAACCCCTGGAGCATAGCTATGTCTTTTATATATACAGTAGAGCTTTTGTAAGCCTGTAGGTACAAATGCATGGTTATTTAGTTATATTAACAATGTTTTTTTGTTGTTGTTTTTTTTGTTTTTTTGTTTTGTAATAAGATTGTATCCTGGTACCATCTGACTCATGACATGTTGATTAAGGTTGCATTGTGTGGGTGGTCCTGTGCAAGGATTTGAGGCTAATCTAGGGAACAACATGAATGTAGTCTTTGCTTTCATGACACTTAACAGTTCAGCTTGATTTTTCTGTTGTATTTTAACAATAGTTTAGCATTAAACACCCAGAGAAAACGTCATAAACAGCCAAGGCTGAAGAAGAAAGGCAGTTTTTGGGGGGAGCTCGCTCCAAATCCACAAATGGGACAGTAACCTGGGCCTCCACTAAATCTAATGCTTTCTTAAAGCTCTATTTCTTTCTTTTTAAACAGGATTAGTAGATGCAAGTAGTCCCCAGTTCATATCATGAAGGAATTCCTTAAACAATCTATGCTGCCAGGAGTCAATGGGGCTGGAAAGTTGCCTGGCATTCATACAGGCAGCTGGAAGAGCATCTTGTCCCCTCTTTGATTACAGACTGTGTGCTGAGCTATAGCCATTTGCTTGTGTGAATGCAGATGTGAGGCTTTTCATTTTGCTTTCTGCCCTCCACTGAAATACAATTAAAAGGTCAACCAAGTATCCTGAGCAAATTGTGCCTGGGCTGAAAGGGGAGAAAACTGAGGGAGTGCTTTGTCCCTGGATTAGCCTATTTATGACAGAGCTAAAAAACATTTTGTTTCAAGCTGAGTTTTATGCCTTTGTCAATAAAACCAGGCTTGGAAAGGGCAAAATTTAGACTGCTTGTCGCAAAGTCCCCTACATGCTTGAGATTCTGGCCTCAGCAGAGGGACTTGTAAATGTCCTCCCATCGCAATAACCCTCCTGCCCTGACACCACTCAGCCAGGGTAAGATCTGCTAGGCATTGCCTTGGTAGACCCTGAAACAAAGATTTGAATTCACCCAGGATAAACCAGTAAGACAATCAGGAAATAGATTAGGAAAGCAAGGAAGTCAATGTAGGACAGGCTTATAAAGAGATTGCTTACATGGCAACTGGGGCTCAGTGTTCCGAGGAGTTCTAGGTCACTCTGTGGAACATATCTCAGAGTTGTCTCATCTATGACTTGCCATGTCTTTGTGGTGTTAGGTTCTTCTGCATGCAAGGAAAACAGTGCAACAGGAGAGTGCAGGCAGACAAGGAAGCAAGGAATGGTTGTATAACTGGTATGCCATACTTGGTCCTATAGGCACTGGCCCTAATAAAAACAGAGGACAAAGATCTGGAGACTTCATGAGACATCACACCCTGTTGGAGTTGTCAGAACCAAAGCTCAAGCAAGATCAGATGCTTTTACCTCAAAGATGACTGATGGGAAAGAAAAAGTGAAGAAACCAGACTAAAAGTCTGAATTCAGGCACTCTGGGGAGTAAGGAATGAAGAGATGTTGCTTTGGAGTTTGGAGAACAGTCTGGGCACTCTCAAGTTATAATTTGGCTCATACTCTCCATGTGAAAGTTTATATGAATTGCTTCTTGATTTATGCAAATGTGGAGCAACATACAGAGTTCTCGTTTCTACTTAACAATCTGGTGATGCTAGGCTGCTTTTAATACATTACCATGCTACCTGAGATATAAATAACAACTTTTCAGCATGGATGGGACATAAACTTCTTTTGGCCCTTGTCCTCATCCATGATGGAATTGCTTCCCTTGCCATGGAAACTGGGGTTCAGTTGCATTTATCAGAGTGCTGATATTTTTCTTTTCTTATATCTTTCTTAAATCATTTCTATTCCCTACTTAGCTGCTTTTAGAAGCTGGGCAGGAAGCTCCTCATCTCAGCAAGCTGCTTTCCTCAGAGTCACCCTCTGAGGGACAGTAGTAGACAGCCCATGAATATTTCTTGCCCATTATTACCCAATTACAACAGGCAGAGAAGGGTTCAAACTCTTGGCTTTAACATGTAAATTATTTGAGGGTCTTCTTTAACTTATTCCACATCCCTTTGCCTTTATCCACTATTCTTATCTGTAATATCTATTCTACCAATAAAACTAACCATTGATATCCAGACCATTTCATTGTAATTATATTGCCCTGTCCTAAACTAATCCCAATGCCTTCCCATATATATATATATATATATATATATATATATATATATATATATATATATATATATATATAGAGAGAGAGAGAGAGAGAGAGAGAGAGCTATGAAGGCACTGAACACTCTCATCATCAATCTACCAGCATCACCATCAGACTTCTCTAAGTGCTATATGAACGTGCCCCACCTCCTAAGCTGCTTCCTTTCCAGCACAGGCCACACCATTCCATCTGAGATTATGTTAATGGTCTTCACATAGACTTCATAGTCTCTGACACCCACCACACCACTATGGTCAATGCAAAAGCCACTGTGGTTTTTGTGACGCCTCCACTAGCTCACGTTATCCTTTGTTCTAAGCCAAATCTCAATTCTTCTGAACTTCATCTCCTACCACTCACCCCTGTCATCAGCCCAAGTAATTATCCTTGTGTCTTTACTTCTCCCCAAAGCCCCAGGCATGCCCATTTGTTCAGTTGCCAACTACCACACCTAAAATACTATTATTCTTTACGTCTACAGGACTTACAAACATCTCCGCTTTTCCGGTTTTAAATTTAATTTGTTTATTATTTATTTATTTATTTATTTATTTTCATTCACTTTACATCTTGATTGCAGTCCACTCCCAGTCTCACCCTCTCTCCCTCTTTATCCATCCCCTTCTCCTCAGAAAAGGGGACCTCCATCCCAGTACCAGCCTACCCAGGCACCTCAGGTCTCATCAGGAATAAAGACAGCCTCTTCGACTGAGGCCAGCCAAGGCATCCCAGCTAGAGTAAAGTATTCCACAGGGAGGCCACAGAGTCCATGTCAGAGATAGCTCCTGTTCCATTTCCTAGGGGACCCACAAGAAGACCAAGCTGCCCAGCAATTACACAACTGTAGGTGGCCTAGGAGAGGATCCACTCATCAACAGTTTGAAACAGATGCAGAAACCCCCAGCCCAACATTAGGTGGAGCTCAGGGAATCTTATAAAAGAGTGGGAGGAAGGATAAAGGAACCCAGAAGAGATAAGAACTCCACAAGATCAACAGTGTCAACTAACTTAGGCCCATGAGGGATGGGGGCTTACAGAGACTGAGGCACCAACCAAAGCGCTTGTACAGACTGGACAAGCATCTCCTTTAAGACTGAGATAAAATGCTACAATTTAGGTACGGTCTTTGATCATCCCATTAACAAATTTTAAGGCCCTTTTCAATTCCCTGAAACCCCGTTTGTTTTCCTCCAAAATTTTTACCCGGTGTTAGTTTACCTATTTACTCTCTATCTATACTACTCCACCCCAGTATCACCGGGAAACCTGTTTATTTTACTAATATGTCTGTACTCCTTTATGGGACCTGACCCTGAGCAGACACTCAATTTTCTCACCTAATTTTCTCTTACCTGAATAGGAAATTTCCTCTTAACATCTAAGTGAATCTATCGTAGTTTCAAAACATAGGTACCTTTCCACACTTCCCAAGAAATCTTTCTCATTATTCTCAGCTATTCAATTATATTCTTTAAAGTTAAAGTAATAAGTGAAACCATTAGAAAAATTGAAAGGATAGTATGGTTTTTCAGCCATCTTTACCAAGCATGTGGAGGCAGAGAATGCTACAAAAAAAGTGCACATGATGGAACCATCTAGGCTTCAGAGCTATTCTTTCTGACCTTGCTGAGCCACCATCCAGACTCCAGCTTGCTCCAGTGAAGACATGCAAGGAATATTTAAATTATGGAAGTGAAAAGGAAAAAATAACAAATGAGAAAATAGTCATGTGGGGTTTTGTACGTATGTATTGATGATATACTGCTATGTAGCAAACTACTTCAGTGCTTAGCATCCTAGATCACATGTCTTTATATGGACCATAGTCCAGATTAGCACCTCTGGATTCGTTTGTGTCTTCTGAGTTGGTACAGTGTGTAGGTGTCTTTGTTTGGTTCTGTAGGGTAGAGGGATGGCCAGTAGAGAATGGCTTCATGTTCACGTCCATTTCTTGTGGCTAAAGCAGTGATGAAGTTATCTGGGCCATATTAGTCATTTTTTAAAAGCTTGTTAGTACGTTGTACTTGATTGCTGTAGGTGGGTTCCCAAAGAGTATGTATGCACACATAAGACACTTGGGGGCTTATAAGTGTGTTCTATAACCATTTGCAATTTCACACTCATGGAAAGTTGAAAACACAGGTTAATGTGGGACCAGCATATTTACATCTACATAGATAAATTGGTTACAACCTTTTTACAAATAACAAAATTTGAAAGGATTTCAACTGCTTCACTCAGGATGGGCTTTGAATGCGTTTAGGTACTTACTGCACTTCATATGTTTAAGCATGGCCCTTAATACTCCTATAAGCCATGAATGTGAAAGGTAGTCTGTATCTTTCAAGTGGCCAAACCCAAGCATTCTATATGGTGTGTCATCTCTGAGAACCAGATTTGAAGTATAGAACAGATTATTTCTTGTACCTTGAGTAACCAATCAAAAAGGAATTAAGCCAATAGGGGTGCGAACTGGGTGTGCCAATGATTTTTGGCTTTGGGACTTCCTTTATGAAGATGTTAAGGAAATACTGGTTTTGCTGCAGACTATGATGAGACCCCAGATTGTTAAACATTGGCCTAATCCCTAGGAGGCTGGACCGGGCCCACAAGGTACATTTTAAAAGATCTTTGCCTTTTTCTTGTCACATTTAATATTTTACCAATTGCTTAATGTTAGCCATGCTGTAATTTAATTTTATGCAAAATTAGCATGTTTCACTCTGTTTTCTTTGCTTAGTATTTTGGAGACAGCCTGGTAAAACCTTCCCACTCATGAAATTATAAGTCAAAATATTTTAGGAAGGGAACTCAAACACTCATTGTTTGCCTTATTAAAAATTAACTCCAGCAGATTGAGAAAGAATACAATGTATGCTCTCATTCTCATCCCACCTGTCATCTGTCCGCATCAGCATTGGCCACATCAGGTCTCATAGAACCTAACTCTGAAAGAGGGTAGGGCCAAGCACAGGACTCCTATGGCTGCATTTAATGAGAATGAAATGAAGGCCAAAGAACCTTTGTTTCAGTCATACAGATTAGACAGGTGGTGACAGAAATAGGATTGAGCCATTTGGAGGAGATCAGTTATGTCCTTGTAGTACCATAGGCAGCAAGAGTAAAAAATCTTCATGTGGTGAACACTGCTCTCCCTGCAACCAGCTCTTTAAATAGCTATCAGAAACCATGTGTTACTTCCTAGGCCACTCTGCCTTTCTTCTGAGTTCAGCCTAGAGAGGCATATAGATATATACTCTGCTTTAACTCCTCATGCATTCATTTCTTTGACAAATTCTGGAGCTTCTGCTGAGTGCTACCTCAGACTTTGGTTGCTTAAGAAAGAAAGAATATGCCTCTGCACTCTCACGGGAGCACCAGTCTTTCTGAAATCAGTCTTGAGGAAACTAGTGAAGTAAGACAATACATGACCTTTAAGAGGTTAACACAAGGTGTTACAGGAACACATAGGAAGGACACCTAACTTGTTAAGACACATGCGTTTGGAAACATAGCTCCTACATTCATCTTTCAAATTTGCTATTGCAGATATAGGTAGTACTAATAAATGTTGAGAGGCCATCATTATCCATCCAGGATTGGACAAGCATCTTACCTGTGAGGGGCCACCTTGAATAGTCTGACCTCCAACGTGGGTCCTGTCCCAAAGTTGTTTATCTATTTTGTAGGAAGATCATTCCTGAACAGAGTCAAGTAGCCAAAAAATTCTGTTCTCTAGTGAGCTCTGATTATCTAAAGGTAAGTTGGCTTAAACACCAGTGTGGCCAGGCACCCTATCTGGCAGTTTTATAGACTTGCTATCACTGAGTCCTCTTGATATTGACTTGAAGAAGATGTAGCCTATCCCTACTTTACAGTAAAGAAACAGAGACGCAAAGTGACTTGTTAAGTTACTCAAGGTCACATTGCCTACAAATGGCTAAAATAAACAGAGGGAGAATTCTATAAGGTTTAATGGAGTTCCGAATAGTGTGAAACCACAACATAGGTCATGAACAGAAGAAAATATTTCATTCAAAATTCTGTGGTTTACCTATGAGCATATACAGGGGTAGGAGGACCCCCTCAGTCACATTCATAGGGGAGGGGAGTAAGGAGAAAATGGGAGGGAGGGATGAATGGGAGGATACAAGGCATGGGATAACAATTGAGATGTAATATGAATAAATTAATAAAATATAATTTAAAATTCTATGGTTTAAAAAGGCTTAGAAGGTATTGGATAAATTGTGTTGGTCCTGGTCTTGGTGTTGTTAACTAAGGAATCATTAATGTGTGTCTGAAGAGTGAGGAACCTAGAGTACAGGAAATAGGCATGGAGGTATAAAGGCTTGACCTCACTGGATCATCTTCTTTCTCAAGAGGAAGTACACCCAGATCCTATGTTTGGTGTGTTGGATCCTGAAAACCAATACAAAGGGGATTGTGTTCAAAGCAGAGAGCCCACATATGGGAATACATTGGAAATACCAAGGACATCTAGTCTGAACATTACCCTTCAACTGCTAATAATAAGGATTCTCCAAAAAGATAATCAGCCTTTCACAGATATTCATTACCATCCATCAGCTCACTGTGAGCTACAGTTCATCAGTCTCTCATGGAACCTCTCATGATACATAGATCCCTCCTTTCTTACTAGTTTCCTGATATTCATCTCCTAGAACCTCAATTTCCTCATATGTAGAACAGGATCATAATTACTCAAGGATGAATGATGATACAGTACAGAGGTCTCAATATTTGATCTGTGTTATCAGTCTTGACTTCTCCCAGAAATCATCTGCATACCGAACACTGTCTGCAGCTGCATTCTTAAAACTGTCATGTCCCTCAACATTCCTTTAGTACATCTTGGCTTTGAATATTTATCAGAAGTACCGTTTCCCTACTGTTGACCATTGCCTTCAGAGAGCACAGACTAACGGCTTAGGTCTGACCATCATATAGGAGCTGGTGAGTAGGTACAACCATGAAACATAGTCATCACTCTCACCTTTAAACAAACACTCCTATTTGAATTCCTTTTTTCTAGTCTCTACCTGCTCTGTTCATTCTGCTTATGAACACCAGAGAAGGCTCCTACAGATCCCTTCCTGAGAACTTCAGGTTTCCTATTAAAAAAGAATATGGATCCAGAGGGTCCTAGACACCTACAAGAAGAACATCAGTATGGGTGGATCTGGGCCCAGTGGTTCTGCTCAAACTGCTGCACCAACCAAGGACAATACATGCAGTAAACATCGAATCCCTACTCAGATCTAGTCAATGGACAGGACATTCTCCACAGTTGAGTGGAGAGTGGGGACTTACTCTGACACGAACTCTGGTGCCCCATATTTGACCACTTCCCCTTGGTGGGGAGGCCTGGTGGCACTCAGAGAAAGGATAAGCAGACTAACAGGTTGAGATTTGATAGCCTATGATCATGTAGTGGGAGAGGAGGTCCCCCTTGGTCACAGACATAGAGGAGGGGAATAGGGTGAAAGTGGGAGGGAGGGAGGAGTGGAAGGATACAAGGGATGGGATAACAATTGAGATGTAATCTGAATAAATTAATTAAATAAAATTTTCAAAAAGAATACAACCTCACCATCTTGCAATACAATGTTCCCTGTTACTAGCTATTGTCATTATGGATTCTAATCTATTTGTAGCATCAGCTCCTCTCCAGTATCTTTGTTCATCCTCTGTTATAGTGACTTTGAGGTCCTCACTTTTCCCTGAATATGTCCTTTAGGATTCCTCCCCCTTGTCTCTGTTCATGTAGTTCTCACTTCTTGAAAGGCCCTACATATTGCCATTTTCTGGAAATTGTCCTTCCTTCTGAAACCAGCTTTCATGTTAAAGATTCTTTTATGCCTCCCAGGAGAATAGAAACTTATTGTCCTTCTTGCTCATAAATCTCAGCAATAAACTTTTATTACACTCCTTCTCATGGTTGGCTCTTTACTCCAGGAATTTTTCCTTTAGACAAAAGCTCCTGAGGGCATGAACAATGCTTATTCATTTCCTACCCTGACCAATGCAAACCATGGTGTTATCCCTGCACATGATGAGCCCATTCATGTCTAGGGCCTGTAATGATAAGCTTTATCTAGAGATTTCTCATGCAATTTCCTAGATTAAAGCCAGAAAGTGGGAGAGAGATAATGATCTGAACATTCAGATAGAGTTTGGGAAATCCTGTTCTTCTAATTTAGAAACTTCCTGATTTCCTACTATTTATCACTGAGAACCTCAACTTCCTCATATGTAGAGCAGGATCATAATTATTTAAGGAGACATGACACTAGAATCCAGAGGTCTGAGTTTTTGGTCTGTAGCCTGATAACTTGCAAATGGGAGAATCACATAAAATGGATATAAGTATACTAAGAGAATTCCTGAGATACAGTCTTGATTTCTCTAGGAGAACCTTGTTCTAAAGGCTCCCTTGATGCCTCCTGAGCAGATGGTGTTGATCTTCACATAGACTAAGTAGGAAGCTATTATCTTTGCCTAAGACCTGTGCTTCAAAAAGGCTTCAGAAAGCCTGCTACAGATTTCCTTTCTTCAAGCCCCTTCTTGGCTTCCCTCTTGTTCTTGACAGTGAGAAAGAAGACTTGCATGGGCTCCATTTGATTAGAAGTGACTTTCTGATGTCTGTTTCTATGTCCTTTTAATTTTCCTCAAAAAACCCTTACATTGCAGGACTAGAACTATATTCTCAAGTTTATAAGTTAATTTACTTATTTCAATTTCCTCCCTTTAGTACAGAAAGAGTATGTGTGTAAGTGGAAAGTTTTACCTTATAAACCAATTACTTGAATAATAGAATTACAACCAGAGTTAGGTACATACATAATGGGTGAAAAGGATGTACACTTTAATGGTTCCAAGTTTTTGTCTCAGATCAACTATAACACTTGGTGAAGGCTTCTTAACACCTTTGAGTTTCAATTTTAAAATAGAGATGATCACATCTACCATCTAACACTATTTGCCCGTCAGATAAGATAGTGTCTGTGAAGGTCTTATCACAGCAATCAGAAAGAAACAGGTGTTTGATATACAGTGTAACTTTCTTTCCTCTTTGATGTTAACCTCAGAAGACTTTCTCTGTTTGACTTCATGTAGTCCATTTCTTAACAAAGAAACGAGAAGTGTCAATACTAACTTTGTTATTTCACCACTGTCTGTCCTGAAAGGGGAGAACACTATCAAGGGGGTAATTCTACACTTTCTGCAGAAGTGAATTATTTTATAACCTCATGGTGGCTTGAAGCCTTTTCAGTTTACTTAACACTTGCCAATTCAGTATATTCAAGACCCTTGGCTTAAACTAACCATTTCATGTTCCAAGTTACCTAAGTCTCTTCAGCTAGCTTTTGTTCCACAGAACATGGACACCAATGTTCCAGGAGGACTGAACTTCTGGGATTGTGTTTTTCTTTATGATGCCATAATTTTCATTAAAAGTCATCTGCTAAAGGAAACCACATATTTTATAGAGATATCACCTATGCACAGATGGACGTCCCCATACCCTTATCAGACATGACTCCTAGAGCAGAGTGTCTATTTTTTTCCCTTTTGGGCGTTGCCCTGAAGCAGAATTGAGGGAACCATTAATGTCATGCCCATCCATTCATATCATTTCTATGTGTAAATCTTAAGTGTCCATCATTTTTCATATGTTCTTGAAATTAAGTGATGGACTATATATAGACATGAGCTAGAGGTTGGTGCAATGCTTTTCTGAATATAGCCAGACCAGTGTTGCTGTTGAGCACATGGATTCTAGGACTAGTATTTATAACAGTTGTAAAATTAAGACAGTACATATTAAATTTGAATATAATATTCAACGCTACTCAGTAAATGCTGCTAAATACTTTATTTCTAAGTGCTTAGGAATTACTGAATGACAGACATTCAAATCAGTTTGGATTAGATTGATTTATTAAGCTGAAAGGATAATTTGTCTGGTAAAAATGTTAATTAAGTAGAGAGAAAATCGAGGAGTTTACTCTTCTCATTAAACCTGCATAAATGCTTTATTTATTGTGCTCTTCAACATTTTATTGCATAGACAAATAACTCTTTTAGCTGGGACTTATAAAAAAATTGAAACCAAGATTATAATAAATGAAAGTAATGAGACTAAAGGATCAAGTGGTCATCCATCTTTATCAGCCACCCTAACCCCCTCAACATATACTCACCACCAAAGCTCAGAAAATATCTCTGAAAAGAGTGTAAGAACCAGAAGATTTGAAAATGTACTGTGAAATGTTCTTTTCTAGATATAACGTAGGTATTGCACTCATGAACTCCTAAGAACTAGTTTTCTTCACAAAATCTGCAAGAGATCAAACCAACCAAACTTCTAGCATTGATGTGAAGGTATTCCCTATGGCTCAACCCTTACTGAAGAGTTATCAGCCACAAAGCAAAACAAAGCAGGGTAGGTTGAGATTTCTCGGTAGTCAAGAGGATTTGCTGCTTATCTGGAGGATCATAGTTGAGTTCACAGTCACTATATCTGGAGGGCTCACAACTGCCTGCAACTCTAGCTCCAAGGGAGCTCACATTCTCTTTTGGCATTCATGAATACTCAACTCATAGATACATAAATAAAGAATAAAAATGATTAAAAAGAGAGAGGTATAAAATTTGGAGGGGATCATAGTAAGGTAATTAGAGGTTCTGAAGTGGAAAAATGGAAGGTGGATGTGATTGTATTTACACACACACACACACACACATATCACACACACACACACATATATATATATACATATATATATAATTCTCATGGTTATAGAATTTTTAAGTTAGCAATTGTCCTGATATAGATTTATCAAAAGAAAATATACAAATATAGAGTGATCAATATCATAAACTATAATATAAATACAAAACTACTATTTTGTCCCACTCTAGTTGAAAATGTGAAAAGTAAATGCTTGCTAATATGAAAAGAAAAGCAAATTTTTTAATATACTGCTGGTAATGGTGTAAATCAATACAAAGCTATGGTAAACAGTGTGGAAATTCTTCATAAAACTCGAAATAGACCTACCGTATGATCCAGCAATCCTATTATTTGGTCTAGGTCCCAGGATATATTAAATTATTATTTCAAAGATACATCAGCATTTGCATATTTATTTCAGTCCAAGTTAAAAAATAACAATGATATGCAAAAAAAACAACAAAAAGAAAAATGTGATATATATGAAATTATATTTTGCTCCAAAGCAAAAAAAAAAAAAAAAAAAATCTGTAATTTCCAGTAATGTGGGTAGAACTGGGAAGCCTTTTGTTTAGTGAAATGAGTCTGGAAAAGAAAAATAAATGCTACATATTCTTATGTTTTTATTTATATGTAGAATCTAAAGTGTTGAGTTCATAGAAGTAGGAAGCATAGTGCTTCCTAGAGCCTGGGAAGGACCAGGAGGAGGCGTGAGGAGTGTGTGGCAAGGAAGGAACAAATGTGCAGTTGGGTTGAAGAAACAGCCACTTCCAATCTCCCAACACACGCTATGACAATTGAGGATAACAATAACTGAAATTGACAGCTAGTCATTTGACCAATGCTGGGGTGATGTGTATGTCAATTTTCATATACATGCATTGAACTATCACAGGATAGCCTGTAAACATGCACAAACTACTTGATCAACTAAAGTTTTAAATCTTTTAATAAAAAATTAGGAACTAAAACAAAAAAGAAATAAATTTTAGTTAAGAACCAATCAATTGTTTGTGTTTATTAATTTGATTCTAAGGCCTATATTAATATTTCCTTAGTGATTCTTTCTCCCTTACCCCTCTCTTCCTCCACCATACCCTTTCTCACTGCTTTCCTTTTTTAAAATTTTATTTGAATTATTTTATTTTATGTGGTTGAGTGTTTTGCCTGCATGTAACCATGGAACTCAGAAGAGAGTGCTAGATCCCCAGAAAATAGAGTTATGAATGGCTGTGAGCCGCCATACGGGAAAATGAATCTGGGTCCACTGCAAGACCACCAAGGGCTGGAGAGAGCTTCCTTTCCTTTTTCTTTTGACAGTGGCCTCCAACTCTGGATTCTCCAGTCTCAATTTCCTGAGTGATGGGTCTGCAGGGATGGCTTAAGACATGTGAGGCTCCTAATGACTTATCTTCATTGACTTTCTCTCGATCTTTTCCACCAGCAAGAAGGATGATCTCACGAAGGGAAGCAGCTGTCTTATCTGCAGGCAAAAGGCAACCTTCCCTTCCATGGACCCTCTAAAACAAATAAACCAGGTGAAGCTGTCCTTCATCTTTGCTCTTCTCTTTTTTTCAAAAGCAATTTTATTACATGTGTTTCTTTAACCATTCACTTATATATTTGTATGTCTGTATACAACAAGTGTGAATATGAAGGTCAGAGAACATCTTATAAGAATTTTTTGCCCAGCATTTGGGTCTGAAAATGAACTTAGATCATCATGCCTGGCTCCAAGTGCCTTTACCCACTGAGACATCTCACTGGTGCAGTTATAGCTCTTTTCCAGTGCCTCTGACATGGCTTATTCCTATTACCCTGTATTTTGTCCTTCAAACATAGTGTCAAACATATGCATGCACATTTGACTTGTGTTCACATATAAAAATCACATGAACACAAAGAAAAATGCATATAGAGGTTCACCTTAGCTTACATAGACTAAGTCAGATGCACCAGACCCAAATAAATTCAAAGAAGTCACATTTTTGAATAACAATGCTTAGAAATACATGCATACTTACACACACACACACACACACACACACACACACACACATGCTTATTTTATTTATGTGACCACGGATTCTTCTTGCTCTAACCATATTCTTTTTATGAGGTGCCTTCTCTAGGAATCTAGACCAGCAGGACAGTTCCATATCCTTTTACAATCTGCCAAGGAGAAATAGATAAATCTATTAGGCAGCACTCTGCTTGTTTCATCATTGTGACAGCATCTTATGCTTCTACATCCATCAGGCTCCCAGGCCACCTGACAGCCAAGTTCCCACCAGAAAACTGTGGTTAGTCGTGCCTTAATTTCTATTTAATTGCTCATTAATAATTCCAATGCTGCTTTTCTCTGTTAATTGTTTAAAGAGAGGTTTCAGTGAAAGTAAATAATGAAATTCATGGCAATCAACTACAGAATGGCTTTCTTGCCTTCAAGATAAGCAAGAGGAAACATGACCAATACTGTCCTTTCTCTCCTTGTAGATGTTTAGCATGCTAGAATTGGAAAGGATTTGGAATTCAACCTGTTAAGGTTTTCTGAATGGAGACTCACAAGTTATTGCACACATTTATGTAAAAAAAAGTATTCTGTGATAGAATAGGTCTGAGAAATGTGCCATATAAATATATTATCCTTTGGAATGATAAGATGACATTAATTAGTCCATTAAAATGTCTGCGGTTCCACAGTCTATAAACCTGTTTACATTGTTCAGCCAATCTTCATTCAAGGTTATTGGACAATAAAACCACAAACTTTACTAAACACCTACTTTAGTGTAGTAAGTTACCCTCCCCAACTTAGTGAATGAAGGTAGAACAGATTGTTTTCCATAATTTTACAGTTCTCCTCTGTTGAAAGGCAGAAGATAAGCTGGTTCTACCTGGTGATTCACTTTTCTTCCAAAAATGTTCCTTACAAAGTGACCTCAAAATAATGTTTCAGTAGCACCAAAAACAGAAATCAAAAGGTTACCAGAAGCATCTCTAAAGTCAAACAAAACCAGTTTTGTCACATATGCGGCAAAGCAAGTCAGGGAAAAACAGCAGGTTGAATTGTGTGTGCTACCCTCTGTTGATGGGAGGATAAAGCCACACTGTGAAGAAGTGTTTGGAATGGAAGGAGTGGAATGTTGATGAAGAACAGTTTCTACAGTTTCTTCATTAGAAAATGCCCCTACGTTACATATCTGCCAATCACCTGAGCGGAGTTTTGGCTATTTTCAGATTCCACGCCTTTTAACTTGGTGGTTTGTGAGCTCCACAAGGCCGTATCAGGTTTATATCGAATGCATGTTGTTTGGGTATATTCTAATTAATTTCAGTCTTTCATTCATTTATAATATGTTAGCATTTATTTAACTACAATGCTGATACTGTAATTTCTAAGAATCTATGCAATCCCATCAAAGGTACTGTATCTAAAATGCTTTTTTGTAAGTCATGTATGATGTTGCAGATCCATAGTCAGAGCACTTGGGAGGCTGAGACAGGAGTATCAGGAATCCAAGGTTAGTTTCAGGTACGTGAAACCCTAAGTTATAAAACAAAACAAAACAACACAGAGATAGAAATGACTACACACACACACACACACACACACACACACACACACACACACACGATGCCTTAGAACCAACCTGCCATCCCACCAACTGACAATACCTGATGATGATGATGACTTCATTTATATGAATAGGACTTTGCCTCCTAATAGTAATCATTAAACATGTACTACATTTCATAGATAATACATGAGCCTCCAGCATCATACTTCTGTAACACATTTATCATGAGAAGAACACAGCCTCTCCTGGGCTGTGATTTCCATCTGATATATCACAGCATGAAGATGTCTAAAGATTACGTCTACTTCTCATGCTTAGCTTGTTACAAGGTGGGAGGACAGAATGACAAAGGATTTTTGTGGCTGTGATTTATACAGAAAGAACAGGTGGCATTAATTCCTTACTCTGACATTTAAATCTGGGATTACCTAGAAACTAAACAAAACGAACGTGTATGGGGGACATCCTCTACTATAAACAGAATCAAATAAATTTCCAAGGATTTCTCTGAAAATGCTGTTAAAATGCAGTCCAAACCTTTAATTGTTTATTTGTTTGATTTTCACTGAGGCAGAGGCTACCAGAAGCAGAAAAGCAAATACCATACATGATGCCTGTATCTAAGGACTATAGAGAGGCGGGCTGGCTGGTGAAGTTCAAGTGTCACTGAGAAAAATCTCTGAGCCACTTCAGATCTTAGGAGATTCCAGTATTCCAAGGCCCTGATACTAAAGTCCGCTGAGTATAAAACTGGGTCCAGTTGGCAGAACAACAGTGAAACAAATGACATTTTGGAGACTGGCCTAATCTGTTGAACAATTAAATCAAGCTCCCTTGAAATTTGTCTTTCCAAATATTGTCCATGTTCAAGTCAATATGAAAAGTCAAATTGTGAAAATGTATTAGTTTAGAAATGAAATGATGTTTGACATGGATTGAAGCAGTTCCTCTGTTCTTTTCTAGAATGTTCTATCTGTCCCCTATGACTTCTTCTTCCCTCTATCCCCTCTGCCCTCCTAGACACTTGCTTCACTTGCTACGTGATTCTCTACGTAGTGACTCACTAGAATTAGTCACTCATTTTGATGCTCTTTCTGCACCAGAGTTAGCAAGTTAATATGTATGTACCATGGCTTGCTTGTAATTTTTTGGACTTAGATAAATCAGAGGCAGACGCAGAAGCAGTGAGGCAAGGGGACTGATAAGGAGACAGCAAGGTTACTGCACTCTCTTAACATGCAGACTCTTGTCCCCAGGGATCAGGACTGTTTCCCACAAAAGGTCAGGTTTCATGAAAGCAGGCTTATGAAGAAATAAAGATCACAATGGTTCTAAATGTTCTTTTTAAAGAAATGACATATAATGGGAGGGTTGTGTGCAATTTGTGTAAGTAAGGGTGGCACGTGTTGCTGTGGGCTTGGGTGGGAATAGTATTAAAGTCTAGATATCCAATCCCGGATGAAGGTCATTAAAAGACATGCAGGAAATATATGTGGGCATATTTTATATATCAGATACATTAGGAAGAAGAAGAAGAAGAAAACAAAGGTAGATGGGGATGAAGAAAAGAGGAGGGAGAAAGAGGAGGAGGAAGATCAGAGATAAAAAGTGACATAAAAAGATAAGATGACTCTTGGTAAGCCAGATGATATCTCTATCATGTGTGTGTGTGTGTGTGTGTGTGTGTGTGTGTGTGTGTGTGTCTGTGTGTGTCTGCGCGTGCAGCATGCCAAGCAATGAAGTTGCAACTTACATGAGACACAGTGGATAGAAGTGATAGGAGAAATAGATAAATCTCTAATCATCATTAGATCCTCAGCATCTCTCAGCTATTGGTAAAATAAACAGAAAACTAACAAAATTATAGACAAAATAAAAATTATAGAAATAAAAATACTACTAACAATAGTATTTATTTGACAATCATGTTTTTTTTACTTTTATTAATTTATTCTTGTTACACCTCAATGGTTATCCCATCCCTTGTATCCTCCCATTCTTCCCTCCCTCCCATTTTCCCCTTATTCCCCTCCCCTATGACTGTTCCTGGAACACTCATGAACAGAATACACACCCTTATCTAGTATCCATATGCAGGTAGAACATAAATACCTTAAGATATGCATGAACAAGTATCAAATAATGTCACAATCCTGGGTTCTCTAAAGACAGTGGTGTCAATCTAAAAATCATTAGTGGGACAGTAGCCTTCATTTCATAAGATGCTTCCAAATAAACGAAGAATCAGAGATAAAGCCTTACAGGAAGATCAGAACTATGTGAGCCATTAAGTAAAAGCAGTGGCTGATAAACTATTTGGAATGCAGATGAGCCTCTAGTGGGAGGGGAACGTGTGGAACTGGATGCATATATTAGAAAATAGGAACTACCTCAAATCAATATTAGAAATGTCAACCTAAAAGGCCCTACAAAAATGAATGGAATCAGAGATTATGTTTCATGAAGTAAATCCGGCACAGGGAGACAAAAGGTGCGTGCTCTCACCTCTATGTAAAATTAAGAAAGTTGATCACATGAGTTAGGGAAGAACAGTCATTATTGAAGGCTGTGGAGAGTCCTGACAAGGGAGAAACAGGAAACAGGTGATGAAAGGGTACCGAGTTATAGTTAGATAGGAGTAGGCCTGGTGTGTTATTCCCCAACAAAGTGTATGCAAGTGGCAACAATGCATTACACATTTTTTTTAAGATGGAAAGGAATTTGTAAGTTTTTACTATAAAGAACTGTTATGGGAGACAGTTTTATAGTCACCTGATTTGGCTATCATAAAATGAATACCTGTATTGAAAGCACCATATGCTACCTCATTAATAGATACAGATATACTTTATGTAACATTTAAAAGATAACCTCAATTTAAAAAGAACCAAAAGTTAGATAAAAATAAACCCAGAGCAAGTAATATAGAAGAAATAAAGAGGAAAAACTAAATGAAGCTACAAGTAGCAGAAGAGGTCACGTCAACAAAAAGCTGGTTCTCTGAAGAGTGCAGTGACACCTGCCTATAAGATTGATGGAAGAATGGAGATGCAGCTAGGGAGAAGGGCAGTGCCTAGAAGAGCCAGAAACAAAAATTAAGCAATAACATCTTAAGTGGGGCCTAGTCATACCATGAGGGAATAAGCTAATGTTGTTTAAACTCTACAGATTTAAGGCAATTTGCTCTAATGCCACACCCCCAAATAAAAAATCCACTTTCTCGGAAAGTACAAACTTCCACACTTATCTTGTAACTGGGTAAGTAACTTGAATTGCCAGCTATAAAGTTCTTAAAAGAGAAACATTTAGGAGAGTTCTGCATAATTATTACTGGAGAATTCTTGATAATTAACATCAGCGTTACCTGATCTCTGGAAAAAATAAGAGAACATTTACCAATTTTATGAAATTAATACTATTCTGATACTGAAACTAGATAAAGGTAATTAAAAAAAAAAAAAAAAAAAAAGACCAAAAGCCAGGACTGAGTTTGTTCTCTTCCTCTAACGTCTGGCAAAGCAATCCAGTTAGGGGTAAGTGATTAAAAGCAAGCAACAGATGTTCATGTCAGAGACAGCACCGCGCCCCTCCCTCCCCCCTAACCTCGCTTCCCACTTCCTGCTTCCTGCTTCTTGCTTCCCACTTCCTGCTTCCCTTACTAGAGAATCCACATGAGGCCTGAACTGCCCATAGGCTACATATATGTAGAGGGCCTAGGTCCAGTCTTGGGTTGGTGCTTCAGACTCCACAGGTCCCTCATGCAACTTGATGTGCTGAGCTGGGTGGGTAGGGAGGCTCCCTTTTCTGAGGAATAAGGGAAAAGACGGAAAGGGAGGGGGGACTGGGAGGAGAGGAGGGAGGGGGCTACAACTGGGATGTAAAGTCAATAAATTAATTAATGAACTAAAAAAGTAAGGACCAATTTACAAGTATTCAACCATCCTTAGCAGAGTATTAGGATGAGAATTCAGCCAAAAATATGGAATTTGACTAAATAAACTAAACCTGGAAAAGTCAAGCTGGTTCTGAACTAGAAGTCTCACCCCTACTGATTAGCACTCAGGATGCTGGAAGGTACTTTGCATTCTACTAGTGAAGAAAAGCAATCACCAGTATTGCACTGCTACAAACCCTATGACCCACAATTAAAAGAAAATATTGTATTTGTTTCTTGTTGAATAGTAATATTGTTGACTTTCACACATATGTATATAAATATGAATTTATGTACTTCATGTGGAGTGTTAGTATAACATGTAACATCTTCAGGAACTATCTTCTCAGTTAAACACTATGATAATATAGGACAAATGCTTTTCCTTGCCTCTAAGTATTCTACAATTTTATTTACTTAATGGAATGTTTGGATTACTTTTGATATACACATATATAGATAGCAGGCATCTTTGCCCAAAATGATTTTGAGTAGTTTCTGTGTCAAAGTACAGAATTCATTCTAAGCTACTTAAGAAACACTGTTCATTTAGTGTCCCCAGGGACTCGGGTCATTGCAGCAATGTCATGCTTAGTGAATGGGAAAAGTAAGTCATTAGTAATTTCCACCAAATAAGCATGCCAACTTCAAATACTGGATTTTACTAAGTTTAGACATTATTCATAGTATTTAAATCTTAGCTCATTTAGGCACAGGATTTTGTTATTATTAAAATTGGTACTTATTCTTTTTTAATAGTTGGATAGAGCATTTTTACACACCCTGAATGCACATATATCCTTTCTGCTTATGAATGCCTTACATTCAGGAGCTCCTTATTTCCTAACATCATTATGTCTTATTAAGGTTTTATGTTTTCCATATTTATATACATATACATATGTATATGTGCAATTTGTTAGTGACCCTATTTATGTGCAACAACACTCGTCTAGTAGCATAATTAAGACACAATAGCTGCAGGCATGGACTTATCTTCCTTATTTTAAATGCTTCAGTATAGTTCATGAATTCTGTTTGAAACAGCTCCCCATGATGATTAATATTCTTCTTGTGACTACACCTAGATGGAATGTTAAATGCAAATGTCTATTTTTAAGTTATAACATTAATGTATTTTTTAATCCGTGTTCTAGGACTATAGACAGCAATT
>OU015746.1:110948703-110997529 GCA_907169655.1 Acomys percivali | reverse complement strand
AAAAAAAAAAAAAAAAAAAAAAAAAAAAGAAAAAAAAAAAAAAGAATCAGGTTTCCAGCTTTAACTTTCCAGTACCAACTGTACATCAAGAAGAAGATGTCCACATCAAATAAAAGACTATCCTGTGAATTGATCGTATTTTCCTAAGGGTATAGATATGCTCATGGAGTGGCCAAAAAGATCTGAACTTTGTGACTTTGTGTCTGATTATGTGAGCGGGAGAAAGAGAAGTGAGCCCAGGCCTCTTGAGTTACAGAACAAAGTTTATGATAGCATGAAGTAATTTTATTAATCTGGAATTCAGAATATCATTCTCAACTTTCTCTACACAGGAATCTCTCTATCATCAGAGCTCGTCTTGCAAAGACCCTCATGGTGCTAGCCAGGGAGCTGATACAGTTTATGTTTAAGGCTGGTCTCAAGTAAAGTCAGTGTTTTTGTCCTATGGACTCAACTTTTTGCCCTTCTGTTTCCCTTGACCTTGACATTCTGGCATCAAATGCACAACAATTCTGAACAACAGTTCACTATATAATTTGAGAAAATACAGATTGAACCAGTTTAGTCATATATGTTTGTGATCCTAAGACCTGGACAGCAAAGGCAGATAGATATACCACCACAAACCAACATGAGCTAAGGAGTAAGACCCAAGCTCCGGCCAGCTTGGGCCTCAAAGTAGGACCTTTCCTTGAAAAAAAGGAAACTATAATAATAGAAATAACCCAAAATTCCTTTTTATATCACCGTGCCTATCAGCATATCAGTAAGACACCGTGCTTATATGAGGCTATCTGACAGATGGTATTAGATAGTTAAGCCAACAAACAACAAAACAAACAAACAAAAAACCCAACAGACCAAGCAAATAAAAACAATCAAACCAAACCAAACTAAACCAAAAAAGAACAGCAAAACCCTAAGGACCTTACAAACTATATTTATGGACTATTTTGTGAATTTTTTGGGGGGGGCGGGGAAATGGACTTCTCTGTCGAGGTACAGAGTGAAGGAAACAAAATAATATTTTAACCAATATGCAATGTGCCACTTCTAAATTAGATCTGAGCCTGAAGTAAAGCCTAGATGAGTTTATCCCCATTATGCTAGTTAGTATGTTCAACTGGGTTTTCCACGTGTAAATGCTTTCATTAGTGAAATCAGATTTAACATGGTCTTTACTTGCACAGGCTGAAATGCTGCAGGAATAGTATCCTATGGTGAATTTTTGGAAAATCAAAGTGGGCCCCATTATGCCACCAACACTCCATTGTTACCTAATAATTTGGAGAGATAATTCTTGGGTCTAGTTTTAGCTACTTAGACTAACAAAAGCATTTTCACTTATTATGTGTTTATTGCTTATTTTTACTCAGAATAATCCACTTCTTGACCTAAGGTAGCTGTGTATTTTGAACGATCAGAACTTCAGGGATCATCTTTTTGTCTAAATTTTATAATAAGATCCAATATGAATTATAAGAGAGTGTGACCGTTTGTACTCTATACATGTCTGTATCTTACACAGCTTTTGAAAGAGCTCTCGGCTGACTTAGAACTTTAGGTTTAGCATGCATTACTGAACAACAGCAATAAAAGTATATGGGGTCTCTAAAACATACTTTTATGGAAAAGGACTTTAAATAATAATGGACATCGCTTTTTGTTCTTATGTGAAACATTTGCAATTTTGTTTGCTTTTGAGACTATATATATACTATAATCTGTCTTCCCTTTCTTCCTTGTAACTCCCCCGGGCACCTAGCCCTAAACATTTTCCCATCCATGTCTTTATGTTATTTAATTATTAAAACATTGTACAGATAGAAATAAGGAAGAGAACAAAGAGGCTGAAACTTCTCCGAATATTCGAGTGTCGCTTTTGTTTTCCTGCTCTATGAAGCATTTTCATGTCTAGTAAAAATCCAGAGAGTTTCATTTCTTCTTTTATCTGAAGGCACAAGGATGGATGAGACCTTAACTGCTATAACTGGAGTCCATTTCATCAAGTGCACACATGTGGAAAAAAGCACTGCGTCCATTAACAGATATTAGGTCATTGATAAATAATATGAGGAAGAGGATTAACAAAGTTATCTTGTCTGACTTCTGGCCAAGTCTCAGGTGAGAATTACTAAAAATTCCTTGGAATCAGGTTAAGAGAACAGGTCCCTCAATCCAAAATATGTGATTTATGAAAATAGAAGTTTCCATTTGGAAAAACATAATTTCTTTTTTAGTTTTTTTTTTTTAATGCAGACTATATGAAAAGTAGTTTTGTAACCTAAATTAGAAATAATGGGAAAAATGGCCCAAAGTTTTAATTGATTCAGATAATGTGATCTCATGAATATGATTAAAGAAGTCATTGATCTGTAAAAGGAAAGTGATTATGCATCTGTTTAGAGCATATAGCATGACATGTCAATGTCAATATATCTTTGCACTCTGTACTAATTAAGTGAAGGCATTTAGCATATTTATTGCATTCATCACATCTATCATTTATAGTAAAAATTTCAAAATCAGAACATCTATTATGAAATAGCCCATACAATAGTGTTAATTTTAGTTAGCATACTGTGCAATAGAACATTCGATCGTCTTCCTCCTGTAACCCATCCCCAGTCTTATCCTATACCCGCTCCTTCCCCATTTTCCTACTTCTGGTAACTACTCAGACCAGCCTTCGTAGATAGACACATGAAGCAAATCATATAAAATTTACTTTGTTTTTTTCTGGTCACATTGCATAATATCCTTCAGAATTATCTATGGTGCCATATATGAACTGATTCATTTGATGACTGAATACATACATACATACATATATACATACACACATACATACATACATACATACATACATACATACATACATTTGCATTCTCTTTTGTTATCCATTGATAAACACTTAAGTTGATTTCAGTCTCTTAATGTTAGCTACTATAAATAGATTCCAATGAATATCTGTGAATAAATATTTGAATATCTTTGACAAGGCTCTCATATTCCTTAAAGATAAACCTGGTAGTGTAACAGCCAGGCCACACCTCTCTTATTTCATTTAGTGCTGCTATAATAAAGTATCTGAAGGCAGGTGCTTTATAAAGAGGAGAAAGGGAAGGTTTAATTTATTTTACAGTTCTGTGGGAAGTCTTAAGAGGGCCTAGCAAGGGCTCCCTGGCCGCATCACAACATGGCAGATGGCATTACCGAGCAGGAAGGAACATAGAGAGTGTCTCATGAGGAGAATCATATGGCAGGGAGCTAGGCTAATGGTCTAATATATCCTTCAAACTGTGACATATGTTTGTCTGGGGCACAAATCTTTACTTTTGCAGTTATGATTTGCCTCACAGCATGACAAAATCATTTCCTCATTGTCACAAATTCTGGAAGAGAGTTATATTACAGCAGCAAACTCTGGCTAGAAGAAAACCCAGCTTTCTTAAAAGCAAGGAACATTCTTTTAGCTACCCTTATCTTCTGCCAAGTATTTGGATGCGTTATTTATGCTACTCAAAAGTAAAGTTTAAAAAAAAAAACCTAATATTTTAGTATCAAATAAAATAAAACAGAAGCTAACTGTTAAAAGGAAAAGAAAATCAATACAAATCTTGAACCCCATTTATAAGAATTAAGAAACTGAGGAAGTATGTGTGTATGGGGAATGAACAGTAAGGTTCGCCCATAAAGATCTCCAGGCTAACTATGTGTGAAGATGAGTGTCCTTAAAGAGAAGCAAGTGTTAGGAGCTGTTTGTAGGATGAGTGGAATTGCAGAGGCTCTTGGGGAAATGTGCAGGCAAGATAATTTCTTTACTTTTCACAGTAGAGAAACAAATGCTGCTTGCCCAAATTTAAACATGACATTAGCAACAAGGAACATTCCAGCCATTTTGTTCAGAATACTATTTCTTAAATCACAAGAGAAGCTTTCATAATATCTTTTTGGAAAAACAGTAATTGTTTGAAGATTGGCAGGCCCTTTGCTTTTTAAATCTCTCTATATATTTTCCAATGAAAGTCAAGTAGAATAGTAGCTCTTGTTTCACCTTTAATTTTGGGTTGGTGCATAAAAGAAATATAATGTGGTGAAACCAGTATTGATAATGGTTTGAAGGGCTTCAGGACTGTGAGGGAAAAACAGACTATATTTTATATTCCCCCGTTTTCCCCACTGATTGAATAGGTTAGACTTATGCAGGCGACATATATCCGTGTCAACAGGATAAGCTAAGCAGGGAATGTAGGCTCCAGTGTTTACAGTTATTTTTGCGTTACTTATACTACATGGGTATCAACTTATGTCACGCTGTAGGTTTCTAAAAGTAAATGTATGCAATGTAAAATAGATTTTAAAAGAAAATTATAATTATTATAATGCTATAAATACCCTTTTTAAAAAGTCAGAGTTTTCCCAATTCCATGGAATTTTCTGGCCTCCTAGCCACCTACATTGAACTACCTGCCCTTACACATGCAGGTAAGTAAGAAATGTAAATAAATAAATAATAAATTAATTAATAAAAAAGCAATATGATTGTTAAATATTGTAAAATGTATCTTAAATCACAAGACAAATGAGACAATGACAATAGCATTAAAAATAAGCTAGAATTCTAGATATCAAACTGGTAAGCAATACATGTTTAAAAATAGAGACACAACAGGTGGCTGTAAGCAAAACATTAAACGAAGACAGCTGGGGAAAGTCCAAATTTTAACAGCTTACTAGTATGAATTAACAAGACAAAAAATGTATTATTGTAATTTCCTCTCATTTCTATGGTGTAAATAGCAACCATGGATAAGGGCTATATGGATCGAATGAGCTGGAACCACGTTGAATATCATGAAATAAAAGAAATGGGTAAAGAAGTGCATGAAGACCACAAAACAGAACAGCTCTCCACCGTGTGAGACTATAGACTTTGGAAAGATGGGAGCACAATAGATGGAATCCCAAATACCAGATACCAGTAGCCAAAGGATTTGAATGGCATTGTCTGCTTCTTTATTCACACACACACACACACACACACACACACACACACACACACACACACACACCAGAGGTTGGGGGGGTGTCATGAATGATTTAGAGACTGAACACATAAAGCTTTAGATATATTGACTCAGACTCACTGTAACCACCCCCTCCTTTTAACCATAAGTTGGAAGACATTATTACTTTTTCCATTACACAGGTGAAGAAAGTGAGTCACAAGGAGATTAAATGACTTTCCCAGAAGCGTTGCACTAGAGACTGTCAGAAAGATGCTGCAGACCTGCTCACCTGTGTTGGAGGATCCAAGATGTGTGACTGAGCTTCAAACCTAGACACTTTGAGTGGGAAATTAATCACATAGAGCCCATAGATAAAATTTTCATAATCTCTGTGCCATTGCCCTTAAAATCCTACATTAAGAGGAAGCCCATTCCTATTTATAAGTTCTAGCCGATGGACAGGACATTCTCCACCGTTAAGTGGAGAAGGGGATCTGACTTTCACACAAACTCTGGTGCCCCATATCGGACCATGTCCCTTGGATGGGGAGGCCTGGTGGCACTCAGAGGAAAGATAATAAGTCACCAAGAAGAGACTTGATACCCTAGGAGCATATACAGGGGGAGGAGGTCCCCCTCAGTCACAGACATAGGGGAAGGGAGTAGAGGGGGAAACGGGAGGGAGGAAGGAAGGGGAGGATACAAGGGATGGGCTAACAATTGAGATGTAATATGAATAAATTAATAAATAAATTAATTAATTAAAAAAAATATTTGTTAGTATTGTCTGTGTGTGTGTGTGTGTGTGTGTGGTTTGTATGTTAGGCAGCCAATGTGTGGAGAATAGAGGACAATATAGAGGTCGGTCTCTTGTTCCACCATTATGTAAGGTCTTCGGATCAAACTCCTGTTACTAGGCTTATGATATAAATGCTTTTTACCTGTCAACCCACCTCACTGGCTTCTATTCATGTTTCTAAACATGATCAGTTGATACTGTATTTTAAACAAAAAGAATATTTAATGACAAGACGTTGGTCAAAACATTCAGGCGACTCAATCTTGTGCCTCCTGCTCTTATCCAGGACTTTGCAGATATTTCTTTCATTATGGGAAGGAAAACATACTACCTCTCCAGGGTGCTGTGGTACATCTCGGCTCTCCACAGGCAGGTGCTGCTGGCTTCTTTGAGATCATAAGAAAACAGGTTTATGTATTTGCATCTTCGCTGGCATCCTCCTCCGTCTTCCTAGGGGTTTAGCAAATTATTCAGGATTGGAAAACCTCCAGCGATATGGTAGCTCATTTCATTTCAAATCGGCAGCCCCCATGGATGGAAGTTGTTTGTCCAATGTTTATCCAACCCATTGGCTGAGGAGATGGATGTGTCCCTCTGTGGGGGAGTGAGTTTGCTTTTCACCCTGGCTGCTGCTTTCCTGACCTGCTCGCTGGGTGTTAAGTGACTGCTGTCTCTGCAGACACCCAGGCACTGCTCACTTGCTCCATGTTTATGTTTAATGAGGCGTGTCAAAGTAAAGTAAGGAGAAACAAATTGCTTAGGAAAATACAGCAGGAGATGCAGCATAGGGAGAGCTTTGAAAGTTCTGGCTCACTATTGTGGCTCTTCATGGTGATGCTCAGTGCCCTTGCCTGCCACTGATCATGAGAAAGAAGCGAGATTCCTCCATCATTGTCCATAGCCGTGTGAGGCCTTTCCTGATCCACTGACATCCCTTTCTATTGTTCTTCCTGATGATTACATTTTTCTTTACAAGTGTCTCACTAGCCAGATGGGTTTGTATCATACTCCTCCCCTCTGCCTTTGCTCTCTTCTGATGTAAGCACCTATGTATCCTGAAGCCAGCCTTTGCTTATGGCATAGATGCAGTATTTCCTTCCCATGTGAATACCTTAAACCTGGCCATGAGCAGCTCGTTCAAGACATGGGCGTTTTTACAGTAGTCATACGCATATGCACGTCTTTATTATCTCTTTTGGACAATTCATATCCTTCATTTTCTGTGATTTCCAAGAATGGTATTTCCTTCTCCTTCACTCTGTGCTTAGTTTCTCTTTTTCATTTACCTGGGAGCATGATTGCAGCTCATTCTTTGAGGCCAGTCTTGGAGGTTGCTTCTTCTTTTTCTCTAATGATACTCACACAGGTCAAAGGCTTTCCTCTACTTTTTAACCCTTTCTGCATTCATTCAAACTTCTTACAGAAGGTAAAGGGGAAATTGCTGGTTCTGTTTATATGCAGTTCTTAGAATGGCTACTATTATAGACACAGAATAGAATGGCATCTGCTGGGGACTAGAAACAGGATGCAGATTAACACTTAATGATCATAGAAATTGTACATGAAAAGAATCAGGGAGCTAGGTGCTAGTGATGGGCACACAATATTGTGATTGCACTTAACACCATTGAATGGTACACTGGTGGTTCCAAATATGGTAGTATTATGTTACGTGTATCTTATGATCATTGAAACATTTGGAGGGAGCATACCAGTAAAGGTCATTAAAACCAAAAGAGACACTAAAATGATCTGATCTAAATAAACATGATAGCCTGACATTCTGTGTTACCCTGAAGAAAATATTTTAGACTGCACATGCAACTAGGTAAAAATAAGGAAACTTGAATGAAAAGTGGACATTAATTTACACAAAGGATGGAGTTATAAATACCCACAAATGTGTTTCCCTCCCCACTTCTTGAGCCCCAAGGTCAATGGGTCTTGAGACCCAGGAGTTCAAGCTCTCCTACCATCATTTAGAAAGGAAATGGAAGGTGAGAAGGGCTGGCGAATGGAGATCCCTGGTGTGTCCAGAACTGAGCAGTGCTGCTGTTCTTATTAGAATGCAGCCAGAAAAAGAATCCTTGAAACATGAAGGGAGTAATCATGAAATTCCCTTCTATCCAATCAGGGACTCTTTTTTTTTTTTTAAACAGGTTGTAAATAGGGATGCTGAGGCACCAGGCTTCATAAGATGTGCAATGGAAAGCAGAACTCATTTGCAACACAGAAGAGAGAAGACTAGGATGTTTTAACCAGTATATACAGAACAGGTTATGTTTCTTCATCCAGGTTATCCTGAAGTGTAGCCCACACATAGCATTCATGTATAGATCACCAGATAATAATATGCCATGCACTTTCTTTCCCATTCTCTCCATTCTTTATACCTCTCTGTTACTTTTGCAGTGTTATTAGAGGGAGAACTCAGAGTAGGTAGCCAGGAGGATGATGAAGAGGGATAAAGAGCCAGCCGGTAGGCTCACAGGAAGGCTGGCAAGGCCACAGAGATGCTGATGCTCAGGATCTTCCACTCCTGATTTCACACCCTTGGCTGCTAACATTCTTCTGGGTTTTCAATGTTTTGAGAAATTGATAAATCTATGTGAATTTTCTTTATGAAAAGTGAAAAATATGGACAGAATATTTTGCATAAACATTCATCAGGTTTGAGCACGCCTCATATCTATCTACATGCTTTTTCCTTCAAGATGGTTTCTGACCTTCATCTTCAACCATGTCATCATATGATACAACAGGATATTAAAGAAACCTATGCAGATGGCAATTTATTTAGAAATCTAAGTTTTCAAGAAGGTGAAGCCATTGGGGGAAGAATTTATTGAACTGTGATTGTTGATTCTCACACCTACTTAAATGAGGGCATAAAGCCATTCAAATAGCAAGCATCAGTGTAGCATGGGCATGTTTCCAATATGTCTTCTTTCAGTCGGCTTGGGCTCTTGTCATAAAAATACTGCACACAGTGTCCTCATCTGCATGATCCCTTTCTCACAGACCAGAGACAAAGCACAATCAACAACTCAGCAGTTGTAGGTTCCTGTAGCTCTACCATTTCTCTCTAGTGATAAGAAGACAGTCCTGGCAAGGATGTTTTCTTAGGCTGCTGCCATGCTAAACCATCCAAAACACTAAGATTCACATTTCTACTGGCTAGTTTTATGTCAACTTGACATAAGCTAGCTTCATCAAAGAGGAGGG
The DNA here is from genome assembly GCA_907169655.1 of Acomys percivali. Classification (NCBI taxonomy): domain Eukaryota; kingdom Metazoa; phylum Chordata; class Mammalia; order Rodentia; family Muridae; genus Acomys; species Acomys percivali. The sequence goes on along the minus strand of OU015746.1, from coordinate 110,988,493 downwards.
ATCCTCAACTAAGAAATCGCCTCTGTAAGATGCAGCTGTAGGGCCTTTTCATTCTTTTTTTCCTATTTATTTATTTATTTTTATTAATTTATTCTTGTTACATCTCTATGGTTATCCCATCCCTTGTATCCTCCCATTCTCCCCTCCCTCCCATTTTCCCCTTATTCCCCTCCCCTATGACTGTTCCTGAGAGGGATTACCTCCCCCTGTATATGCTCATAAAAAGATTTTATTTGATTTGTTTTACATTTATATCTCAATCATAGTCTTCTCCCTTCTCTCCTCCTGGCTCCTCCCTCCCACTCTGTTCCCCTTATCACCCCTTCCTTGTCATCAGAAAAGGGGAGTTCACCCACCACTACCAACCTACCTCAGTACACCAAGTCACATCAAGACTGAGCTCATCCTCTTTCACTGAGGCCAAACAAGGCAGCCCTGTTAGGGGGAAGTGATCGAAAGCAGGCAACAGAGTCCATGTCATTGACAGCACCTGTAACTTAGTAGGGGGGGCCACATGAAGATCAAACTGCCCATCAGTTACATATGTGTAAGAGACCTAGGTCTAGTCTTTGGATGGTGCTTCCATCTCTGTGAGCCCCCTTGGGTATTTGCTACTTGACTTTGTTCATCTTCTTGCAGCATTCTTGTCCCCTCTGGCTCCTTCTATCCTTTCCTCCCACTCTTCTATAGGACACCTGAAGCTCTGCCTAATGCTTGTCTGTGAGTCTCAGCATCTGAGTTGATAAACTGCATTGAGGCCTTCTCAGATAACACTTAAGTTAGGTTCCTGCCTGTAAATATATCAGAGTATCATTAATTGTGTCACGTGTTGGCTCTTCCTCATGAGATGGGTCTCAAATTTGGCTAAGCATTAGTTGGTCATTCTCTCAGCCTCTGCTCGATCTTCATCTCTGCACATCTTGTAGGTAGGGTAAGCTTTGGGTGGAAGGTTTTGTAGGTAGATTGGTGTTCCCCTCCCACCACTACAGGTCCTGCCTGGGTAGAATGTCGCCTCCTCAGTCTTGTGTCCCCCCACTGCTAGGAGGCTCAGCTAGAGATGACCATATATCCTCTGCGTAGCCTACCCTGTTGCAGCTCCCCAGCTTGTCTCAGGGATGCCCTGCCTTCAAGTTCCCTTTTCTTTCTCGTGGGCCCTCAAACCTCTCCTCCCTGTTTTCCCCACATCTGATCTCCCCCTTTGTTTCTTTTCTTTAAAATATATATATATATATATATATATATATTAATGTGTTCACTTTACATCCCGATTGTAGCCACCTCCACTGCCACCTCTAGGTCCCACCCTCTCTCTACCATCTCCCCCACCAGGTAATAGAGGAAGAGGATACAAGCAGTCCAGATGAGATTTGATCGGCATTTGCAATGATCCGTGTGGTGTGGGAGACTGCCCAGCCCATAGTGGGTGGAGCCACCCCTGGGCTCCTGGTCTTAGGTTCTATAATAAAGCAGGCTGAGCAAGGCACAGGGGGGAACAAGCCAGTAAGCAGTGACTCTCTGTGGTCCCTGCATCTGCACCTGTCTCCCAGGTCCAGCACTATTTGAGTTCCTGTCCTGGCTTCCTTCAAAGATGCACTGCTATATGAAAGTTTAAGCCCAATGAACCCATTGCTCCCCAGCTTGCTTTTGGACATAGTGCCTCATTGCAGCAATAGAAATCCTAAATGAGACAGCATTAAAACCTGTCTGAATGGTATTTCTGTAATAATGTCTGCCACAGTATGTGTATAGAGGCTCTGTATTTGAGGCTAAGTTTGCCTTTGGCTGTTGTTTGTTTGTTTTTTAAATAAAAGTACTGTAGGATGAATGTTTTTATTAATTAAGACAGCTAGGTCAGATATTGAAATTCTTATACACAATGTGACAGTACACAGATGTGGAATATTTGGGGTGGCTAGGTTATGAAGGTGGCCTTATAATCGAAACTACAAATATCTCCCTTGCCTTTCCACTAGTAACTGGATGACAAGACCCGTAGAAGACAGATGTCTTTGACTTGGAAAGCCAGACCAGAGAATATCTTGTTGCCTTGGAACTTTCACTTCCCAGCCCTAGGCAGGAATCAGTCAGCCTGACATCACATTGAGATACTGAAACTAGATGACAGCTTTTCCTACAGTGGCACAGACACTACAAATGGGCCTGTGACTCACACAAAGAAGTAAATTTCTTTGTACCTGAGCCAATGGAAAGACTGGGCAAATGTGTCCTTGGCTTTGGGCCCTTTTCAGCTGTGTAGAGTGCATGCTAGATAAAAAGGCACATGGAGCCCTTGACACTCATAGGAGCAGCGGACCATTTGTGTCAGATCCTCTCTCTTCTGAATTTTTTTGTCTGATGGCAGCCAGGACATACATATGCCCTTTGATGGCTAGTGTTATTTGTCAACTGAATCTAGAAATAGGTCTGTGGGGGTGGGAGTGGGGCGCCTTGGTCAGGGTAATTGACATGGGAAGACAGGTCTCGATTAACAGTAGGACTTTTTCTTAGACAGAGGATCTTGGGCTATATAAAATGGAGAAAACAAGCTGAGTAGTGGGAAGCAGTTTCCTCTCTCTGCTTCTTGTTTGTGTAGGTGATATGAATGGTGCTTTAAAGTCACGCTGCCTTGACTTACCCTTAATGATAGACTGTACCTCTTACTGTAAGCTGCATAAACTCTTTCTCCATTAAGATGCCTTTGTCAGGGTGATTTATCCTAACAGCAGGAAAGCAAAACACTCTAAATCCTCATGCCAAGGACTTCCAGGTGAGATTTTCAAAAGGCCCCCATTACAATGTCAAGCAAACAAGCCAGAATATTATAATTTATTATATAATATCTTTTTAGGGTTCTTGTTTCTCCAACAAGGTATTGTCTTCATATTTAGAGGTACTTATAGGACCGGATAGAAATGATGAGGGAACATTCACTGACTTCTCATTTTGTCTTTAGCGAGTAGGCCACTTTGTCCAACTTTAGGACATTTGAATAGGAACATCTTAAGAGTCTAATAGTCATTTTCTGCTGCTATCAGAGGCAACAGTGTTACCCATTAGAAGAACTGTGTAGTTTGGGTTCTATTATCCCACACCTTTTGGGGACAAGAGAAAACAAATGAACACTTATTGAGCACCTGTTAGGTAAAGTTTGTACTGTTCAACAGTGCATCTTAATCTCCTTAGAATGCCATTTGTCTGAGAACTAATTCTCCATCTTTTCTTCCCAAATAACTGTTCTAAAGCTCACCATCTTCTCTTCTATTTAGGAATATTTGATAGAATTCAAATCTATATGTCAGTTTAATTCTTGGGAACAATTTAGAAAAGAAAGATATATTTCTAGTGCAGGTATTTTTGACAGTTACATGATTATGTGAAAAGTGTCAGATTTATTTGTGGGCTTGAGATTTCAGAGTTTCAAATTACCTGTGGATGTTTGCTGTTTCACAAAATGGATTTTATGTCCACTATCGTTGCTACACAGAGAATAATAAGAGAGCAAAGAGTTGCCCTAGCAACAGCCAGATGACCAAATGCAAGATTTTTTCCAAGTACATGCAAAAGCATTGGATTCTGGGATGCTGTTTCAGGTAAACTAGACTTTCTGATGAGTTACCATCAGCCTCTTTCACTTAACCATGTTCTCACACATTTGGGAAGATCTTTAAGAAATAAATATTTCAAACCTAACATTTTAAGGTACATCATGAACCCTTCTCCATGTAGTAGGTTATCAATTGCAGACATGGCCTGGAACAGCAGCCATACCTGTGACACAGGTACAAAAGGAAGCAAGCAGGCTTAAATGCCACTCATAGGCAGCCATGATTACACTAACATTGGAATTTGGGGACTACTTCCTAGGTTGCTCTTGAGAAGGCATGGGAACAAGATGGTTTTCCTTATATAAAGAGTCAGATAGGGAACCTTGGTAGGCAGAAGACAGGTCTGGGAGGTTGAAGGATGTCAAGTGCTCCATTCAGTGTGAGGTCTGAGTATGTGTAAGGAACCAAGAGATATCCCTCAGCTGTCCTCTTGAACTTCATACACAAGCTTTGGGTATGCTGACCTTGTGTTTTTGGCTAACACATGCCTGCAACCACTAAGGGAAGGAAGACAGTTAGGGGACAAAGAAATAACAATTATCACAGCCTGTGGTGGCTGAGGAGCCTAGTAGATTAAGTAGTTCTCCTTTGTTGAGTGGAGGGAGCTCAGAGCTTTAGCTTCTGAACAGAACCATTAAATGGACAGGGATAGAAATGGTCAGCCTCCACAAGGATTTCAAAGTTGGAGTTTATCATTGAGACCAGCACAAGACAGAGAAAGAGCTTTTCTCTTAATGCTGAAAGAGAGAAAATGGGAAGATGAAATTTTATCTTCTGGATTTTTTTTACATTGACACCTGTACTGAGAACATGAGTTCAACAAAACTTTCCCGTCCTTCTTCATTTTCAATTAATGATGTCATATTTATCTAAAATTGATAAGATTTGAAAATGAACTTCACTGTTATTGCAGGCAATATATAAATTACATCCACAGAAGTGCACACCACACGGTTTGACACATGATAAAAAAAATCAGGATAAATACACCTCCTTTCACTCACATGGTATATACTCACTTATAATTGGACATTAGAGCAACAGGGATGTTCTCTGAAAGTCTTCACTTACCAAAAGATTGAGATAGATGTGGGGACATCCTATTGGGATTCTAAGTGATAGAAGTACGGGAGAATGGGAAAATAGAAGGACACAGAGGGTCCTAGAAACCTACAAGAAGAACTTCATGACAGGCAAATCTGGACCGGGGCAAGGGGCAGGAATCTACTCAAACTATGGCACCAACCAAGGACAATGCATGCAGTAAATATTAAACTCCTACTCAGATCTTGCCAATGGACAGGTCATTCTCCACAGTTGTGTGGCGTGAGGACTGACTGACATGAATTCTGGTTCCCCATATTTGGTCCCTTCCCCTTCTTGGGGAGACCTGGTAACACTCAGAGAAAGAATAGGAAAGCTACCAAGATGATACTTGATAGGCTGTGACCATATGGTGGGGGAGGAGGTCTCCTTCTGTCACAGACCTAGGGGAGGGGAATAGGGTGAAAGAGGGAGGGAAGGAGGAACGGGAGGAGACCAGTAAGGGATAAAAATTGAGATGTAATCTGAATAAATTAATAAAAATACACCTCCGTTCACTACTCCTCCTTTTTATATCTCTGTTTTTTCCTTGATTATTTTTATGACTAAGGGAGATATTATTTTAGCTATGTCTAGTCTCAAGCAGGTTGTTGAATTTATATCTACAAAATCTATGTGTTGGCATAGCCGTGACAGACTCTTTCAAGTCTTACAGCTCATTTTCACCATCATGATTGTTGATAGCAAATTCTTGAAGCTGAAATATTTTCTGACCACATCTCCCCCTCTTGTCACACATGGAGGCCCTTGTTTACTGTGAGAACTTATTGCTGAGTCTATTACTGATAGAGTTGATGCTAGTGTTGTATAAAAACAAGCTCAGACTATATTCTAGGAAAACAAAGGAGGTGTGTGCTTGGGAAGGCTCTAGAGACCTGAGAACTGAGTATGTAATCAGAATCCTGGCTGGAGCTCTGATTTGTCTTAGGGCACCATGACATAGGAAGGTATGATTTGCCCAAGCCTAGAAATAAGTGCCAGATACAACCAGACATTGTTGACAACAGAGCATGCATCTTCAACAGCACACTTAATTATATACATTGGCACAAATACCTCAGGAAAGAAGAGGGGTTTCAAATGAATGAGCTCCAACAATCTGTCATTCTTCCACGGGAGCTACTGCTTTGATGTTTCAAAAGTGTAGCTATAGTTATATATAGCATACTCAAGTGCACAAACCTACTTTAATGGCCCGTTGTCCTCAATCTAAACTCTTACATCTGTCTGCACAGATCAACAGAAGCCATACAGTTAAAGTTACTGCTGGGCATCTGAGGCAAAGACATTAGCTACCTACATTGACTTCCTTAGATCTCCAAGATCTTCATCCGAAGCTGAAGCTGTGAATAGGATTACTGGTGACTCTGGGCGGGGGTGGGGGGTTGGGGGTAGAGGAGGGTGTTCTGTAGGGATTCATTATCCATCTGTCACAATAAGTATTGCGCCTAAGGCTTGCTCATTTGGGAGACCTGTGGAGAGTTCACATACACAGATAAGGTTCTTAGAAATCCAATGAAAGGATTATGCCTTCTGTCACTTGGCCCTGCCTGAGAACCAGACGAACCAGCAATCTTATAACCACATCTCTGTTTCTAATGGATGGCCTGTTGCACCTAAAGGTATATTTATTTTTCTCTTTATTTCCCTCTACTGAAGAATAGTAAATTTTGAATAGAGAAATCAAAATGGTTCTTTGGCTTAAGAATGTGAAAAGATGAAAATGAAAAGATCCATTTTCTAGGCAGAATTTCTTTTTTTATTAATTTATTCATATTACATCTCAATAGTTATCCCATCCCTTGTATTCTACCATTCCTCCCTCCCTCCCATTTTCCCCCTACTCCCCTCCCCTATGACTGTGACTGAGGGGGACTTCCTCCCCCTTTATATGCTCATAGGGTATCAAGTCTCTTCTTGGTAGTCTAGGCAGAATTTCTATAGCAATAGTTCACTGAAGCATCAACCCAGGGCAACTTCTATGGTGTGTGTCATGCAGACATGGAGGAAACATGACCATTGTTTGAGAGCTACACTGCACAGTGGACTAAGTCAAGATCCAGCAGAAGACAAAAATAGCAGCATCTTATTGGTCCATGAACTACCTAGTAGGAAGCAGTGTTCCTTAGGAACAGTTTTCAAAATTGATTGTGAGCGCTCAAGGGATGCTAAAGGTTATCTATTATGATATGGATGGAAAACATCCAGTCTTACATTTCAATGTTTCCTTTTAAAACAATGAGACTATAGCTGCAAACACACAACTGGACCCTAATGAACAAACCTGAAACTATAGTTCTCCCCAATTATGAAAGCCTAAAAATCATGCATGACCTTATATGCTGAAAATTCAACACCATAAAACTTTTCTCATGTACATTTATTTTTATAAATTTTTATTTATTATAATTCATTCACATTACATCCCAATTATTATCCCCTTCCTCTTGTCTTCCTATTGCTACTCTCTCTTCCTCTTCTGACCTAATACCCTTATTCCCCTCCCCAGACATCTGACAGGGGGAGGGGATCCTCCACTGTCTGGCCACAGCCTATTAGGTCTCATCAGGATAGCTTGCATCCCCTTCTTCTGTGCCCACAAAGCCATCTTTGCCAAAGGGCAGTGATCAAATCGTAGGCACCAGAGTGCACGGCAGAGATTCAGCTGCAGCCCCCACCCATGGAGAATCAGTTGTTCTCATCCTGAGTGAGGTAACCCAGACCCAGAAAGACATGCATGGCATATACTCACTTATAAGTGGATATTAGCCCAATATAGATGTCCTCTGAGAGACTCTACCCAACTGGTGATTAGGCCAGATACTGGGACTCGATGCCAGACTCTGGATGAAGCACTGAGAGTTGTATGGAAGAGTAGGGGGAATGGAAGTACCCGGGGGGGGGCGGGTCTGGAACTCCACAGGAAGACTATTAAGGCCAGCAGATAAGGTCCTTCACAAACTGATGAACCAACCAAGTACAATGCATGCAGAGACCCTAGACTGCACATGGGTACAGTTTATTTAAACCACAGCATCAAATTACCTATAGACTCTATGTATAAGGTATATGCAAAGCATAAATGAACTTTCTGTTTATACTTTTCACAAGGTTATCTTAGTATAAATGTACCAATATCACAAATTCAAAAAGAATATGACATCCGAAAAATTTGGTCAGTGTTTAATGGATAGGTTAATATTGGAGTTGTTGTTTGGAGGACATGTCAAAAGGCCCTACCTTCAGTGTTACTAAGGGAACATCAGAGATCCAAGAAGATGCTATTTCACAGTGGGGTGCTAGGCTTCATTAACTCTGGTACATAATCTCATTTTTTTAGTCTTCATGTGTCTGGGTAATGGAGTCATTACTGCTTTAACTAAGTTAACTTTCTCATATGGACAACTATTTTGTTTGTCAACATATAAAACTCATTCATGTTAATGAGGTTTAGTGTGATACTCCGTAGATGTATACAGTGTGTATTGATCAAATCTAGCCACCTATGTTCACTCACTTCTATTTTATTTTTGGTTAACATTTTATTTTCTACTTATGAAGAAGAACATGAGGTGCTTGTCTTTGTGCATCTGGCTTAGTTCACATGAACATATTTTTTTTGCAATTCCTGAAGAAAAATTATAGATTTAGAGAATACCATGTAGAATACAGGCAAAAGAAAATAATGCTGAAATGATAGTTTCAAGACACACACACACACACACACACACACACACTTCTAATATATATATATTAGAAGTAAAAGCAGTGACCATGTAAAAATATTTGAATAAAACTTGCCAAAAAGAAAATCAAATTTGTGTGGAAGGTCATTTGAGAAGTCTTTTAAAATACCATCATAAAAGGAAAGCTTTCCTAGTTATGCTTTGCTTTTAAGTATTGGCTAGTGATAGAACAAAGCTAACATGCAGGAAAGCTATTTTAAATGGTTAATTTCATGTTCACATAACCTTTTAAAATATAGTTTCCATATATTTTTAAATAGCCATGTTGAAATAAAGCATTATATAAGTCTATAAAAGTTAGAATATAGAATGTACATATTGGAGGAAACTATTCAAATAATTTTGATGGTTATCAACACAAGTGAGAGTTGGTTGTTCTATGGAGCTATAATAATCACAAGGAAAAAATGAAATGTCAATAGACCCTAATTCTTCTTAATCTACCCATTTAGCCACTCAAAATTATAATTAACATTCATGGAGTAGAGATGTTGTTTTAATCATTTTATTCAGGAAATGCTACAAAAATGCAGTTTTACCATTTAGCAATTGAATACATTTATTTCTACAGAAGGAAAATGTGGACTTGCTATGATATTTTGGTTACAATAGGATTTATTTGGTAGAAGACATATCATCACTTGCCAATCTGTTCCCATTGTTTGCTTAGAAAAGTGTGTGTCTCACAGAGAAAACAAACGTCCAGTGAGATAAAGCCAGTGTCCACTAACCTACATGCTAAGGAGAGAAGGTTTAGGGTTATCCTGATAGTTTCAGGATCTGATAACTTCTCCAGAGATAATTTCAGTTGAGCACAGAGGGAATGCTAGTCTCTCTTGTGAACATGTGGAAGGTCTTATGGCTAGCGACAATCGGAGAGTGGATTTGGGGCTGAGTTTTAATCAAGAGAAAGACATGGGATTCAGAATGATAGTGTCATAGAAACACCAGTTGTATATGCTGATTCAGTCAGAAATGATAGAAATATGTGAGGTCTTTTCAGCAAGAAGATTGAAAACAAGAGCTTTGGTTACAAAGTCTAAATTCAGCAAATCTTTGATTAAATGCCTGCTATGCATGTCTGTGTTGTAAGTGAAGACTTCCTACTGAAATGTAAAATAGATGGGAGTTTCTCAATACTTTGGTAAAGCTGGAAAGGGGAGGAGGATTGATTCTGAGAGTTTGAAAGCTACGGGAAAGTAAGTAACAATTAAGATAGTCTTTAAAAGCTACCAAGACAGGTTATGTATATAATTCTGTGCAAAGGATGGGGTAGATGAGGGTAGGAGCTACTTTATTTTGTATTAAAGATATGATCAAGGGAAGACGATTGATCCAGTCATGTTTAAATTTGTAAAATGACAGTTTGACCAAATCTCCTAAAGTAATAAAATCAAACTGTAGAGGAGCAACAGCAACCACACACCCCAGATCCTTGAGACAAAGCCAACAGATATACTCTCTTCTTTCCAATATTTACTCCATCCTAAGCATTCCTAACCACCACCACCCTCCCATTATGGAAACCACTTGTTTCTTTGTATAATCTGCTCAAGGAAAATGGAAATCACTTGAAAGACTGTAAGGAGCAAAGTGTTTTATACAGAAAATGACCGCCCATCAGATCCCTCATGGAGGTGATAGGAAAGCTAATGGCTTCTAGGAAGACAGACTGCTGCATAATAATCAGAAACATCCACCAGCACCTCAGCTGCATGAATGACCAAAGTTAGTCAGTCACTAGGAGGTGCCCCAAACTAAAGCAATTTCTACCAACACTCATATGGCTGCATACATCTCTCACAGATGATGTATTACCATTTCTGTTGCTGATCAATCTTCCAAGCCTCTTGTGAGTGCCTCTCTTTGGCAGAATTTAAGCTGGAAGTTTTCTGACTGAGCAATGAATCCCCTTTGCTTAAACCCCTGGACAGATAGTCATGTTAGCCATCATTCTGTCATTGTAAGAAAGTACCTGGGAGAATAGACTTACTTTGGCTCATAGTTTCAGAGGGCTGAGTTCCTGATCACGTAATCTGTAGTTTTGGACCTATTGGGCCACACTATATCTTGGAGAGAATGTATGACAGGAAACTCCCACTCATTTGATGGTGGTCACAAAGCAAAGAGAGACACAGGGTTTCAATATCTCCTTCAAAGACACATTTCCAGTGGCCTAACTTCCTTTGGCTAGGCGCCATGACTCAAGGATTGTGCTACTTTCCAACCACACCACATGCTAGCAACTAGGCCTTTAGCATGCAGGCCTTTGGAAGACATTTAATATCTGATCTATAGCAGTGGTAGAATACAGAGGAAGTCAACTGGTGCTTATACCTTAGCACGTTCATGCTTTCTCATGTAATACCAGTACAAAACCATAGGAGTATAGATTGATAAACCCGAACCAAGGTAAAAATAACACAGCTAAAAATATATATATAATGCACCTAATGTACACAGGATCCTTTCTCCTTTTAAATATATTATAATTTATTCAGATCACATCCCTATTGTTATCCCCTCCCTGTATCTTCCTTTTCCCATCTCCCTCCCTCTTCTGCCCTACTCTCCTCCCCTAGGCCTCTGTCAGAAGGAAACCTCCTCCCCCACCCCGTATGGCCACAGCCAGCAAGATTCATCCAGATAGACTGTATCCCCCTCCTCTGTGTACCCCCAGAACCTTCCCTCCATGGGAAATTGATCAAATTGGGGGCACCAGAGTTCATGTCAGAAGCAGTCTCCACTCCCCCTACAACCTATCCTTTCTTAGCAACACAGCATTCTATGGACTCAGCTGTCTCCCTCTAGATCACATGGCTGCCTAGGAACCTGCATCCCTGCCACTATCCAGCATGGCAAGAGAGTATTGTAATGCAGATCACTAACTTGGGAGAAAGATCACTATTCAAAGTACAAACTCTGGATCTATTCCACATTTATTACCCTGTACAAAACTAAGTCCAAGTGGATCTATGACCTTAATATAAAACCAGAAACACTAACTCTATTAGAAGAGAAAGTGGGGAAAAGCTTGAACTAATTGGCACAGAAAACAACTTCTTGAACAGAACATCAAAAGCTCAGGATCTGGGATCAACAATTAATAAATGGGACTCCATAAAATTGAAAAGCTTCTGTATGGCAAAGGACATTGTCAATAAAACAAAATGACAGTCTACAGACTGGGAAAAGATCTTCACCAACCCTACTTCTGATGATATATATCATATATGTATATATATGATATATATAATCCAATTGGATATGTATATTACATATATATGTAATATGTAATATATTTAATATATACATAGCCAGTATATCCAATATATTACATATATATAAATAACTCAAGAAATTAAGCACCAACATACCAAATAATCCAATTAAAAACAGGGTACAGAACTAATTGGAGACTTTTCAACAGAATAATACCAAATGGCTAAGAAACAATTAAAGAAATGCTCAATGTCCTTAGCCATCAGGGAAATGCAAATCAAAATGGCTCTGAAATTATACCTTAAACCTATCAGAATGGCTAAGATGAAAACTCAAATGACAGCACATGCTGGCAAGGATGTGGAGGAAGAGGAACACTCTTCCATTGCTAGTGGGAGTGCAAACTTGTACAATCACTTTGAAAAGCAATCGGTGCCTTCTCAGAAAATTGGGAACCACTCCTGGGTATATTCCCCAAAGATGCTCTACCACACAACAAGACCATTTACCCAACTATCTTCATGGTGACATTATTCATAATAGCCAGAAACTTGAAACAACCCACATGTCCCTCAACTGAAGACTAGATAAAGAAACCATGGTACATCTACCCAATGGAATACTATTCAGCTGTCAAAAACAAGGACATCATGAAATATGCAGGAAAATGGATGGAGCTGGAAAAAATCATCTTGAGTGAAGTAACCCAGACCCAGAAGGACACACATGGTATATACTCACTTATAAGGTGACATTAGCCTCATAATACAGGATAACCACACTACAATCTAGAGACCTAAAGAAGCTAAGTACCACAACAAGGAGGACTGTAGGAAGGATGCTTAGTTCTCATTCAGAAAGTCAAATAGAGTAGACACTGGAAGCAGTCGAAGGCAGAAAACAAAATGAGAGCCTACCATAGATTTTCTCTGGAAGACTTCATCTGCAAGAGATCAAAACAGAAGCTGAGTCTCACAGTCAAACTTTGGACAGAAATCAGAGAGTATTATGGAACAGTAAGGGGACTGAAGTATCAGGAGGGCCCTTAATAAGACCATCAGAGCCAACAAATCTAAGCCCGGGGGGTGAGTAGGTGTGGAGACTGATGCACCAAACAAAGACCATGCAAGGAGAGGACTTAGGCCTCCCACTCAGATGTAGCTGATAGGCAACTCATCCCCCATATGAGTCCCCTATTAAGGGGAGCAGGGGCTGTCCCTGCCTTGGACTCTGTTGCCTGCACTTTGATCATTTCCTCCTTGTCAGGGCCTTATCATGCCACAGAGAAATAGGATGCAGACAGTTCTGATGAGACTTGATAGGCTGGGGTCAATTGGTAGGAGAGAAAGGCTTCTCCTCTCTGAGGACTAGGGGAGAGGAATAAGAGAGTGGAGGGAGGGAGGGTAGGATCAGGAGAAGACTAAAGAGGGACATATGATTGGGATGTAAAATGAATAGAATTTTAAAAATAAATTTAAATTTAAAAATGTTAACAGAAAAAAGCAAAATACTAACTGTGGTTTCTATGGAATGGGCATCATTTTCACATCTTTATAAAGGCAAGAACAATGTATGTGACACCGTTGTAAATCAGAAACATCCCACACTCAGAATAAATCATGTGGCTCTCCAATGGAATATTGTATTTAACTTAACTAATGTGAACTGATAACACACTTATTACTGAATTAAAGTCCAAGAAAATCTCCTCTCTTGTTCTTTAGGGTGTCTACATGTTCTGTACTGGTGTCTGCAATCAGAGAGAGAGAGAGACAGAGAGACAGAGAGAGAGAGAGAGACAGAGAGGCAGAGAGAGACAGAGAGAGACAGAGAGACAGAGAGAGAGACAAAGAGAGACAGAGAAAGAGACAGAGAGAAAAAGACAGACAGAGACACAGACACAGACAGAGAGACAGATTCAGAGACACACAGAGAGTGTGTTTGTGTGTTTCTGCTCCTGTTCTGTGGTAATCTGCTGTCCACACATACCACATACCTCCTTGCGCTCCTCAGAGTTGTTTGGTCTTCTGTGGTTATCCTGACTGACATAGGGTGTTAAGTAACCATCTTATATGAGGAACACATCCACATCATATGGCCACAGGTGCAATTTATACTCAGATTTTTAAAAAATGAGATTTATGCTCCCATGTTGATTTACTCATTTCAGTGTCTAACTGAGACCTTGGGAAGATTATCCTTAGGGCTGAAGACATTGTGAAAGACAGTGCCTGTGCAGTGTCTCAGATTACTGGCTCTAGACAAACTCAGTTTCTAAGCTGCTGTTCCCTGAGGAAAAATATTTCTTGAAATCTGAAGTTCAACTGTGATGGGCAGATCTGGGCCCAGAGGTTCTGCTCAATCTATGGCACCAACCAAGGACAATACGTGCAGTCATCATCAAACCCCTACTCAGATCTAGCCAAGGGATAGGACATTCTCCACCGTTAAGTGGAGACTGGGGACTTACTTTCACACGAACTCTGGTGCCCCATATTTGGCCATGTCCCCTTGCTGGGGAGGCTTGATGGCACTCAGAGGAAGGATAGCAGGCTACCAAGAAGAAACTTGATGCCTTAGCATCATATTCAGGGGGAAGAGGTCCCCCTCAGTCACAGTCATAGGGAAGGGGAATGGGGTGAAATTGGGAGGGAGGGAGGAATGGGAGGATGCACGGGATGGGATAGCAATTGAGATATAATATGAATGATTTTATTTTTCAATTAAAAAATTGTTCATTTTGAAAAAAAAAAAAAAGAAATCTGGAGTTCAGAGAAATGTGGCTATCTACATCCTTGTCAAAGAGTTCCACAATGAGGGAAAGTTTACTTTCAGTTCTTTTATTTCTTCCACATAGAACTAATGAGTACCATAATGTGATCCAATTCTAACAACTGAATAGAACATGCTATGGCTTGTATAGACATGGAGAGCTAGGTTGGAGCAACAGGTGTCACTTTCTTTGCCTTCTGCTGCATTTCAACAATGTCATCTGTGTCAGTGCTCCAAAGAAAGGAGCTTAAGATATAGTTCTAGAAGTTAAGGTGCTTGCTGCCAAACCTAACAACTTGAGCTGCAATATGGGAGGACAAAACTGACCTCTGACCTCCACATATATGCAATGGTACACACACACACACACACACACACACACACACACACACACACACACACACACTAACCAATGAAAACTGAAGACATGAAGACATTTGCTTACATTTCAAGATTATAGAAATTATAAATGAAAACTTAAGACAGGGCTTAAATCATAATTCAAGACACTGTACAGTGATGATCCACATTTCCTGGGAGTCTGATGACTGGAGAGTTCCTTGGCAGAAGGCAGAAAGGCCTCCTCTCTGGCAGCACCATGGTAGTTCCCTCCTGAGCTGTGAAAGATCAGCACAAAGGAAACAATCAGGACCTGCCTGGGACTGGTGCACTTTCCTGGAACTCTCTTCTCATGGAGTGCTGAAGTGAGTCATATTGATCTAGAAAGTACTGGTCACGACTGACATTTCCTTTCACTAAATTAAAGAAGAAGAGAGAATGTTGATGAATTGAATGTCTCGACATTTATCTTGGGCTGACATTTTGATTTTTTTTAAAGAAAATGTATTTCTTAACTGTACCCTGCAGATAGAAAACTCTATTGTTCTAGTCATTTGTTGTTGGAGTTTCGGAAGAAGTCATCAAGCTTCCAGCATGCTGATTTTGCAGATTGTCATAATTTGCCAGGTTCTGCAACAGCTTTGTATAAATGACAAAACATAGAGCACACAGAGAGGAGACGCAGGCAGAAATAGGTAAAATTAACCCAGGTGCAGAGCTGTATATTTGGACTAAATCTTTGAAACAATTGCTTCAAGTTGGGCACCAGAAAGCCGTATCACAATACAGCAAGTCATTAGATTAAACACAATTATAATTTCCTAGCAAGATGGCCATGGAAACATATTATCATGTGCAAAGCAGTTAATAATATCATAGCAGAGAGTTAGAGGAAGCAGGTAACCAAAGTGTATTACAAACACATAGTTATGACCGTAATAACATTATAATCTACATTGGATATGGATGGGCCCAAATGATTGTTTCACAGGGAAAAGACCAAAGGGCCATATTGTCGTTATTAAAATCTTCTCAGAGAGTGATGCCTTACAGTATCCTGTGACCAACAAAGGAGATCTTTGCTAATGCTTAATTGGGTGACTAGCTGGTTAAAATGTAACGGTGAGAGACTAGGAAGTCACCTGGTAAACATTACAGTTTTTGGGCGAAGAGAGAGAATCAACGATCCATTGGGAACCAAGGCTATGTATGACCTCTAGCTAGTTAGGCTTGGACAACCCTTTTCAAGCATCACCTCAGACAGACCCAGAGCCAAGCAGTGTTGGTGTTGGATGGTTAGGATGGGCTGATGGTCAGATGATCATTCTCAGGTGTGACACTGGTTCTTGTGTCTGCACACAGCCTTTTGTTGAATATACATGCACTGGTCTTTCTAACCCTTTAGTGCCTCAGGAGAAACTATTCTCCTTGGGAACACATTTGATGAAAGATAAGGATGACAGGGAAAGGATTATTCTAACTTGGAAGTTTTATTCAAATATCGTGTAACATTCCTTATAGGTCTCAGTAGGCTACACAACTGTATTGTATAGTTATTTTATAATCATTTGTGCCTATATATTTTTCTATTTGTTCTCCATGTCTATACTAATTTCTTCTATCAATTTCCCTGGGAAATTGTTGTTTCTAATTATTTTGCCTTCCTATGGGCAAATGAGCTCTGTGGAGGAATAGTTGAGACTACATGTATCCCTTAGTTGAAAGACTCTTTTTAGGGCTTTCTGTACATGATTCTCTCTAGCTTCAATCTACTATTTTCCCCACCACTCCTTCCCTTGGAATTATAACAGTATCCCACTACTAGCCACAAGGCGTTTTATTAAGTCTTTAACTCCTCGCAGCTCAACTCATATGTTTATCAGCGATTTGTTTGTTAAGAAAGCGCTAAGTAATGTAGTATGTTACATATAAGGATGCTGGCCAACCCAACACACACATGCACCATTGAATTAGTGTTCCACTAGTCCTAGTCTCACGGAGTCAATTTATGTGCACACAACATTCCAGGAAAATGGCTTGCATTGTCATAATTTGTTAACACTTACCCAGAAAGCATTTTTCTTTCAACAGTCAATGATCTGTGACCTAGAACCTACTATGGCCAAGGGACTATTTTTACTGCCATGGGGTAGGAGAACAACAAATTATAGTGTAATAAATCTCAAAAATCATGCAGCATATACTTCCAATACAAAACAAGTGTCCACTAATCTTTTATACTAAAAAAATAATATTTGAATGGTGATTATGTGTCTATATGTAGATAAGTGTGTACATACATATATGTATGGACATATCTAACTGGATTAATAGGTGTATATTAAATTATTGATAAATATTATACATACTCTCCTCTTATTTCCATGACTAACTCTTGGGGCTCAAATTGCTCACCCCGATTTAGATAATTTGAGTTCGGCAAGCATATTCACAAATGTGATCACCTAAAGTTTAAAATTTTGGTCCAGAAGAAGTCTGGCCTGCATCATGTAATACCTATGCAAACTTTATCAAGGTGTTTTACCTCTATGAACCTCAGTTTTCTTTTATACAACTTGGAGATATTCTTAGTATGTATTTTTGAAGAGTTGTTTAAAGAGTACAGGAAAGATCCCCTTTGTATAACGTGTACAGTAAGCACAGAGAAGATGCTATCCACGTTGCTAATCCCACCTACATTTCTTAGTGTAGATGGGCATGCCTGATGGTCTTTGTGGGACAACAGGCTATAGCTTCCTTTCTGGATCATACTGATAAGCATTAAGGATATGGATCAATCTGTGTAGAAGAGAGTTGGAAAAAAATTACACAGAGTAGCAGGGTTTCACTGAGAAGCTGGTACATAGGCATCACCCTACTCTAGTTAAATATCTGGAGAGAAGTTAAGGATTTCAAAACACTCATATAACCCACCAGCTACCAAACTCCAATAGCATGGCTACTATACAGAGCAACCCACCCTGCCTAGTATTTGAGTATTTGTTCTGTAGATGATGGCCTACCCCTGAGAGGCATGGTCGGGACGATAGAACGAAAAGCAATGCAATTGGATCAGTTCTTCAAGATTTAAATGCTTTCTTCTTGAGTAATGACACAGGAAGTGCATGAGAATGTGAGTGTGCAAGGAGCTGTGGCCCAGAGCTATTGTGAATAGATAGACATACTTTGAATAAACAGGGCACATGAAAAACCTGTGCATAGATGTTTCTAATTGTACATTATTCAAGTGCACTGCAGAAATATTTTCACTTTTAGTTTTAAATATTTCCATTAATAACACCAAATTTATTGACTATACGTGTGTCAGTTACTGTGTTATATTTCCTATTTGCCTGAGTTAATTATGGTTGTTAATTTATTTCAGAGATCAGGTAATATACTGAGAAAATAAATAAACTGTCAAATATCATGTAACTAGGGAATAGCACATAAGTAGAGACAGCACTGACTAATAGTGGTTTTTTTGTTTTTGTTTTTGTTTGTGTGTTTTTTTTAACCACACTGCTCTTTTATTCAAAGAAACATCCCCCCTTTTAGCACAGTGTTGAAACAACCACCAAAAAAAAAAAAAAAAACAGAGAAATTTCCGCAGGTAAAGGAGTGAAAAGAACATGCATTACACATCATTGTCAGCATAATCACGCCATGAAGCGGGAAGGGGGCAAAGAAGCAGTCAGTTCTTATCAGTATGAGGCTCAGTGTAGTTGACTCAACAAGCAAATTAGCTCCATATGAGTAAAGCAGTTTCTTATCTTTCACTTGTGTCCAGAAGCAAAATGTTCTGAAAAGACAGTTTGGAGCTGGGTCTACATTACATGATTACCACTTCCTGCTCTTCCGTGTCATCTTACACAATAGATTACGTTTCTCTTGGCCTCACAGTCCTTATCCAGAAGCTGGGAAAACAGCGCATCTCTTTGAGACAAGTGCTAAATAATATATGATACAGAACATATTAACAAAGGATATGTAATTGTATGACCATTCCTAGTTGTATTTTCTTATATTGCATTCTACTCTACAGAGTTACACCTCCAGTGACAGGGATGACACTGCTTCTCTGCGATTCCTATCTAGCCCATTACATAACAAATGATAGAGACATGAACATTTCATAGCACAATGCTTGCCCACAGTCAGCTCGTCAGATGAAATCATACTAATTTTAATACCTAATTTGCGTCGTTGGACTTTGTTTGTAATGGATTATGACTCACGGTTTATTGAGAGTTTACCTCTGTGGGGTAAGCACTGATGAGCCTTCTCTCAAACAGAAACCTATGAATTGTCTTTCCAGATGTCTCCTCATGTTGTCCCAAAGGTCCTGAGTTCAATTCCCAGAAACCACATGGCGGCTCACAACCATCTATAATGAGATCTGGTTCCCTCTTCTGATGTATAGGCACACATGAGGGCAGAATACTGTAAAATGAATGAATGAATGAATAAAACCACTTCTCAATGTCCTGTATTTATTTTCCAAAGAAGGCTAAGTTCTCCATACAACATGAAAACTACATACTAAAAGAACATCCATCTGGTACTGGTTTCAGGTGGGAGACTTCTTTCACAGTCCAGATGGGGTTCCTCACTTTTTTGCTATTGTGAGTTAGCTGTAGCCTGCTTTGCCATAAGTCTCTGGTATCAATGTAGCAGAAAGCTCTCTCCTGACTTGAAACTAAATGACAACATATAAATTGTTTTAAGTTTTGTGCTGTTAATCATTGAGATATTAATGGAAACAATGGGACACAAATGTTGGATTAATATGCCCCTTTTGGTATATGATTTTTTCTTTTCTTTCTTTCTTTCTTTCTTTCTTTATTTATTTATTTATTTAACTCACTTTACGTCCTTGTCAGAGCCTCATCTTTCATTTGCTTCCAGTCCCACCTGCTCTCCCTCTCCCCTCCGCTGTTCCTCAGAAAAGGGGAACCCCTACTTCCCATCTATCTGAGCTCATCAAGTCTCACCAGGACTTCCCCCCCCCATATGTTCTTTCTCCCCTGTGGGCCTGGCAAGGGGAAAGTAATTGAAAAGCTGGCAAAAAAAGTTCATATCAGAGTCAGTCCCTGATTGATTATTTTAACCTACAAATTGTCTGTACTTCCATTGTATTTGTAGAAAGGGAGACATCCTGCTCCAGTTCCCACTGCAGTAGATAGGTCAGGTGTCTTTTTGTTAAGAAAAATGTCCACGTTCCCTTTCTCAGATAATGGGGGTCATGATTGTTCTGTACGGTGTTTAATAGGTGCCTTTAGAACTTGCATATTGGTCATGATTGTATCTCTGTGTCTTGGAAGCCAATGAATCCTTAGTAAATAGCAGTTGAATAAAAGTAAATAGAGGATTAAAAACAGAAACTTAAATGGCTTCTTTGTGTGTTATAGACATTCATTTTTTTCCCTTATACTCACTCTTACTTTTTGCCATGTCTTGTTGGAATTTTGGCATTGTTTCATATGTCTAGAGTTTTAACACTTGCTTATATGGTTAAAGTGATCTTCATAAATAACTTATATTTGAATCCAGTGATAGGGAAGGACATAAACACCAAGGAAAGGGACCCCACAGGGAACAAGACTCTCACCCAAAAAAAAAAAAATCAAAGGATCTAGGTTCATCTATGGTTGGAATTCTGAAAAACTATCCTTGTTTCTTTAAGTAAAAAAAAAATCAAAGGCAGAGGAAAGATTGTTGAAATGAAGCTGCCTGAAATCAGAAGCCAATAACAAGTTGAAAAGTCAGACAGTTTCATGGGAAGAAGGACAGCACTTCAGAAAACAGTATATGCAGGGCCCCTTCTCAGCTTGCTGATATACACTGGAGCTGCCCTACTCCTGGAAACATTGTTTCTGAGCTTTAAAGTGAAAGTTTGCAAAGGGTTGGCCCTCTAGGATTTGAAGAATAACACTAGAGAAAAACACCACAGTAAAGAATAGGGAAAATTTCTTTGAGCTCAACTGGGTATTTCATCCCAATACATGAATAATAACTAAGAACCTTACTTGGGTATGTTGGTTATGAGTGTTGATTTGGATCACACAACGTACACAGGTCTGAGAAGGGGTCACTCTAGGCACAGATACAGCCCTTGAAACTGTTTAATTAGACTGACCCAAGACTGCAAATATGAACTCATAAAGGTCAAATTTCTTTCTCCCTTGACACAGGACATTATCCAGAGAACATTTGTGTTAGTTATTTTCTCACTAATGTGATAAAACACCGTGATGGAAATTTGCTAAGGGAAAAGAAGTTTATTTTGTTTCCTGGTTTCATGGGTTACCGACTGTCATGGCAGAGAAAACATGGCAGCAGTGGTGGCTCTGTGTAAAACAAGAGATTATCACACCCTGGCAAATCCAGAAACAGAAACTGATAGTAGACGTATGGACAGACTATTCTAAAGACCTTCTAAAGGTTGCACAACCTTCTAAACAGTATTCCTGATGAGGGGGGAATGTTTGAACCCATGAGAGTGGGGAGGAGACTTAACTCAAACCTAACAGTAATATTGCGCAGATGGCTTGAGGACTGAGCAGACACAGTGAGAATCAGTTTGCCATCTTAGACACTCACCTCTTTGTCTACAGTTTATCATCCAGTTTGCCAGCCAGTATCATGCTATATGTTTTTCTTAGACTGATTGATTCCAGACCTGTCTTCATAGGGATAATTATGACCCTATCCAAAGACAGAGAAGAAACTTTGTGTGGAGCATGTTTTTCTTCTTCTCAGGTAGATAAAATGCATATAAATAGTTTCTATCCAGGTGGTAGAAATTTGGGTTCCTGATTTTGCTTATGGAGACTTCCATACATTTCTGGAGAATATTTGCACCTGACTCTTTCCCTGGATGGGAGCACAGCTGGTGTGTCCTTTCTGTCTCTGGCCAGCTCCTTCTCTAACAGCCAAAGTATGCTGCTCTTTTGTAAAAGCAGAAGAGGTCAGGCCAGTCGTGCAGTAGCTCCATAGAACTAGACAAAGACTCTCCCAGGGCGCTGGGCACTGGCCTTTCTAATATGGAGATGGGGCAAGGGGAGCTGCGAGATCAGAACAAAGCAAATTGCCTTGCATGGCAATCATGAAAGGAGTTTTAAAAAAGATTTCTTGGGTCTTTGTTGAGAAAGATAACAGCCTTTAAAATACGTCTGACTTTCCTTAAGATCCAAGAGACCCCCGTGATCTCTCTTTGAACTTTGAGTGTTGAGTTTTGAGTGAAAATACCCCGTCAGGGTTCTACAGAGCACTGAAACCAGTAGAAGGCAAAACTCTGCATGTATGTCTGTACATATTTTGGCACATAACAGATACACACAGAAATGCATACACACACACACACACACACACACACACACACACACACACATACAAAATGAAGAACTGATTCATTATTAAAAAGGCACAAAGGTCTGAATATCTATAATAATCAAGCTGGAGATGGGTGCTGATACATGTTTCAGAAATGATCATAATGAGTGAGTTAACCCAGAAGCAGAAAGACTCAAATGGTATATACTCACTTATATCTGCATACTAGCCCAAGGGGCATGTCCCATGAAAGTCTTCACTAACCAGGAAACTGGGACAGAGGGGAGGACATCCTATTGAGACTCTAGATGAGAGAATCATGGGAGAATGGCAAAGTTGAAAGATCCAGAGTATCCTAGAAACCTACAAGAAGAACATTATGATAGGCAGAGTTGGGCCCAGGGGTCCCACTCAAACTATGGCACCAGCCAAGGACAATACAGGCGGTAAACTGCAAACCCCTACTCAGATCTAGCCAATGGACAGGACACTCTCCACAGTTGAGTGGAGAGTGGGGACTGACTTTCACACGTACTCTGGTGTCTCATATTTGACCACGTCCCCTGAATGGGGAGACCTGGTGGTATGCAGAGGAAGGATAGCAGGCTACCAAGAAGAGACTTGATACCCTATGAGCATATACAGGGGGAGGAAGTCCCCTTCAGTCACAGTCATAGGGGAGGGGAGTAAGGGGAAAATGGGAGGGAGGGAGGAATTGGAGGATACAAGGGAGGGGATAACCATTGAGATGTAATATGAATAAATTAATAAAATAAAAATTTTAAAAAAGTTTGTTTTAGTTTAAAAGTAAGGGAAACTAATAAATGACACCTCCCTCCCCAGTAAACCCTTATGTCCAAGGTCCAAAATCTCAGGCAGCAGAAATCATCTTTTCCTTTTATGTCTTAAGTCTTTAACTGATTTGTATGACACCTATTATATTAGGGTGGGCAGTCTACTTTTCTGGTTTAAATGATAATTTCATCCAAGGCTATCTTTACTGCAATACTCAGAACAATACTTAATAAAAGATCTGGACACCTAAGACCCAGCTATGTTTACATACAAAATTATCCATGATAACCCCATCTCTTTTCATTTCAAATATGCATAAGATCACACGGAGAGCATGCAGAAAGACAATTGGAAACTGAACGGTAACATGCAGAGTCCAACCTAATGTTTTCATCTTGTTGCTTATGATGGAAAACGATCAAATTGCTTGATAGTCTTTGAAGACAGCTCTTTGAATTATGAAATGTCATTGCGCTATCACTCAAACGAAATTAATAATACAAAAGAAAAACAAAATTAGATAAACAGAATGTGAGAACACAAACAAACCTTTGCATCATTCCTGCGTAAAACATTCTAGCAGCACTCTTTTTCTGCTCAGGGGAGTCTTGTAAATCCAAACACAGTGACTAGTCTTTGGAGATGCAGTGTACATGTGAAAAAACAACAACAAAAAACAAACAAGCGAAACAAAATAAACAAACAAAAAACAGGATTAAGGATGCTCAAATGATAATTCAGTGCGAGATAACTCAGGGCATGAGCACTGCTCTTGTATAGGACCTGAGTTTGATTCCCAGCACCCATGTTGAGCAGCTCACAACTACCTGTAAGGGAAGGAACCCAATGGCCTTTATTGGACTCCATGAGAACCACCTACACTCATGGACATATACAGATGCATACACATACACATACATACACAAACTCATATGCATGCATGCATGCATGCACATTCCCCCCCAAACACACACTTAAAATTAACATAAATCTCTTTAAAATTATAATTTATTCACATTACCTCCCAATTGTAATACACTGACCCTGCTCTCATGGTCCTGTTTTCACCCTCCCTCCCTTTTCTGCTATATTTCCCTCCCCTAGACCTCAGACCACTGGGAGAGGACCTCACCATCTGACCACAGCCTATCAGGTCCCATCAGGATAGCCTGTATCCCTTAGAGAAAGAAACATAGGAAACTCCAGAGATACTTGGCCATTCAGTCTGATAGGTGGTACAATCAGCCGACTGAGACAAATGGGAAGCTGTTTACATATTATTGGAGATAAGTCATTATGGTGATACATAATTGAGGAAAAATAGAGATTTGACTAGAATTTGAAAACAAGTCTGTGCCCCACAGTGGTCTCTAAAATCGACTCACTATGTAGCTTGTTTGCCTGTGTTCTTTCACTTGACCTAGGTCACGCTATATCCTAGTTTCTAAAGCTAACATGACTATCTCCTTTCTTCCTTAACTCTCAAATAGTCACAAGAAAACAGATTAAACTCAAGGAAATGGGTGGTGCTTTCCTTTGGTTTTTGTTTGTTTGTTTTGGGGTTTTTATTGGAAAAAAAAAAGGAAGTTAGATGTGTTGGTGCACATCTGTAAGCAGCACTTAGGAGGCCGAGGCAATAGGATTAGCAGTTCGAGGCCACGCTGTGTTACAGAATCAGCATCAGCTCCATTTGAGGCTTGTGCAGTGAAGCCTTGTCTCACAAGATGAAAAAATAAAAACAAAGGAGTGAAAGATCACTGGAGTGTGTGGCAAAGAAGTATTTCACTTCACTGCCAATGTTTTATTTCACAAGTAGGTTGTGAATGAATAAGAATTTGATGTATTGTTTTAATGTCACTTATGTATCTTAAATACAGTAAACTAATTTTTTTCATTTATGCTACTAATTGATGATAAATTGCATACCCTTATCATGTAGAACACTAAGTTTTGAAAGAAGTATATATTATGGAATTGAGCTAATTAACATAGACATCTCTCCTGTAAAGCACTTTTGGCCACAAAAGAGATAACTTTGAAGTCATGATAGCCAGCGATCTACAGCAATGTTCTCATTACCTTTCCTTTGAGTCAGAGGATTGCTCATAGAGATCCTTTCCATAGTCTCTCCAAAGTTATATAATTCACACAAAATGTACTGAGAAAAAACTCCAACACCAACAAAAGTCCCACTTTTCAACAAGGTGTCCTGCCAAACTAAGGCAGCTTTGCTACCATTTTTCTGGGGTAAGCATTGACCCACCTTCCATTCCATACTTTATTTTTTCCCCTCTCTGGTTAAATTCTTTCATTATATTCTGTAAGTCTCTCCTTCCTCATCTGTTCACATCTGTACATTGTACGTGAGCCTCCCAGGAGGACATGACCACTGTCTAGGAGGAGGTGGCCACTGAGCAGGAGTGATGGATTCTAAGGATTATGTAAGGAGGTAGTGGGAAAGGTTCCCCCACGTACACACGCACACTAGTCAGATACCTGGAGAGAGTGTCAATCCCAAGCCATGCCCTGCTGTTTCTGACAAGATCTTCAACTAGGCCAAACAGGAACCATGAAGAAGAAGAAATAAGGTCACCACAGATTTGTGGAGTCGGTTATCAAGCTGGATCTGTCATTGGTGCGCTTTACCCCAGAGCATCTCAGAGTATGTCAACATACCCTCCTTAAGGACATGAGATGCCCTCTTCCTATTTTAATTCTAATGGGCCTTAACTGATAAGCCCTTCATGAATAAAACATCTAAGTGGGACCTTTCATTAGGACCAGTGGCAATCACTAACAGGAGAGCACTGGGCTCCCTATGCCCATCCTTCTCCACCTGCTAGGTCCTCAGGCCCCAGAGCTGCCTTCCCAAACACCTCCACAGCTAACAAAGGAAACACAGCTGGCGCCACTCGGATGCAATGCCTAGCGCCTTTATTACAGAACTGCCTAATCACAAGGAGAATTGGCTTCCAAGAAATTAAACCCTTGTTTTGACTAGAGATACTCATCCCAACCAAAAACACTTGATGAAGGCCCAGGGAGGGGGAGAAGGTCATTGTTATTTTCATTTTGAATAAGCAAGAAAAATGGGTGGGGGGTTGGGGGGGAGACCTGAGTTGTGAGGAGATAATTTGTTTCTTCTGTCAGATGTTTCACAACACGGGTGATGGCCTAAATTTATAGATTCTTTCAACATCATGCACCCAGACTAATGAAAATCAAAGTTCAAGGGCTTCTTTCAATTCTGATGAACAATCCACCCATTTGTAAGGATTTATTGACTAGCTGGGGAATATTTAAAATTTGCATTTCACTTGCCACTTTAGACTTTTCTTCCCAGAGCATTTAATCTTTTTTCTTGTTCTCAGTTCTTCAAAAGGTCTTGACTTGCTATTCTTAAATGAAATTATCCCTGTCTGCTTCCTCTTCAAGCAGAATGAAACCAACTTTAAATAACTCTGCTTCACAGCTGAGTTTTAAAACTTTTTGAACAGATATTCTCCCCAAGTCCCAGTGTGCTTGGAAGGCATCGATGGTTTATTCTATCTTGTGCCAGCCTGCTCTATTTTAAAGTTTCTTGGTCAAGACCCAGGAAATTAACTGCTGCTGGAAGGATTTCTTTATGCTGGGGTTATTTGTTACATGGTGAGGAAAATATTTGAAGAAGTAAAGCCATTTTTTCATGTGCTCTATTCTTTGCTAATAAGATGTTTTGAAGCAGCGTGTAAAGGCAGCAGCAATGGAAGCCTTCAGTTCTTCCTGGTGAATACAAAAACAAAAAACAAAAAAACAAAAAAACAAAAAACATCTCCAATCATTTGTTTTTTCCTTACACACAGACTTTATTCCCCTCCTTTCTCTGCATGATGACGACTTAACTGATATCCATCAGGCTCTTTACCTACCTACAACTTAGGGCTATTCAAAAGGGGAGCTTGGCAGGTGGACGGGAGTTGGGGGGGGGGAGCTGGGATAAATGTTGTGTTTTCATTTCTCCTTGTCATTGGCTGCATCTCTATGTGACCACTCTGGTTTCCACCTTTAGCTCCTGGATTTTTGAGCACTTCCTCAGGTACTCCTGTACCTTGGAGTAGACTTCACCAGAAGTGACTTCCTTTGGCTGCTAACCTCTGCATCTCTTCTCGTCCCCTGTAGGCTCTGTGATGCTCTAGCACTCTGTTAACTAGGTCTTATATTAGGTTCCTACCACTGAACTACTTGTCCAGCATTCTGTCTTGTTACTTGCCTCTGACTGATACCTGGCTTGCAATTGGACTGTGCTTGTCTCTCACGTGTCCCACGTCTTGAGCTTCAGTTGAGGATGTGGGTGGATTCCAGGGCCTCAGATACATCAGAAAAGGGCATCACAGAAAAATGAATCAACTTTCTATATGAGTTTTCCTCTTGAGGTATTTGTCCACTTCTTTTAGTATGTCTGGGAAATCAAAACAGAAGTTAAGAATTGGAAAAAAAAAAAAAAGTAGACATGGTGAGAGAGAGAAAAAAACATTTTCAGGATGTCACTGAAGGGTGTCTAGAGGAGAGCAAAGACATTTACTTGAGGTCAGGTATGGCCTTATCCAGGTATAAGAGAAAGTTGGAAGTAGACCAGCCCTCACAAAAGCTGGATCACAATCATCACAAAACTTAATTTCTGATTAAATCAAGGTGGTCTGTCAGAGGAAAATTAAATTCTATCTGGAGGAATATAAATCATCCAAAGCCCCTATATTAAAAAAATACAATAAAACCAGACATGATAGCAAAAGTGATCAGATGACCAAAAATCAATAAAAAAAAAGAGAAACGGAACAGAGCCATAATGCAATAAACTCCAGATATACAATATAACTCCAGAATTTGAAATTTATCAAATAGGAATGTTTTTAGGAAACTATAGTTGGCATGTTCAAGAAAATAGAATATATATATATACATACACACACACACATTTTTCCAGCAAAAATCAGAATCTACTTTTTAAATTGCATAGAAATTTGGGATCCTAGATAGTTTTAGTATGTGGATCAGGAGCAATTTTGTTACAGTAGAATTAATTAATAATGAATCCAGAAAACATGATCAGTGCTAGCCATGCAGATTGAAATATGTGGCAAATGTCTGAAAAAGAGAGGAGACATAATAGAAAGTCTCAATATTTGTAATTGAAATCTCAAGAGGGAAGGAAGGATGGAAAGAATATTGCAGAAAAGACATTTGGAATTTCATAAAAGCTTCTAGAAAACCCAAAAATAAAACTTAAGGGAGCCTTCAAACTATAGGCAGAATAAATGCAAATAAATATATGTTTGAACACCTCATAGAAAAACTGTAACCAAAGTCAAAAAGTTTAAAATAGCAACCAGAGGAAAAGGCTCATTGTTCAATCCAAGGACCAATAATAGGCAAAGCAGAATCTAATTCCACATGAAAATATGTTCTGGTTTCCACCTGGGATGTGGCCCCTGAATTTGGGAGCACTTCCTCAGATTACTCTCCTGTACTTGGGAGTAAATGTCACTAGAAGTCACTTTCTTGAGCTGCTAACCTCTGCATTCCCTCCCATCCTCTGTAGATTCTGTGATGTTCTAGCA
This sequence comes from Acomys percivali, assembly GCA_907169655.1. Classification (NCBI taxonomy): domain Eukaryota; kingdom Metazoa; phylum Chordata; class Mammalia; order Rodentia; family Muridae; genus Acomys; species Acomys percivali. The sequence goes on along the minus strand of OU015746.1, from coordinate 110,959,978 downwards.
CCTCTGTTAACTAGGTCCCTTCTGCTGAACTACTTGTGTAGCATTCTGTCTTGTTACTTGCCTCTGACTGATACCTGGCTTCCAATTGGACTGTGCTTGTCTCTCACTTGTCCCACATCTTGAGGATATGGGTGGATTCCGGGGCCCCAAATCATGAAGAAAAAGGCATGACAGAAAAGTGAAATATTAAATATTTTATTCAACTATAAAGTATAAGAGAATAAATTTTCTTTGTACATACCAAAATTATTATTACAGGGTTATGGTTTTTGAGAATCTAATTTATTATTTCTGGAATATGATGTATACATTGAATCCTCACCAAATTAGACCACAGCATGGGTCATAGTAACACTTCCAAGCATTTAACATTCTGAAGACCTGTAGAGTGCATTCTCTAACTATAATGGAATCAATGTAAATGTAAAATCCCCAAATAGTTCAATATTGGCAAAATATAACTCAATACCTTTGGGAAAAATAATAAATCCCAATGACAATTTGTAAATATTTATATTTAAATAGCAATGAAGTACAGTCTACCAAAACTGAGGGATGTAGCAAGAACTGTTTCTAGAGGGCAATGCATGGCTTAAGTTCATCTATCAAAAATAAGAAAGGCTGACAATAAATAACAAGTAAGAAAAGAAACACCAAAGAAACAAAATAATAACTGGGCTAGTGAGTTCACTTATTAGGCACAGTCGGTTGTAACCAATTCTGAAAACCTGACAGATCCAAAATGTACAGGAGACAACCGACTCCTGCAATCTGTCCTCCAACATCTACAAGGGCAACACAGCAGGAAAGCATTCACGTGCACACACACATTACATAAATCAATTTAATTATTAAAACTTGATAAAGAAGAAGAGACTGCAAAAGACAGAACACAAGAAATCTGTGTAACAATGCTACACATCGTGTTTGAAAAGATCACTGAAATTAGTAAATTGTAGCAGGATTGTGCACCACGAGTTAGAAAAGGACTGTGCTACCAATATCAGGAATAGGAAAAGTCAGCTTTGCTGCTGATTCTAACTGTTAGTAAGAGGGTAATGTTGGTGTGTAAAGTATCCATGCAAGCCTAATTGTCCTCGTACAATCATTGTAAGCCAAGTAAAAACCCAGATGCAGGGTGTGAATCTACACTCTGAGTGAGCTTAAAACTCTTATGGAAATACCACAGTGGAGAGACAACCACCAGCTGCCTAGAAATTTGTGGGCCAGCTAGTCTGGAGTATCCAGGGCAGCACCAAAAGTAGCAAGAGAGACCACATTTCAGCAAAGCAGAAAGCAAGAATCATCTCTCGAAATTTGCTGTGGTACACTTTTGCCCAACCCTACAAATAAATAAAACTTAGAACAAAATGTTTAATGTGGTGGTGTGTCGTGGTTCGAATGAGAATAGTTTGCATAGACTCCTACATTGGAGTACTTTGTTTTAAAATTAATTTATTCTTGTTACTTCTCAATGGTTATCCCATCCCTTGTATCCTCCCATTCTTCCCTCCCTCCCAGTTTCCCCTTATTCTGCTCCCCTATGACTGTTCCTGAGGGGAATTACCTCCCCCTGTATATGCTCATAGGGTATCAAGTCTCTTCTTGGTAACCTGCTGTCCTTCCTCTGAGTGCCACCAGGTCTCCCCCTCCAGGGGACATGGTCAAATGTGAGGCAACAGAGTACATGTGAAAGTCATACCCCACTCTCCACTCAACTGTGGAGAATGTTCTGTCCATTGCCTAACATAATGTTCTACTTGTAGGTTTCTAGGACCCTCTCGATCCTTCTACTTTGCTATTCCCCCATGCTTCTCTCATCCTGGAGTACGTGAGAATGGGTTGAGCTAGAAATGATCATAATGAGTGAGCTAACCCAGAAGCAGAAAGACTCAAATGGTATATACTCACTTATATCTGCATACTAGCCCAAGGGGCATGTCCCATGAAAGTCTTCACTTACCAGGAAACTGGGACAGAGGGGAGGACATCCTATTGGGACTCTTCGCATTAATAGAAACGTAACTAAGAAATGGTATCAGCAAGACAGAGAGGTGGGTAGTTCAAAACCCAATGTCACAGCAACACTAATTTTGGCAATTACTCATGAAATATGAGCTTCAATAACTTTATGCCAGGCTAGAGTTCTAGCTTTCAGACTATATGAGTTAGTTATTAAATGTAGAGCAAGACATAGTATACTTTTTCAATATTTACTGGTCAGGAAGACCCCGGAGATTTCCAAAACAACACAGGCTATTGTGATTGTAATTGGTTATCATCCATAACTATGTGATAAAAACCTATTACTGAGACATAGTACACCTTGGCTGGAGCACACTGAGAAACCAATCTCACATTAAATAGGAAACTTCCTTCCTGCTGACCTGCTTTTATAGAGTTGCTATGTTTCATAAAATATGTTATGGAGGCTTCTGGGAAAGAAAAGACATCAATAGTGTTGCCTACCACTGGACCTCACATGCTGCAGTACCAATCTTCCAGGCAAGATATGCCTACTTGTGCAATAGTGATACAACTGTTAATGTATAACTAACCACTTTATAATTGAATTTGAGGCCTGATTCACATGAGGGAATTCTCTTCCTAGTACTGGAATTCTAGTCAAAAGGCCATGGCTGTGGGAGTTATAGGGCCTGGAGTAGAACTCATAATATCTTTTTTTCTCTTGGTAAATGGTCATGCTGTCAAACTGCCTTCTAAATATTTGTGTTTATACTTATAGAACTGAGTTGCTCTCAAACTTTTTCAGAGACATTTTTTTTTTTTGCAGGGGACAGTATCCAATCGACAGATGCATATCTGGCTACAGTACTGAGACTAACACAGAATTCTCAGCCTTAAACTGTAGGCTTTGAACTTTTTCAAACCTACTTTATTTGGGGTTCTTTAATGCTTATACCGCCCTTCCAACCCACCTATCCTAGATAGGAGAGAAAAGAGGTTAATAGGAACAGAAGAAATAGACCTATTTTTAGACTCAGTTCCTTGAAGCGACTCCACTGATATAGTCTTAGTATAGTCGGCAGTATTCCAATAGACCAGTTAAAGAAGAACAAACAAGCATTTAAGTGAAGATGACTGTAACCACAGCAGCTGGAACCCAGACCAGTACATGAAACCCAGAGCCTTGAAGCATTTACTGGAGTGTTCTCTCTAGGAGTGTCTTGAAGTGGAGTGATGACAGCCAAGACCAAAAAGCCCCACCTCTTGTTTTGGGTATATATATATATCCTCTCAGAGTCCTTACTAGGATATTTATCAGTTGACGAAGACCATGCCCCACAAGAGGCGGTTCTTCTTCCAGTGGACAAACATTACCTGTTCTCTCACAAGTCTGTTTTCAGTGGAAAAGCACTTCACATCCTTACACAAGTATGTTTCACATCCCACTGTAGGCTCAATTTTCTTAACAAATATATTTTATCATGAACTTATTAACCGAGAGTACCTCACTTATAACCCAACTAACCTAAACAATAGGGGAAAAAAGATTAAAGAATACAATAATGAAACTGTAAGGATATCAGTTCCAAGGAACAATTCTCCTGGCATATTCAGCAGGATTTCTTGTGCTTGAACCTGAAGCAACCAGAACCCAGAACCTCAGCCAGAGCCTAGTGCCCCGAAGACTTCCCTCGAGCGGTTCTCTCTAGGAGCATCTTGAAGTGGAGCAATGAACAGCCAAAACTATCCCCAGTCTCCAAAGGCCCCGCCTCTTGTTTTTGGCTCATTTTTATACCTCCTCTCAGAATTTCTTCAAGGACGTTTTTCAGCTGATTAATAACCAATCTCCCCTACATGGTGGTTTGACTTCTAAGGGGCTAAACATCTGCTGCTCTTTCAAAAGTCTTTTCTTATCGCCCACTTGTAATCTAAACAAAATACATGTTTACCTCTCCTTCACCCCACACTTAGGATCAAAACAAAAACATGTTTACATCCACTACACTAAACCAGACATCATTATTATCCTCTGCAACAAGGTTCAGGTAATGTCATGGAAGAGGAGGCAGGAGAAAAGGTAAGAGCTAGATCATGGAAGAGTGCTCTGCAACTGTCCTCTACACGTGGCATAGCCATTACACACATGAATACACACCAAGCCAAATCACTAGCATAATGGAGTAGATGATTTCCAGGCTTAACTGGTCACTCAGGAGATACTGGCAATTGAAAAAGGAGAAGGCATCCTTTTTTGAGGATGTGGCCACTGATAGGACTTTCATGTTTCTGTTGATGGCCCACACCCATGCAGGTATGGGTAACATTAACTGAAATTAGTGAGTTGTACTTTTTTTAAGACATGAATTCGGCAAGAACATATGGAGGATGACCTGGTGGAGGCTGTAGGGGAGAAATGAGCATAAATATAACCATTTTATTGTATACATGTATGAAACTCTCAAGAATAAAGAAATTTAACAATACAATAGATTTCCACAAGACACCGGTTATTGTTTTACATGATACTAGTATGTCCATGATAAAAGCATAACTCATAGAGAATGAATATAAATTTATAAAATATTTCATTAAAAAATGGCAAAACTTGCCTAGTTTTAAAGCACATTACTCAGCAATTTTATATCTAGGTGTGTGTTTAGCAGGGCTGTACGCATGTCTATGGAACCTGACAGTAAATAACATAGGAACGAAATTGTTCTCAGCACCAGTAACAATAACAGCCTCAAGCTGGCAAAAGCAAGATGGCCAAGAGTAGAACAAAACCAACTATGATTATTAAAACAATGTCAGTATTTCTGACAGGCAAAATGCTGAGTGAAAAAAAAAGCCAGACCTGACAGTATATAGTATACACTTTCATTCTTAACAAGTGGGGAAAACTAATGTTATGCAAGTAATTTCAGACTTCAATGGCTGTGAGGGGGCTTTAGCAGTGATCGAGTGTCCCATATTGGGACTTTGGATCTTGTGTGGTAAAGTATCAGAGGTCAAATACTTCACATTTGGAAAGCCATGTGGCCTCTACAGTAGTAACTGAATCCTCTTCTATTGTGAAAGCAATCTTGGACAGTATGTTTTAATTATCTTATGAACACTGAAAAACAAATTTCACATAGTTTCCATGTAGGCTGTATGAGACGTAGTTCTCTTTTTAATGTTTTTATAATCCTTTAAAATTGTAAAATCTTTCTTTAAATTGCCGACTGGACAGGAACAGGTAGAAGCCAAATCTGACCATGATCTGAAGTCTATTTTTGAGTCATCCTGTGGTTAAGTGCATGTGTTCACTCTGATGATTTATTAACCTGCAGACTGAAGTTCAGTGTACTTTAATGCTGTAAACTGTATTTTAATAAAAACCCTTTATTAAAAATGCTGAGAAAATCTGGGTGGCCTTAGCTTAACAACACAGCTTTAAATATAACACCAGAGGCAGGATTCTTGAAAGAAATAATATTGATAAGATGGACTTTATTAAAATCTAAAACATCTTCTCCAAGTAAATACCTAATAAAGGAACACAGGAGTACACTCCAGTTTGAAGGGAAATGTTTCCAAACTAGATTTGAGAAAAAGAAATAGAGGTTTTAGTTGGGTGTGGTAGCACATAACTGTAATTCTAACACTCTAGAGGCTGAGAGGAAAGATTATAAGCTCAAAGCCAAGCTGGAGGTTATGTCAAAATAAATATAAATATGTAAATAGAAGCATATAATATATATAAATAAATGATAAATATAAAAAGTGTGCCTCAGTATGTAAGAAACTCTTACATTTTAAAATATGAAAAAATACAACCCAACTAAATATGGGCAAGTGATCCAACAGAGAGCTGATTTTAAAAAAAGATGCAGATGGCAGGTTAGTATAGATAAATATGGTCAATATCACTGCATATCTTCAAATTAAATAAAGGCACCATTGCATACCTGCTAATATAGCAAGATAACATTAGAAACAGAATCAAGCAGACAAACAAAATGACAATACCACATGTTGAGAGCATGTCAACCAAGAGGTACACTCATTTATTGTTACAAAATGTCAGGGCTACTTTGAAAGACAATTTAGAGGTTTCTTATGAAATTAAATATAGCTTTTCTTAGAACTTAATCTTAATATTCGATGAAACATTTCAGGGATCATTGAGGAAATAGCCGAGTCTAAAACTGAGGGATGAAACACACAAAATGAACCTGAAGTATCTTATGTTATGAGAAAATACAAGTGCTAAAATCAAACAAACAAATGAAAAGATCCTGCAGTGGTAACTATATCCGAAGAAAAAGAGCTCAGAGTACCCAATGTTGTGAACAATAAAATGAAATGAATGGATTATAACAGTGTAAAATATGCAACTATAGGTCTATATTATATGATTTGCTACATATGTTAATTATTAAACATATTAATTAATATTAAAGTAACTTCAAATTAATTTAAATTAAATTAATGTTAATGTTAAATATTAAACAAAAGCAGGAAAAAAGAATCCTAAGATTTATGAATTTCTGAGATTCCTGAACACCTTCAAGAAAGTATAGCATTCTTTGAATGTGGGCTTTTCATAGTGACTTAGTGTAGAGCATAGAATGGAGAGACTTTATTGTGGAGAAACCCGAAAGCCATGATTTCAGTCAAATGATAGGCATCACAATCCAGTTTTACAGTACGACCCCTTGGAGTGATTTGTGGTGGATGGTACATTCCCTGGCCAAAACATATGCTCACTATATTCATGAGAAATTTGGTGAACCTATCCCCTCGAAAGAAATTCTATAAAAATGCAATATTCAAAACTGTCACGATCATTCTAAATTCTGAAAAATCACATAGTCAAGAGGAGGCCAAGGAGATGATGGCATGTCATCTACCCTGATGGGATCCTGCAGCAGAGAAAGGACCCGAGGGAAACCCCAGACTTCTTAGTAGGCCAACGCCTTTGTTGACAATGCACCACCAGTCATGCTCTGTTGGTCCAGACTCTCCTATTACAACGCCAAGATCTTAACTGAGGAAACCAAGTGTCGGAATCTCTGGCTTCAGCCATCTTCACACTTTATGTTAAGTCTAAAACCATTCTAAAAGTAAAGCAAAAAGTGACTGGAAATTTTTCTCAAGAGTAACCATTTGACGTCCACAGAGCCAAGTGAGTTTTAGAAATCTGTTCCCAGGAGGCTTGTAGATCAGCTGGACTATAGTGTAGCTCCCATTATTTCCTCTCCCTTAACATGTTAATCATTCTTTATGTTGAAAGAGTAAGAGTGTAATAATATACATGTATATGTAAAAGTGAAAAAAATTAGGCTATATCTGTGAAAAATAAATTATCTTTAAAAGAAAGGCAATAAATACTACAAGTGCAAAAAAAAAAAAAAAAAGAGTAAGGGAGTGGAAATTGACTACATGGTGGAAAAAAAATCATCCCACGCTATTGCCCATGTCATAATTTGTTGCTTTTAAATTAGGGTCTTCGGGCTGAAGAGATGGCTCAGAGACTAAGAGCACTGTCTGTTCTTCCAAAGGTCCTGAGTTCAATTCCCAGCAACCACATGTTTGCCCACAGCAATCTATAATGGTATCTATAATGGTGTGCAGGCACACATGTGGGCAGAAAACTGTATAAATAATAAAATAAATTAAATTAAAGTCTTATTATTAAACTCACTTGTGCTAAGTCATGTGGTCCTCCAGCACCCTTCAAGTGCAATGTCCAGTGTGCATTTAGTGTTCACACCCTGTACTGTCATGACACCAACACTGTTTTCAGTTTTTATTGTCATTCTTGCATCCACTAAAAATGTCGCATAAAAGTAACTTGGAGCTAGCCTCTCCCTTTTCCTATCAGTCAGAGATTATACACTTATTAATTAAATCTCAGCTTTCCTCTTTTGCTTTTGTGGGACTTACTTTATTTTTTTTCCCTACCCTGTTTATGTTACCTTGCCATATAATTGTTAGGTAGATATAAAGGTGTAGGTTTCTGGAATCAACTAGAGCTTGCCAATGCCTAATTAGGGAATGTCTAGGCACGGAGTCCAGATAGAAGACTAGTCTCTGTCACTGAGTTACTAAGTTGACATATGATCGGCTCTATCAAACTGTGGTCTAGTGAGTCACATAAACTTCCTCCAAGGAAGGTTAATGGCACTTTGTTATTATACTATGCAGAGCTTGGATTTAAAACCTAGAGAGAAGACAGTGGTGTTAGAGGTATGAAACTCAAGGAGTGGGAATCAGAAGCCTGGCCTGTTATGGTTTGGGAACAGTTGTTGCAGGAGACTCACACTATATCTGATTAGCTCTGGGTAAGTAGATAACACCAAGACGTGGAAACCCCGTCATACATGTCAGGAACCGGAGCTATTCTCGCATAGAAGCAGCCAATTCACCAGGATTTCAGATCAAATTTAAACTTGGTAGAGTCCTGAAGGTTAGAGGACAGAAAATAAATAAATAATATTAAATCCACTGCTTGGAAATGGTTGCTCTCGACACCTGTGTAGCCGTCTGTGGACTAAAGTCACATTGCAGAAATCAAAGTGACAAATCAAAGCTTTCTTCTTGTATGGCTCAGATATGAGGAGAACATGGCAGGACATTTCCTACAGCATACAACCTTGTTCATGATGAATGAAATGACATAGCTATTTACCATAGTTGTCCCCTCACAGAGTGAGAACAAGCATTGACATGTACAGTGAGGAGAAATCTCTGACAAGACTGGTCATTTCTCTTCCTTGGGGTATTCCCCTGAGTCTGCCTCCCACTGTCTGCATCTCTCAGGAACATGCAGGCCTGGTTGACTTTGGTATTCTTTTCTATAGATTGCTGCTTTTAAAGAGGTACGTGGCATAACCGAAACTCTGATACTCCAGGAACAGAAGATGAGGGGACGCTATGTCCAATCTTGGTGTGGAGGACTTGCTGTCTCGTGTACATCTTCTTGAAGGTCTGACTTTCCCCTAAGAGCTTGTGTGGGATATTTTCTTCAGATTCTATCTACCCAGCTGCAAGTCTTCTTTTTAAATGTTCTTAATGCTATATAATGGGGTTATAACAGGTATGTTGGATGTCAAATATCCAAACTAGTCATTTACACTTGAAAGATGACTTCTGGTTTGGTTGTTAATGTTAACATAAAAGAGATAAATCAGAGACGATGATCTGTGTACTATATAGTTTGTCTCATCCCCATTTCAACTATCTCTAACAGTATGAGTAAGCCCTGCATCTCTGTGGTAAATGAGTTAAAAATGATGGAAGACTATACAAGGTTATGGGTTGTGAATAATAACATAGTGAATGCACATATTCATTTTTGTAAAAATATAACACTGTTTTAGTTGCTTTTCTCATCTTTGAGGCAGTGTACCTAACAGAAACAACTTAAGGAAGATGGACGTATTTTCTCTCATTGTTTCCTGGACTTTCAGTTTATTATAGTGGTAAAAGTACTACAGCAGAGCATGAGGTTGTTGGTCACATTGTGGTAGCTGATCAGGAAGCAGAAAATACAGGTTAGAACAAGAAATAGGCATAAAGTCCTGCCTCTAATGGCCTACTTCCATAACCATGGTTTCACATCCTGAAGACTCTACACTCATCCCTACAAACATCACATTGTCTGTGTGCTAAATATTTAAACATAAGAGCCAATAAGAGCTATTCCACATTTTAATAATAATAATAATAATAATAATAATAATAATAATAATAATTAATAAAAATATACTTGCTTTTTTGAAAGTGCGTGTGTGTGTGTGTGTGTGTGTGCACATATGAGTGTGCATACACAAACACACCATGACATGCATATGTAGGGCAGAGGCACCATTGAGTGGTTGCCTTTGCATTCCTTGTTGTTTGAAGTAGGATCTCTTACTCCTAGTCATTAAATACACTATGCTAACTGGTTTATGGGCTTCCAAGAATTCCCCTGCCTCTCCCTCTCATTTCAGTTTAAGAACAGGGATTACAGTAAAAGCACATCTGGCTTTATGTGGGTTTGGGAATCTAAACTCCGGACCTCACTCGTACATGACAAGAGCTTTACCCGCTGAGTCATGTTCCTGTTCTCCTTGTAGTTTCATTATATGTTTTGATAAAATGCCTTTTAAAATAATGTGATCCAGAGGAAAATATGCTTTGGCTTTCCTGAAACACTACACTAATGGATATTTTATTATTCTAAAAACATGTGTACTGAACCTCTTACAGAAATTTATGTAGAAATCATTTCAGTAAAAAGCTACTACACTCTCCAATTGTTAAATATTCAGTCATATTGCTGTGGGATAAAAATCTTTGGGACAGGGAAGTGTCATTGCAATCATGAACTCACTCACAATGAGTGTGGCTGCTGGCATATGACCTGCACAAGATCAAGATAGTAGCCATCCCATCAGGGAGAGGCGAGGAGTCATGATTCCTCACTCCTGGTTGAGAAGCTAGTGTCAGTTGTTGGCCAAGGGAGGAGGAAGAGATGGTTTTCTTCAGTAATGTGGTCCGTGGTAGGCTGCCTAGGCTCCAATGAATGGTAACCTACACATAGATAGCACTAATAGACTCGGTGGGGAAGGAGGAAGTGAGGGAGCACAGGGAGGAGAAGAACAGAGAGAAGAAGAAGATGGCAGCAAGATGGGAAGGAGGAGTGGGGGTGAAATATCTGGGAAGAGCCGATAGCGGAGGTAAGCGTAAAGGCAATCTGAGTACATTTTATGCATGTATGAAATTACCAAAGAGCAAATAAAAATAATTAAAATGCCACACTCATATTTTCATGAAATTTGATCGGAAGTCAGAAAAGGTGGGCAGGAAAATGAAATATATAAAATAATATAACTAAATAAATTCATTCAAATTATTAGATTTTATGTATTTAAATAATGGTAAAGGTAATTTTTAAACATATAAGTATTTTTCAATAAAATTATTCATATTATTCTGTAATATCTTTTTTTGTAGATCTACATTCAGTATATTTTGACTTACATGTGCTTACAATTAATCAAAATTTCAGTAGCTTTAGTAGTAGCAAAAGTAGGTTGAACTCAGAACCAGGTAAACACATGTGCATTAGAATTAAAGTGTCAAGCAGCAAATCCAAAGAGAATTCTGGAAGAGGCAATAGACAGTACTTTAATACCAGCACTTGGGAAGCAGAGGCAGGCGGATCACTGTGAGTTCGAGGCTAGCCTGCCCTACAAAGTTAAGTTAGTCCAGGACAGCCAAGGCTGCACACACACACACACACACACACACACACACACACACACACACACAC
>OU015746.1:110932828-110946824 GCA_907169655.1 Acomys percivali | reverse complement strand
CTCTCTCTCTCTCTCTCTCTCTCTCTCTCTCTCTCTCTCTCTCTCTCCAGGAAGGTGTACATGAATATAAACCCCACTACCAAGATACAGCTAAGGGCAATATATGCTAGATTGTAAAATAAGTCTTTTCAGATTTAAGATTACAGAAAATATATGGAGTGTCTCCTCTGGATACGATGGAAGAAACGAGTTCACATCAAATAGAAATTAAACCATAAACTTTTAAACATAAAAAGGGTTAAACAAACAAGCCAAAAGAGAAATTACAAAATATCCCAAGACAAGCACAGAACATGCAACAGTTTATGGTGGGTAATAAAATAAATAATGCGTGGAAAGATGATAAAGTTGGCAGAGGCTTGCATCTAAGACAGAAAACTCTCTAGCAAACCCACTTTATGCTTTAGTGAACTATGAGACAGAAAAGGAAGGCAGGGAGACAGCCAGGGAGACAGCCAGTGTGAGAGTGCCCAGTGTTAGCAGCCAGTGAGACAGCCAGTGCCAGAGTGCCCAGTGTAAGCAGCAGGGAATGGAACGGTCAGTGATACACATAACTGAACTAAAGGACAGAAAACTAGAAAAGTCAGTGAAACTGAGAGCTATCTACTTAAAATTTGTACAGAATTCATAAACACTACCAATAAGAAAGATCACAAAGGACAAATATGAACAATTGTTAGTTAAAAATTAGACCAGTTCGAAGAAATAAATATATGCCTCAAGACAGAAGCCCCTACACCTTGGGCACTTGTGGCAAGATTATTATTTTAATTCATGATGCAATTGATAGACAAGTGGTTTCCAGGTTAGACCAATGACAAATAATCTTGTCAAACATCCTTTTGTCTTCTTCGGCTTGACCACAGAAACACCTTTCAGTTAGGTAAATGCCAGGAGTGAGATTTTGAAGTCAGGGTTCATGTTTCTGTTGAGCTCTGCCATTGCAAATTGTCAAAAGCTGTTGGTCTGATTTCTCCTTGGATCGGTGATGCATGAGAGAAAATGTCAGCTTTTCTACACCATTGCTAACGGTGCTCTCAACTTCTTGAACATAGCTGCTTTGGTGTGCAATAGTGTCTCAAGCTACCCTAGCTTGTGTCCCTGGTAAATAATGATCATGAACACACATGCCTTCACGTACTCTGTTGACAATCTTGATCTTCTGTGTACCTTCTCGTATGAGCTGACTTTAAGTGTGGAGTCAGTGTTTCCTTGTTTGCCCACTCCTACTGATTTTGTGAATTTATTGTTATGAAATAAACTAAAAAGTACCAGGCATTTACATTGTTTTGGGAAATGAATGTGTTTAACAGGATTGACTATGTGCTTAAAGGAATCTATTAATGTTTCTATACTTTCAAAAACTGTCTAAAGATTAGTCTTTTCTCTCTTCACATAATAATTTTATAATATTCATTATATTAGAAAACATGAAAAGAATTGTCTTTTTTCTAATATAGCTAAGCAGAATCATTTCTTTTATTATGAGTAATTTAGAAACATGTCATTCAGACCTACAAGTCATTATTAATAGACTAGTATATACTTTTAAGAAGTCTACGAATGCTTAAAATTTTTTGTATCAAGTTTCACTTATTATCTTTAAGATTTCAAGCAATTTAAGTAATGAAATATGAATATTTTAAGCATTCTTTGGTTTAGTAACAAGAAGAAATTCTGATGAATTTTACTTTTTATAGATCTTTTTAATAACAGTAAAAAAAAAATGCAATGTCTTTTAAACTGTATATCCCACACTGTCAGACATATTTTTGATAAGATGGTACTTTTATTTAATTCACATAAAAATAATTGAATCTTTTGCTTATAATATTACAGGTCAGAAGACTGGAAATGTTGATGATTTATACACTGAAATTTTGTTTATGTTTCTTTACTCACATAGGCTTGGCACTAGATATTCAGTGTCTCATTCATGTCCTGGGATGTTTTGAGCCATGTATCCTTTCATCCTGCTTCTGAATGAAGTGTCACATGCATGACAGAAGTGTTACAGGAAGTTATTCCCACACATGGAAGAAAACAAACGCAGCCTTACTAGGAAGGGCTGTAAACAAAGTAAGAATTTCCCACTGGACCCAAACTAAATGCACCCCTTAATTCAATATTTTGCTCCAGTGAATTTTAAAATATTGGAACCTCTTCATTGTGACCTTATGATTAAAACCATATGCAACCAATAATGGTTAAGAAGAAAAATATTTCATCTTATAAAATTTGCAATAACAATGTGTGTGTGTGTGTGTGTGTGTGTGTGTGTGCGCGCGCGCACATTGCATAGAAGGGTTTTGAAAATGTAGTTAGGCTTCCCTTTTTTTCTATCAAATTCATCTTACAACCATCTCTGTTCTTTGCATATATGTGGCTTACCTTTTCACTACTGCTAAAGAACAGACATTTTAATTTTAAATTAATCCCATTCTGTATACTTAAATAGCATGATATTTTGGGATATATACAGGCACCATTGTGACATCTATAGGCAATATGGATGATGAAACTGGCAAGGTCATCACCTCATATAGCTACCTATGTTTGCATTTATGCACAAGAACTCCAAAATATATTCATTATACAGAATTTATAAATATAATGTGAAACATAATCTTCATATTGCACATTCAATCTCTAGATTTGTTCACCTTACATATCTGCCACTTGGGTATGGTTTTTTTTCCTTGAGATTTTTGAGAGATAGAGTCTCACGTATACCAGCTGACCTCACATTCACTATGTAACCAAGGCTGTTGAACTTTCTACTTTCCTTCCTCTTAGAGACTTGCCCAGGTCCAGACATATCACCACTTTGTATCTTTTGACTCATATCCTCCTCACTCCCACTCAACCTCTCAAAGCACTGTACATTTTTGTAATTTTTAAAGTTACATTCACTATAAAACTGATATTACATAGAACTTTTCTTTCTGTGTCTGGCTTATTCCACTCAACATAATGTCTTCAGGCCCAGACGTATTTGGACAGATGTCAAGGTCTGTTTTTTTAAGATAGACAGTATTTTATTGAACATATCTGTTTCCTTGTTCCTTTACCTGGCAATTGATTGTTTCCATGTCTTGGTTATTGTGCACATGAACTGTACATATCTTAGTCAAGTAATCATTTCCTTTCCTTTATTAAATTCTGGAAAGAAAGATTGCTGGGTACAGCAGTTCTATTTTTAAATATTTATGGTAAACCATATTGTTTGAGTGAGGATTCAGAGGACACAAGATGACCTAATTCATTGTGGTTTCAAAACAAAATTCTTTCTGACTTCAAGCTTTCCCCCCCAAGATTAGAAAAGATTTTCACGAGAAGCTCAAATGAAGCTTCCTACTAGAAAGCTGTGGCTTACAGGGTGTTGGACATTCTTTGGTAGGTGTTTATTGATTGTCAAAGTGGTGTCAAAGAACATGTGTGAACTAACACTGTTGCCTTACAGAGATACGCCAAAGAAAATCTGCTCCATAAAGAACCAATGGTTTAATATAGTAGATTCATATTGCGTACCTAGGAAGCCAAAGGAGATGTTAAAATAGTTAATATCAAAAAGGTATTAATGGTTTAGCCCAAAGGGAACTGTAATTGTTTAAATTACCGCACTCTTTGGACTCCAGCATTTTTATAGATTAAAAAGGAAGCTAACGGTATATTGAACTGCAAAGACAGGCCATTCCACATAGGAAAGGGAAAGCCCTTACTTATATCAGGGTAGAGACCTGAGAATAACTGGCTCTCAGGGTGAAATGAGAATTTCTAAAATAGGGATCCTAGTAAATAGTTTTCTTTATGGGAGCTGCCAAAACTTCTCCCTTATCACAGTCCCCCCATCCCTCTTAGGCACTTTACTGCTTGTTGATCGGTGAACTTTTGGCACACCTATGTCTCATTCACTTCCAAATAGGATGCGAGGTTCAGAAACCTCTCCATTAAACTCAGTGTCCAGGGGAGATGGCAGGTAGGTATGAGCCCTTTAGCCCTTACTATGCTCACAGTAGCATCCCTTCACATTTCCCCCTAAGGCATCAAATATAGAATCAACTTGCTTGGGTAAATAGAAGAGGAAGGGAACTTCACTGAGAAATGAAGCAGAGTAAGACCTCAGGAACTCAACTCTCTGTTGAGGATGTAGCTCAGACGGTAGAGTGCTTGGCTGGGATTCTACAAAATCTAGGTTTCAATCCCCAGCACGACATAAACCTGAAACCCTGGCACTAAGAACATCAGAATGTAGAATAGGTTCAGAAATTCAAGGTTATTTTCACCTACATAGTAAGTTTAAGGACAGCTTGAGATAGAGACTCTAAAACAGAAACAAAATCCAAGACTCTGAAAAAAAACCTCAAGATTATTATTGTCCTTTTCATTGCATGTATGTTTATGGAATGTATGAATGTATGCATATTTGCATGTGTGTGTGTGCGCACGTGTGAGTGCATGTGCGTACAAGTGTATGAGTGTGCATGTGGAGGCCTGCTCTCCACATTTTATTTACTGAGACAGGGTCATTCACTTAACTTGGAGTTGACATAGTTCAGCCATTCTAGGTAGCCAGTTTACCTCAGGATTTTCTTGTCTCTCTCTTCTGATTGCTAGGTATACTGGTGACTATCATATCTGTTTTGCTTGTATGTGAGTTCTGGGAATCCAAAACCACATATGTGGATCTTGAGGAGTTCTTAAGTTTACAGAGTAATTCCTTTATCCACTGAACCATTCCTCCACCTCCTTATTGTCTTTCAACTCATTTTTATATCTTCAAAAATATTCTTAAAATTAATACACAGGTCCTTTTTAAAAAGCTTTTAGACAGTACTAAAACTCAACTGGCTATAGAGTATTCTTGATATAATTGTAACTCAAGAACTTCTCAGGTGAAGAGACCATCTGAAAACCACTTACCTACATCATGAATAGCATCTGGAGAGTCAAATTTAAATATGAACAAGGCTAGTTAATTTGGTGAATCACCTTTGCATATTGAGGAAATTTTGTTTGCTACAAAAGATTTCATATGCATTTCAATTGCCTTTAACCAAAACATGTCTATGGTGTTCGTGAAAAGCGGAATTTTAGTTGGTGTTTCCAAATGTCCTTGCCCTATTTCTCCACAATTAAGAAGTAGTGGTACCAAATTGCCCACGAATATTAAACAATAAACAAAGAAACAAACAAAAAACAAATCATGCTGGAAATTATTTTAATTTAAACACAAGTGTCAAGATATATCTTTGCTGGCATAGCATTTCCTTAGCATGCTTGAGGTCCTGGGTTTGATCCCAAAGACTGGAACTGCAACAATTACAAAATACAATAAACAAATGAAAAATAAATTCCCTCACTCTGGTCTACTTCTATTTATATTTTACAAAATTATTCTCCCTCTGTGGGCTAATTAGCAATATGACTGTGCTTGCTGCTGTGAGCTGTGCTTGCCCTAGGCCGCACTCACACTGATTCCAGTGGGTACTTAACTTTAATTAAGTGCATGGAGACACTAGTCTTATTCCATGTAACAAAGTCCTAGCCTCTTTTCTTTCATACTTATTTGGTGTGCGGAAGGGAGGTGATTCCTCAAGAGGACAATATTTCTGTGGACTCTTTTCATGTCTCTCAATTGTTAATGTCTTTTGGACATCAAATTTTATATAGTGATGTAAGATAATGATAGATACAAGGTACCAAGCAGCAGATACCATGTGGTGAAGGAGTTTATTAATTGAGCACGGGGGAAGATGGGAAGGGGGGAGGGGTACCCCAGAGAGAGACAGAGACAGGAAGAGTGAGAAGAGAGAGGAAGAGTAAGAGGGGTAAGAGAGAGGGCTATGTGGACGGTCTGTCCTTTTATATGGCCCTGGGCAGGGCCATGCCCCCGTGGCAGCTAAGCAATGACATCACAAGTAGGCAGACTTAAGCAGAATGCTGACAGTGTGAGAGTGGGTATCTTGAGAGGGGTGAGGACTCCACCTCTCCTGAATACCAAAAGATGGATCACCTCTGTCACATCTACCTTGGCTCCAGGGACTTGGCCTGACTAGGACATCAAGAGAATGAAGTAAAGGGCCAATACACATGGAGAGAAAAGCTCTCTATAAGTGAGATCAGTGGTAGCCAAGAAGAGACTTGATGCCCTATGAGCTCATACAGGGAGAGGAGGTTCCCCCTTAGTCACAGTCATAGGGGAGGGGAGTAAGGGGAAAATGGGAAGGAGAGAGGAATGGGAGGATACAAAGGATGGGATAACAATTCAGATGTAATATGAATAAATTAATAAGTGAGATCAGTGAACTGGTTTCTCTTGTAGGAAAGACCCAGCACCCCAGCTCGGCATGGTTATGATAAACAGTTGAGAGGAGAGCCAGGGTTATTGACTACAGCTAGATTGAGGGCAAAGGTTTAGCTAATCTCAGTTGGAGCACCTCTGTCGGGGAGCACTCTGCAGGCCATCAACACCCTGGCGGAGAAGGCTGAGGCAGACATTTTCTGAGACACTATCAACATACTCGCAGTGTTGAGGAAGCATTGCCATCTGCCTGAGGAGCTCACCTGGGAAAGGCTCTGCTACTCCCCTTGGGGCTGTGGGGCTGACTGAGGATCCTTGGCATGGCTGTGACCATGTCAACAGAACACATTCACCAGGACTTCACTCACCCGGGGTCCACATGCTCTCCACTCTCCTCTTCCATACCTGAAGCCACTGTTCTAGTAACTAAATGAGTTCCTGGTGATTTTCATATGGTGGAAATTAGCATTGTCTGAGGATATTTGAAGCTTTGCAACACTTTGCTCAAACTCAAATGTTATATCCCATAGATTTTTTTTTTGAAGTTATGAGGTAGGGAAATCTTTTCAGTAAAGTAAAAAAAAAAAGTTGTACATTAAAAATGAAAAAAAAAAAAAGAATAGAAATGCTTTGGACTATGTTGTCAAATTTGCACTCTACGAAATACATTTCACAATAGCAAGATATACTTCATTTCCTCATGGCTGTTAAATATAAAAGTTTAATTCTGGACATAAAAGAGATTGATAGACACTTCAAATAAAAAGTCTATGGAAGTTTACTTTTTCCTATAGGATGGACAAATAAATTAGAGTTAATGCAGGTAAACTGATTAATCTTGTAATTCTGTTTATTTTGCTCATCCAGGATTGGTCTAGTATCCACTACTGCATAAAAGCATATCCTGAAGTTTGCAAGGGAAGATAAGTAAACAGGAAGCTAAACAGGGTACCACATGCTGAACTTTACATTGTCGTGTAAATAGGTGTATTTCATCTCGGAGAGTACAGAGCCAGAAAAAGAGGCCTGGAGAACAATAAGTGAATAGTCTTTGCCCTGCAAGTGTCCTGGTCAGAGTTCAGATGCCCGCAACTGAGGTATGGCAGCAGGTTCTAATCCCAACACTGGGGAGGAAGAGACAGGGGATGGAGCAAGATGGCTAACTAAGGCAGCTTTAATTTGAATGCTTTAGGTTCAGGCAGAGAGCCCACCTCAATAAATAAAGTAGATAGCATGTGAAGAACACATTATATATCAGGTACATACATATGCACATCCACACATGTGAACATGCATGTATACATGAGTGCACATGACATGCACGTATACAAGCAAAACAAATAAAAAGGAAGTGTACAGTCACCACAAGAGGCGGCCCCTCTCCTGTTCCTAGTCACTCTAAAAGGCATGGATCAATGACCAGGGGGAAAACAATTGTCCCTCCTGTCACCAACACTTCCTGGAAAGAGTTAAGTTTGATAGAACAAAGATAAGTCTTTCTAGATAGATTGTAGATGGTAATGTGAGGAGAACACAGTAGATGCCATCGAATAACCCCTGACAGCACTCAGAATAAACAGAGAGTAGGCAGTGCTTGTGTATTCAGTCGCTCGAGCATGGGGTGATGGGGTTTCATTTTCTCTGCCCCTTTCAGCTATAATATTGTGGCAGAGCAGGATGGAACTGTTTTCCTTCCTTCTCTAACCGTTTCCTAACCATCAAAGGAACTCTCCTTTCCATGTGGCCTCCTGAGTTCTAAAGCGAGGCCTCTGCGCCGCCACTGCTCTTTTGAACTCTCAGGAACCAACTGCCTTGCTGAGCAGTAATGTGTTTGTCTGAAAAGAAAATAAAAATCCTGACCCCAGTAGCTCGAGGTCCCAAATCCAGACTCACTTTCTGATAAAATGAGACTGGTCCTCTGTAGAGAAAGACCCTACCACACAGAGGAATTTCCTGTCCTTGGCCCATCTCACTTCTTTCATCCCATCAAAGTCCTTCCTGATTCTGTCCTACCCCAACCCAGATGAGAACATGAGATAGAAAAGTCTCTTCTACTTCTCACAGAGTGAACCTACAAGAAATTTGTTTCTTTCTGCTAATTTCGGTCTAATTTGAACCTCACTCAACACACGAAGGGAGAGCGTGTTACCCATGATGCTTTGCTGACCTGCTCCCATGAGGTCACTACTCAGATCAGCACTGAAGTCTCTCAATAGGACCTTTACTCTTCCTAAACCTTTAGGTGAACAGCATGCTTCAAAATCTAGAAATGGAATAAAATGTCTTTTGGAGTAAAACATATTATTCTGGAGGCCCTGCTAGCTCTTTGATCTTGAAAACAATCCTGAAATGTTAATAGTATTCTCCCTTCACAGATGAGAGTGCAATCGTCTTTAAAGGACAAATTCTCAGTTAAGTTCTCACTGCTAAAACCTTGACACCACATCCTGAAAGTGTGTCAAAGGCCGGAGCCTTGCTTATCACCCTGCTTTTCGGATCCCAATGAAGCTCTTACAAATTAGTCACCACTAACATGCTTTTCTTCTGGTCCTCTCTCCAATGCTCTTTGACTTTTCACCGACTCACAGAGGAAAACTCAACGTAAAGAGCAACAAAGCCTGTGGCATGAGGGAAATAGTAGACATTTCCCCCTGGTGACCATGCTGAGATCCAAGGCTGGAAAGTCAATTGCGGCAGTCAACGTGAGCAGAGACTTAAGATAGTCTGAATAAGGCAGGCCACAGCTGTACTTCTGAGACTAGATGAGAAACAGAGAGAGGGACTTTGGACCTTTTCATGGATATTACTCTTATATAGAGAAAGCGAGTGACAGCACATGACAAATGGAACCAACCAAAACTTTAGTGGATAAAATCATTACAGGACTAAAATGGCAGAGAATGGAAAAGGGCGATGTAGGCTTCCCTACAAACCTCCTCATAGCTTGACTTAAGGCAACTGAAAAATTAATTTTTAGAAAGCAGAATTAAATTTAATATGAGCAATATTTTATTAATATAGTAATTTACTCCTAAGTCCAAATATAAATATCCATGCTTAACTTTGCAAAAAAACATTGAAGATGTATTAGGACACAAAGGAAATGATATCTTTACCCTTAGTGATAGTCTAGTTTATATAGGACTGAAAAGCAAATGACTACAAAGCCACTCAACTTGATCACGTGCTACAGAGGGAGAGCATAGAATGCATGGTCTCTCTAGGAAAGCCAATAGGAGAGCTGGCTGTGAGTCTGAGACCCGAGAAGGAGGAGGAGCCAATGGACAGAGGGACATAAGAAGAGAAGAGGTCTACAGGTGTGAAGATCTAGAGGAGGGAAAGCATGCAGTGTCCTTTAAGAACTAAAGGTTGTCAGTTGACTGCTGAGTATAGCAAGGCTGGTCTTGAGGAGGTAAGTTGGAACTAAGTCATGTGGTATCTGTGCATGCAGGATGCAAGAGTCTAGTTTCATCTTCAAGGCAGTGGATGGCTGTTGTAGGCTTTTGGAAAAAAGCATGATGTAGAATAATCATCAATATTTAATATTGATCCGTATAATTATTAAGTTGGCAGTTATTCCTTAACAAGAACTATTATATAAATAGACACAGAAACCTGTTAGATTTTTGATAACACTTAATGCACTGTTGTTGGGCAGATATAAATCCTCTGCGCTATCTTGTCTGCTTCCCATCCAAATCCCCCATAAGTACTTGCACATGTTTCCCATTTGGGCATTGTGCCAATCCTCTGAGCAAGCTTCTCCCAGCCACATACTTCTAGTTCACATTAACCCATGGCAACCTGTTCCTTTTTCCTCCTTCTCCTCCTGCCTGGTCCTTCTGCCACTCCCAAGCTTGGCTCCGCCTACCTATCTTCTGCACAGTCCAGGCTGTAGGCAACTTTATTTAGTCAATCAGGGATAATTTGGGAGGCAAAGTACATACAACATCATTTTGTATATGTGAGAAATTGCTCATAGAACAGTAAGGATCTTTGGGGGCAAGCAGTTAACGTTTGAATACATGGTAGCTCCGGATTAACCTCAAAGCATAATTTAATTTGATTTACATTTAAATCATTGTTGTAGATAAAATAGTTATTTGAGACTTAGATTTTTTTTGACAGCTTTAATATGAATAAAATTCACTAGGGTTCTTTTCCAGAGTAACGGCAATGAGATTTCACTTATTTTCTTTTGTTCTACAACCATCTGAATTCTTGATTGAAGAAGAAGAAGAAGAAGAAGAAGAAGAAGAAGAAGAAGAAGAAGAAGAAGAAGAAGAAGAAGAAGAAGAAGAAGAAGAAGAGGAGGAGGAGGAGGAGGAGGAGGAGGAGGAGGAGGAGGAGGAGGAAGAAGAAGAAGAAGAAGAAGAAGAAGAAGAAGAAGAAGAAGAAGAAGAAGAAGAAGAAGAAGAAGAAGAAGAAGAAGAAGCTGCTCTAGGTCAACTGATGCATGCGTGGTGTAACCAGATCCCATCCAGCCACGTGGAGCAATGAGGTCTGCAAAGGAGGTAAGAATAGGGAAGGAGCCTGAGAGAGAAAAAACAACAGGGCATGTGAATAGAGTGACATCCAAATCCTGACTCATATTTTTTAATTAGACATATATTTTGGATACTTGTGCAGTCTGCAAGTCTGTCTATATACCATGGACACACTCTGTGCCCAGGAAGGCACACTTTGTAAGTTCTTGGAATTGAACCTAGATCCTCTGGGAGAGCAGCTAGTGCTCTTAACTATTGGGCCATCTCTTGAGCCCCTAACTCATGTTCATACAAGAGCAGGAACACATGGAAAGTCATTTATTGAACACAAGGAAAGTTACTGGTGTTGCAGTGGGCAAGGCCCTAGACTTCCTTATATCACTATGGTGTCCGTTCCTGAGAGGTAGGAGATTGCAGGACCAGTGACTCATTGGTTGCCTGAATGCTGCGTATAAGACTTGAGTCTGTTGAAGGTTAGAACGTTCACAGGACCAAGGAGAAACACCGTTCTAATGGATGAATTATTTTTGTCATAGCTTTAGTTTTACACATGTAGCTCCACATCAAAGGAAACATTTGGTTTCTTGAACTCAGTCGTAATGGCCATGGGGTTTAAAAGAACTGTTCACCTCACTGAGTGCTGGGGCATTGTTTCCAGTTATTTGGAAGCCAGGATTTCCTTGGCTTAATCTGGGCTCAAAGTGAGACTAAAAGGAGTGAGGCCATCCTTTCTGTAACCTGGTGGGACTCGAAGAAGCAGGAAGTGGGCCTCACTCCTGCTATTTCTCCAAGTCCCTCCTAGGTATTACCACCTTTATTCTTTTTCTTCCTTTTGCTTCCTCCTTCATAATATGTGTTCCCTGTCTTCAAACAAATACCATAGCAGGAATGCTTGGTCTTTGTTTGGAAGAATTATTTTATTGTGTTTTGAAATTTTCACAGTCAGCCATTTTTGAAAAGAGACTTTTAAGGCTAAAAACAGGTCCTA
The DNA here is from genome assembly GCA_907169655.1 of Acomys percivali. Classification (NCBI taxonomy): domain Eukaryota; kingdom Metazoa; phylum Chordata; class Mammalia; order Rodentia; family Muridae; genus Acomys; species Acomys percivali. Next base: position 110,935,045 of record OU015746.1, on the reverse strand, counting down.
AGAACATGGTTTGCCATTAGTTCCACAAACTACCTCAAATATGTCTATACATAGATGGTTAGGGTCTACAGACGTCTATTCAGTGGTCTTTGCAGAACGTTCAAGACCCATGAATTACTTCATCATCTTCCCCAGTGACGTTGCTTTAGCAAGGTTACCACTGACACCTGAGGGAGATCAGGAGCCACTTGCTTCTGAAATGGAAGAACAATACAAAGGGAACCTGTGGAGTAATCATTACAGTCCTTTTGTAGACCAGGAGTCATTGGTTAGATGCTGGCCTAAGGGCCAATTAGGCATGAGTTAATAATGATCAAGTCACCGGAATATCAGGGGTTCCTCTAGTCTTTTTATTTCTTTTGCCTTTGCTTTTTTTCAACTTAGTTGCTTCCCCCCCCCACTCTGTCTCTCTGTGTGTCTGTGTGTATGTGTGTGTGCACCTGCATTTCACTGTGCTGTTCTGGCTAGTCTGGTACTTGCCATGTAGTCCTATCTTTTCTGCTTCTCAAATGCTGAAGTTACAGGGGTGTACCACCATCATACCTGTGTTGTTTGAACTGTGGAATGTAATCTTACATGAGACCACTTAATTAAATGTAAAGTTGTGAAAAAACTCAGCCAGTTAAAGGTTTCTGAATACACAATGACAAATATATATATATGTATATATATATATACATATATATATATACATATATATATTCACAACCAAATGTGTGATGAATCTAAGGTATTTCCGACATCACTCTCCACCTTTGATTATTGTAGCTTAACTGGGTTTATGCAGCCTGAGAATGTCACCAATCCAGGCAATACTGATGATGCTAAATGTCTCAGCTCAGATTCCACACTGTGTATGCCACCAACTGCAATGCTTTTCCTGTACACTCCGACTCTGTTCTCTTCTAGAGACTTAATTGTTTAATTATAGGAAACATATTTTTTATATGCTCCTGCCATCATTCCTTAGCATATAAGTGTTAAGTTACTATGTCTTTAGGTTATATAGCCTTAGGATGTTTGAATGTAAAATTGATGTTTCCATTGTTGACTTGAGCTTCATAAAAAAGAAAATCAGTAAGTGAATTTTGACGGGAGATTAGGATAGAATTTCCAATAATTTCTTAACTGGCCTCAAACATCCTCCTGCTATTTTATATTAATGAAACAGCATTCTTAGCACTAACAAGTATAAAATCAAAATATCAATCAACTGAAGAAGCCCTATCTGGTGGCTAATCTTGATTGACAACCTAACTATATTTGGGAATGAACTAAAACCCAAGCAGCTGGGCATACCTGTGAAGGGTTCTTGATTGGGCTCTTTGGTGTGTGACGACCCACCCTAAATCCTGGCCACACCTTCTGATGGCAGTCCACATAAAAGACATGAAGAGGGGTGTTCTTTCTTTGCCTGCTGTTCCTCACTTTCAATGGCAAGTTCATCTACCTTGCTGCTGGGGATTTACTTCCCTGGTGTTGGAATCTACTTTGGCATACCAATGTAGTCTAAAGGCCAGCAGCTCTCCAGGACGTTTCTAAGACTCCAGTGATAGATTGGGATGGCTGAAACATCCAGTGTCATGAACTGAACTACTACTGGATCTTGGGCCTTTCTGTTGTGAGAGCTCCATTATTCGACTACTTATTTATTCGTTCTATCAGTTCTGTTCCTTTAGAGAACCCTGACTAATGTTCTCGACACCCTGGAGTATTGATTATGCATCCAAGATTGAATTCTTTGTGCAAAAGTAAACAAGCACATCTATCTTATTAATATGCAAAGTTGCTTCCATCTTTAATAACTGGTGAAATTCTATGTATATTGGGTAATTGATTTCAAACAAATTTATTCATTATAATTATCAGGAAACATTTGATTTCTTAGGTGGAAAGTGTCACAAGTATTCTGGGCAGGACAGGGAGTGTTCATTTTTCTTGGAGGATAGTTAAAGCAGAGTATTTTCAAAACTCTTGAGGGCTAATGGCTTCTGGCAATAGGAAAGAAGCAAAGTCTCCCTCTTTTTCCAGTACTGACCAGGGAGGAGTGCAAAATAGTGTTGGTTTTGCTTATCTCATGTGTCTCAATGTCTCACAGCAAAATATCCCTGGAGGAAAATGAATTATGACAGATATTTATTTCCTGTAATATTGCAAGGAAAACAATCATTGCCTGGTAGAGTCCTTCAAATGTGTGTGTCTGATAGGCTTTTTCCA
>OU015746.1:110893673-110927967 GCA_907169655.1 Acomys percivali | reverse complement strand
TGAGGAAGAAATATAGCAGTGTTGCAATGACAGAAGTATTTTTTCATGTTATGTGTAGTGTGTGTGTGTGTGTGAGAGAGAGAGAGAGAGAGACAGACAGAGACAGAGAGACACACACACACACACACACACACAGAGAGAGAGAGAGAGAGAGAGAGAGAGAGAGAGAGAGAGAGAGGTATAGTTGCTTGAAAAGACCAAAAGAGGGTGAGAGGGTGTTGGATTCCTTGGAGCTTGTTAGGTACCTGGCATGAGTGTTGGGAACTGAGCATGAGTCTTCTGGGGGAAAGTAGTAGCAATCTTACTTGCTGAGTTGTATTTACAGCTCCCAGGACATATTTTAATAATTGGTCTCAGTTGAGAATTTGAGGTGAAGAATGAGCTGTCCTGAATTCTTGGCATGACACACATATGATAGCCACCCACTAAACTCCAAAACTTGTCTCTTGCTATTCAGTGGGTTGGGATAAGATAGTCATTTAGGCCTGAGAAGTTAAGTATTTTTTCTAGAATAGATTTTTTAAAAAGCAGTTTCTCCACTTGACAGTCAGTGTTCCTGAGTCATAGAAATGAGTAATAAGAAGGGTTCATTAGGCTGCAGTGAGAGGTTTTCCCAGGAGTCTTCAAGTATGCTCTTGGGGGATATGGCCAAACACTAGCATAAGATTAGGGATACAAATGTGAGCACCCAGCTTATCAACCATGAATTCTGTTGATAACCTGGAATTTTTTATTGGGCACTGCTGCATCTGAAGCATTTGAAGCAGCTGCATAGTCTTCTATTGTGTGACTAACCCTCTCTGTACTAGCAGACTTTTCCACTGGTATTACTTGTTGCTATCATTTTCTTATTGGCAAGTGATTCCCTAATGTTGGTAGCCATCACAGCCAGTCCTTTGGTTTACTAGGATATATTCTTAAAATATAGTTTTCTTAGACCATAAACAGTATCATTTTTAATAGATTTTCCAAGTTTATTACCTGAAAATTATACCATAATATAAACTCTTATCAATCCTTAAGCAGGAGTTCTTCATTATATTTTTAAAAGCAAGCATTATAGCCCTAGATAATTTCATTTATATAGCATTTTACAACCAATATCTAATAATTAGAAGTATTCCTTATTTACAAGTAAAGTACACTAGCTATTATTTTATAGTTTATTCTCAATATCTTCTTGTAGAAATATTAATAAATTATTCATAGTTTTTATTGGGCTATTACTAACTTAATTTGCAAGAATGTTTTTTTTGTATATTATAGATAACTAATTTGTATGTTTCATGTTTTGTAAAATGTCTTTAAGAAAAAAAATGTCTGCTTTGCAGACTCTAATTTTTGCATTAATTTTCATAGTGTATGCCAAGCCCAGGGTAGGTGCTTAATAAAAACGTTCTTATTTTAGTTAAGTGGATTCACATTGGGCTAGAAGTTATGCATGCAAATCTCTTACCTGACTTAAAACCTTTCAGTACTGACTTATCAACATTCATTTGTCTTCATATCCATGTGAAACCTAAACTGTGCTGCCCTCCACTCTTTCACAGAAGTAACTTCTCAGTGATAAAATTATGATATCAACCCAGGATATCTGTTTCAAGTCATGTGTAGATCTCACTGTTCTGAAGTCTAATGAAGTCAATCTTTCCTCCTCCTAAGAGTCTACCCATGCTTTGACCACATTTTTGGGGGGTTAGACTGAGACCTTTTGGTGAGCCTACAGAAAACCAACAACAGTGGTAACAGAACCTGACTTTTCAAGAGGCGTATTGGAGAAGGAATTCCTTATGTGTTGTATGGATTCAACACCTGTCAACACCTACAGCTGAGTCGGGAAATAGATGGTATTTCCGGCAGGCAGAAGGGATTCTGTGATAGAGCCAGGTGCTCAGGGATTTAGCCAGCAAGATGTGAGGAAGATGGATACATGGTGCCTGACCTCAGATAACCAACCACATGGCAGATTGTAGATTAATATAATGGATTATTATGAGTTGTGAACTAATCAAAGAAGAGCCTGGCTATATGGCCCAGGGATTTGTATATTTAGGGAGTGTCTTGAGTGGTCATTCTGGGAGCTAAGGGACAGGAGGAAAAACCTGGTGTCCTACTAAAGAGGATAGCATGCATGCCATGCTGTGTGAAAAAAAATTGTCACAAAAGCTTGTTCAGAATGGATGCATTGAACAGAAATGTACAACAGGGGACACTAAGATGGCTCAGTTGTAAATGTGCTCGTTGCACCAGCCTGATAACCTGATGAATTTGATCCCCTAAAGCCATGCAATGAGTAAAGGATAGAATTGATTGTGTAGCTTGTCCTCTGACCTCCATACATACAAATACTACCACTACCACCACCACTATTAATTATAAAAATAATAACAAATATTTTTTAAAAAGAAATGTACAACACAACTTGGAAAAATGGCCTAGCTGATGAGCATAAGAATTGAAATCATATGTTTCAGTTAGAGTCCAGTGGTTGTCAAAATGTTGGGGGTCCTGCATAGCATGTATTTACATTAAAATTTATAACAGCATCAAAATTACAGTTATGAAGTAGCAATGAAATAATGTTATGGCTAGGATCACCACAAAATGAGGATCAGTATTTTTTCTTCATTATTTTATTTATTATAGCTTATTCCCACTACATCTCAACTGTTATCACCTCATTTGTATCTCCCAGTTCCCACCCTTCCTCCCTTTTCTGCCCTATTCCCCTCCTCTAGACTACTGACAGGGGATCCTGCATCCCCCACCATCTGACCACAGCCTATCATATTAATGATCCTACACAAAACTGAAGTGCAAGTTGATCAAGGACCTTAACATAAAACAAAACACACTAAATACATTAGAATAAAAGATGGGCAAGAGCCTTGAACTCATTGACATAGGAGTAAACTTCCTCAACAGAGGATCAGTGTTAAAGCATTAGGAAGGTTAACAACCACTGAGATTGACAATACAAACTACCATGAACTTCATTTTAAAACACACACACACACACACACACACACACACACACACACACACACACACACACACAATCTGTATTTTAGTTAATTTTTTTCTCTTTCTTTTTTTTTTTTTATTAATTTATTCTTGTTACATCTCAATGGTTATCCCATCCCTTGTATCTTCCCATTCTTCCCTCCCTCCCATTTTCTCCTTATTCCCCTCCCCTATGACTGTTCCTGAGGAGGACTTCCTCCCCCTATATATGCTCATAGGATATCAAGTCTCTTCTTGGTAACCTGCTATCCTTCCTCTGAGAGCCACCAGGTCTCTCCCTCCAGGGGACATGGTCAAATATGAGGCACCAGAGTACGTGAGAAAGTCATACCCTACTCTCCACTCAACTGTGGAGAATGTTCTGACCATTGGCTAGATCTGGGTAGGGGTTTAAAGTTTACTGCCTGTATTGTCCTTGGCTGTTGCCTTAGTTTGAGCTGAACCCCTGGGTCCAAATCTGCCAATCATAATGTTCTACTTGTAGGTTTCTAGGACCCTCTGGATCCTTCTACTTTGCTATTCTTCAATGGTTCTTTCATCTAGAGTCCCAATAGGATGTCCTCCCCTCTGTCCCAGTTTCCTGGTAAGGGAAGGCTTTCATGGGACATGCCCCTTGGGCTAGTATGCAGATATAAGTGAGTATATACCATTTGAGTCTTTCTGCTTCTGGGTTAACTCACTCATTATGATCATTTCTAGCTCAATCCATTTGTCCACAAATTTCAGGAATTCTTTGTTTTTAATAGCTGAGTAGTATTCCATAGTGTATATGTACCACAGTTTCTTTATCCATTCTTCTACTGAGGGACATTTAGGCTGTTTCTATGTTCTGGCTATTATGAATAAGGCTGCTATGAACATGGTTGAGCAAATTTTCTTGTTATGTGCTGGAGCATCTTCTGGGTATATTCCAAGGAGTGGAAGTCTTGAGGAAGCCCTATTTCCAGTTTTCTGAGATAGCACCAGATAGATTTCCAAAGTGGCTGTACTAGTTTGCATTCCCACCAGCAATGAAGGAATGTTCCTCTCTCTCCACATCCCCGCTAGCATGTGGTGTCACTTGAATCTTTGATCTTAGCCATTCTGATGGATGTATGATAGAATCTCAGAGTTGTTTTGATTTTCATTTCCCTGATGATTAAGGAGGTTGAGCATTTCTTTAAGTGTTTCTCAGCCATTTGATATTCCTCTGTTGAGAATTCTCTGTTTAGTTCCAAGCCCCATTTCTCAATTGGGTTATTTGGTTTGGTGGTGTTTAATTTCTTGAGTTCTTTATCTATTTTGGATATTAGACCTTTGTCAGATGCAGGGTTGGTGAAGATCTTTTCCCAGTCTGTAGGCTGTCGCTTTGTTCTCTTTTTTTACTTAAACATTTTTGGAACAATTGAAGGTGAGATGTATTTAAAATGTTTGTTTCTTGGTTTTGGACAGATTGCTCCTAAGAACACTTCCTGCTCCTGCAGAGAATCAGAGTTTGATTCCCAACTCTCACACAACAGTCTGGAGCTGCAACCCAGAGGACATGACACCATTTTCAGGATTCTGCATGCATGTGTAGACACACACACACACACACACACACACACACACACACACACACACTTTTTAAAAATAAATCTTTAAAATATTTGATTCTTTATATTTGATCTTAGGTATGCTTTAACACTACAAAATATTTTGCATTAAGCAAACAGCCAAACCAATTAAAGAGATTTTAAAAGTGTTGACTCCCAGGAAAGAAAACCACTTAAAATAAGAAAGTATCCTTTATGAATACCCAGGAATAATTCAGAAAGATTGTGATTCAGCACTTGGTCTGGGTAACAGTCTAGAACATAAGATCATATTCCCGTAAGGACAATCCAGAGATAGTTCCAGAAAGGCACAGAACACATGGGAAGCCATTTAGGAAGGAAGAAAAACAGCAGCTGAAGCCTGTGAGGCTTTGGCAAGACCTAATTGGGTCAACTAGCCTTGTATATCTTGGAAACTGGCCAAGTACCTGGTTGGTTTCTGGCTCTCACTTCAGATCTTGCCGTATCTAATTTGCCTTCCATCTTTCTATGTCTGGGAAGACAATTTTTAAGCTGATATTAAGGCATAAACAGAGGTAATGGGAAAATCTGCAGTCACAGCGTATTTATAATTTAGGAAGAACCCATACATTATGTAATATTGTTCTGTGCTTCCCAAACCAAATATGATGAGTGACAAGAGAAGGCATTCCTGTAGTTTGTTGTGGGAAGCAGAGACTAGAATCACTCAGGACAGCTGACAGATAGGGACACAAACTCCATTCCTTCACATCTGCCACTTATTTTCTTGCTTGTCTTTCATCAACATTGAGGGATGCCAAGCAGGTGGCCCTCACATACCTTGTTGATTTGGGATGATGTGGTCTTGTAATAACTGAGTAGATTCATTGGTAGGGCTGGCTCAGAGAGCTTCTCCTTCAGAGCATTCATAGGTCCTCTGGTACCAACTGCAGATTTTCCTGTAATATTCTGAAAGAAAGTCCAAAGTTCCCATCAATTGCACACAAGATCTAAGGAAGAGTACTGCTGGTACTTTCTTACCACATTAGACTGTCGAGTAATTTATATTTCAAAGAAGTAATTGTGCATTTATCTATCTGCAACTCCACTGGGCTCCGCTCCTTCACCGACCATGCTGACTCTGAGACTCTGTGTCTTTCAAAGGTACAAGGATCCATCATAGAGTTTTCTTTAGCTGTCGACTAAAAGAGAGTCACACAGCACAAACGTCCCTAAAGCACAGATAAAATGAGGATGAGATGTGTATATTTTCATCTCAAAACACACTGATTTTGGAGGGAAGTCCCAGACCCCTCGCCATTTTGCTACAGTCACCGCACAAATCATTTGTCTTTCTGTGAGCGCTACCTTAAGGTCTCTTGGCTATAAATGCTGATGCTCAGGCTTCTCCCTGGCTGTGACGTAATAGTACAGAAGGGACTATCAGATGGAGCATTAAGGCTTTCTGCACCATTTTTTTAAAAATAGTATTGAGTGGAGAGAGGGATTTGACTTTCTCAAGTACTCTGGTGCCTCACATCTGACTATGTCCCCTGGAGGGGGAGACCTGGTGGCACTCAGAGGAAGGACAGCAGGTTACTGAGAAGAGACTTGATACCCTATGAGCATATACAGGGGGAGATAATCCCTCTGAGGAACAGTCATAGGGGAGGGGAATAAGGGGAAAATGGGAGGGAGGGGAGAATGGGAGGATACAAGGGATGGGATAACCATAGAGATATAACAAGAATAAATTAATTAAAAAAAAAAGTTACATACTCTTGAAGTACAGTGGTTGAGAGTAATGCTCAAGTTATAAAAAGAGGAATAGAATACTAAGGTTCATCCCTAAGCAAAATTGAAAATGAACAGGGAAATCTAAATCCCGTGGCTTTATTTGCGAGCTGCAAAGAGCTTGCGTTGTTTTGTCCCTATGGCCTTGTTGACTATGGCCCACACACCCACATACTCTTTCTCTTGTCCTGAATTTTTGATGCCCCCGGTCTTCCCATCATCTCTAACGTCCCGAGGTCTCCATTGACTCATAAACTTCACCTTGACAGTCTCCACTTGCCCAATCAAAGACTGTAGGGGTCCCCACCACGCTACGTAGCGCCCTACCTCTAAGTTCCTACTTCAAAATCTTAATAGATGTCTCTGCCACTATGTAACTTTCGATTCTGCATGATTTACAGGCTAGCATTGTGTGAACAATGAAAATGTTCCTGCATCATCCTTGGACTGAAGCTGAAGCAAACTCTGAGGACCTGGACAACTGACCAAAAGGACACACTTTTCTAGCCATGCCAGCACATAGCACCCTCTTAATGAAAATACTTTCAAAGAATAGCAGAGCCCAGCCATTGCCCTGACACATTCAAGTCACATCTTCCCCCATTGTCCTCCAGGAAAGTACTTGGTTTCTCTCTTCAGAAACTTTGCTTTCCTTAGCCCCAACTTTACATGGCTTTTCTGACAAAAATTACATGTTTTTAACATTCTTAACACTTTGCCTCTTGCTCAAAAGTCTCACTGTAAATCTGACAAAAGGCGTCTGCAGACTGAATGCTGGACTGTCATAAAAAAAAAAATCCTCTACAAAATTAACTAGCTCTTTACCTGTAAATGCAGCCATAGTTGCAGTTTCAAGTCATAGGCAAATGATAGAAAGTTCTTTGTCCATTGTCTAACATGAATGACCTCAAATTTTTATTCTCATAACTTGTGGCTAGAATATGATGTGTCTCCCATAGGTTCATGTATTAATATCCTGTCACCAGCTGCTCTGCTTAGAGCATTTAGAGTTTTCTCAGAATCCCCCAAATTCTCCCAATTCCTCTTGGAAGACTGTTTCAAATGGCTCTAAGTTAGGTAGTAGTAGCAGTGAACCCACTCCTTTCTCTGCTAGAGTTCTCATCACTGCAACAGCCCGATGCAAACAACTTAAAATGATGAGGGATTGATTTTAGTTCGTGATTCCAGAGGTTTCAGTCCATTGAAAAGAGAGGAATTGGAAGAATAGAGGATGTCATGCCATGGCAGCAAAAGAAGCGCAGAGAGAGACTCTTCTTGAGTCCTTACCCTGGCCTGCAGTCCTAAGTACGATGGCCGTTGACCTACTCTGTTGAGCTGGCACATGTGCAGAAAGGCCTAGTTTAATGGTAATGATGATTCCCTCACCCGTTAGAATTTCGACCAGAGCCTAGAGCAATATCTGGGACAAAGTAACTTGTCCTTTCCAAAATCTGTAAGTCTCCCAAGGTATCTGTAACCACTCAGATTTTCTTAGTTTTGCTGTCATCACTTTACTCTCGTTCCATATGCAGTCCCTGCCTTGTGAGCTGACAATAATCTGCACTGGCTATTGGCTCCATTCATAGATAGGAATCTGAAACTTTTCATAGTATTTGGTGCATGGGCTATTTCCCTTTTGAGAGTCCCCAGCTTTACTCTTCTTATGATGCTGTCCAGGGTTTTCCCCCTGTGGGCTCTACTAGTCTCCTTTCTTCCACTTGCCCCACTCTAATGGTTAGTAATACCCACATTTCCAAGGGTCAAGCTTTGGTGCTCTGAACAAACTACATATGTTTTAACTTCTGACTGATCATTTACACAGAGTGTGGGAAACTGTTACTTACGAATCTGTTACGCTTTATGAAGTAAAATAATGTAATACCTAACTCACAAGGTTACTGTTAGAGTTCAACAAGTGAATATATGCAAAATACTTTAAATAATATCTGATTATGAAAGGAACACTTAATATGTGTGTATACAAAATATATATATATAATGTGTATAATATAATATGCATGCTATATGTATATTATGTAATGGATATAATGTAAATGTTGTGTGCATGTATAATATACGCACTATATATAATATGCATAATATATATAATATTATATATAATACTATGTATATTATGTTATGTATAATATATTAAATTACTTTGTCCCAGATACTGCTCTGGGCACTGGTAAAAAGTATATATATATAATTCATATACACATATTAAGTGTTCTTTTCATATACCTATATAATGTATATCGTTGTTAATTCCTCTTATTTTGATGTTAGTGGTGGTCGTGTGTGTCTCTGTGTGTGTGTGTGTGTGTGTGTATGTGTGTGTGTGTGTGTATGCAAGTGTTTCTCTACTTTTGGTTTGCTGGTGTGTAGTTTTTTATTTCCTGTCTTTTTTGGGGTGTAGTTAACCTCTGTAGTTTGTAGTTTTACTTCTATTATCATCTGTAGGGCTAGCTTTGAGGACAGATAGTGTTTAAATTTGGTTTTGTCATGGAATGTCTTATGTTTTTAACCATCTATGATGACTAAAAGTTTTGCTGGGTATAGTAGTATGGGCTGACTTCTGTGGTTACTGAGAGTCTGCAAAAAATCTGCCCAGAGCTTTTCAGCTTTTAGAGTCTCTGTTGAAAAGTATGGTGTAACTGATAGGTTTGCCTTTTTTTTTTTCTTGCAGATTTTAATATTCTTTCTTTGTTCTGTAAATTTAGTGTTTTGACTAATATGTGGCAGGAGGATTTTCTTGTCTGGACCAATCTCTTTGGTGTTCTGTAAGCTTCTTGTATGTTTATAGGTATCTCTCTACTTAGGTTAGGAAAACTTTCCTCTATGATTTTGTTAAAATATCTTTCTGGACCTTGGAGCTGGTAGTCTTCTCCTTCTTCCATTCCTTTTATTCTTAGTTTTATTCTTTTCATAGTGCTCCAGAGTTTTTTGTTTTTGTTTTTTTTTTTTTTTTGGTTTTTGTTTTGGATGTTTTGTGTCAGGAACTTTTTAGATTTAACATTTTCTTTGACCAATGTATCAATTTCTTCAATTGTAACTTCTACACCTGACCTTCTCTCTTCATCTCTTGTAGTCTGTAGGTTTTGTCTGTAGTTTCTGTTCTCTTTGCTATGTTTTCCATCTCCAGAATTCCCTTTGTTTATGTTTTCTTTGTTGCTTCTATTTATGTTTTCAGGCCTAGGCCATTTTACTTGTTTCCTTTACCTGTTTAATTGTATTTTGTTAAGTGATTTATTCATTCCCTCTATCAAGGCCTCTATCACCTTTATAATTGAATCTTATAAATGCTTCCTTCTTGTGCTTTGGTTGAATTAGGATACCCAGGGCTTGTTGTAGCACTATAGCTGGGCTCTGTAGTGCCATATTGTCCTGGCTCTTGTTGGTTGTGTTGTCCTTGGTGTCAGCTACTGGGGATACAGGCAGAATTGTGGGCAAAAAAATGGTGTGCAGGAAAGCTGGTGTGGTTTCCACTGTGTGTTTGAGAAAGATTGGCAGATTGGCAGGGAGGAGTCTAACCTGGATGTTCCTATGGCCTGGCAGGCCTTGCATGGAAGGTTGGTAGAGCCATAGGCCAGACAATGGAGCTCGGGGAACACTGTGCAGGTCACTGTTGCTGGCTGTGCCACAGGGTGATCTGGCAGCAACAACTTTAAATTTTAGTGATGTCTTATATTGAAACATTTGTAGTATTTTATGTGTATGAATCAAAACCTTGAATATTTAATTTAAATGTATTATTTATTCTGCCCTTTTCTTGGTGCTTCCCTCTCACTGTGTATTTGCATGTTTGTTTTAACTTTAACTAAATAATATAATATACTATTTAATTTCTAGTGATTGATTTTGAGTTGTATTTTAAAAAACTTTTAACTGCTTAGGCCATCAAAACTCCTTCCTTTCATGATGCATGTGACTCTGAGAAAATGCTGTTCACAGCTTCCAAGAGAAAGCAGATACAAGGGTTCAACCCATCTGTCTTTTCTTTCTTGCTCATTTGTTCATCTTCTAATGTAGGACACAGAGTAAGATGACAATATGCTCTGAGTTGATCTTAGTCCTACTGACTACAAGGAAAACTTCATCACTTACTGTATTTTTATTTTATTCCCTTTAATTATCTATCCTTTCTTACTTATTAAACTGAAATTTGCTTTTAGTTTGAAATACATAAAAAATGGACAAGCTAGATGAGACAAGTAGAGCAAAAGAAACATGAAGGCCAAATTCTCAGCAGCTGCTAAAAGCAACCCACTATATAAAAAATATAAATTTGATCTACAGGTATTTCAACAAAACATCGTGTTTAACAAACTATTGCTCTACTCTAATACATGTAGGCTAGGCAAATTCCCTTGCAGTTTGACTTTTAGCTACTTACAGGGCCCACAAATATTCTTAGACTTTTCCCTTGGGTCTTGGCTTGGCTGTATCTGAACTCAGCAGCTGCCCCATAAATATCCATGTGTGCTGTGGTCTCTGTACTCTGTAGTCTCTGCTTGTCTCACCTCACAGTCTTGAATTCAGTCTCTGTATTGCCTGTGTGGGTAGAGACTCTGGCATCTGTGTTTGAGGACAGCATATAGTCAATTTTAAAGCATAACACATGTTTGGCCACAGCAGACTTCCATAGCAGATGGAAACTGTCCTTACACTGACAGTAGCTTTGTGAAGATTGTAGATCAGCTAAATTAGCAGGGTGAACTAATTCAAAAGACTTTGCTAGAGTTAATCATTTTGAATGATGTCTAATCTTATTGCCCATTTTGCTTCATTTGCTAAACTAAGAATTAGAAATCGCTCATTTATTTCAATTCAGCCCATGCTTCTGAAGTCCAGTGGAGGCCAGAGGAAAGTCCTTGGGGCCCATGAATACAACCTGAGAATGGATGGTTAGGCTTAGTGGCCATGGGAGAGGTTTATTGATAAGTGATAAAGATCTGATGTTGCCATCATCTGATCACAACTTCATGTTCTGCCCCTTGGTGGCCTGCCCTTGCTGATAGCTAGGCCCATATAGTTGGGTTCTGCCACCATCAGGCTCCGTGTGCGTTAAGCAACTCCCGTTTTGCTTATTCAGACTTGAACTTAGGGAGTTCCTATCTAAACATCTCTCTCATCAGTCCTTTACCTCTTTGATTGGGTTCTTCTTTTCTTACGTCACTCACCGTTTGCAACACTATGGCTTGGATTAACAGAAGATGTATATTAACTTGTAAGCTCTTACTACAAATTTTTGGAAAAAGGCAGACACTTACTGATAGTGTCTTCCATCTCTTGTCATCTGGCAGATAGACCTGCACAGTTCTTCTCTGTTCCTGCTCATAGTCACAGTCTAGACATCCTCCAGTGAGACCGAACTACCTGTGATATGTTCATATTCTTATATAAAGGGTTCCCCATGTGTCTTCAGGTAGGATGCTTTAAGTACATATGACATCATGTATGAAGGTTTCTACGTCACCAGATGCCCCTCTAAATCCTGTGCAGTTATCTGTGTATATCTCAGTCTCTTATCGCCTACATTGTGGTTGTGTTTGGTGTATTCACACCCACTTCTTTCCTAGTTGAATATTTTGGTTAGCAAAGGCACACTTTCAGCCACAGAGGTTAATTGATATGATTAATCATGTGACATTGGGAAAACAAAGTACTCAGTCCCACTTTGCTTCCTCCATTCAAAGTGTAGAGATAATAATGGTGGGAAACTGATAGAAGAGACATGGTGACAACAAATGAAGCATTTAAAAAGTTTTAGTAAGTCTTGAAGTGGAGTAGCGAGTCCTGAAATGTTAACAGTTTTCTGCTAAAAGCAAAAGTTTTATTGTGGGCATCTTGGACACACCTGTAATGCCAGCTCAGAAGGCAAAAACAGGAAACTCACAAAATCTAGGTTATCCTAGACTGCTAAAAGAAAACAAACAAAACTCCAAAAGACAAAACAAACAAACAAACAAAAACCTCAAAATTCAAAACACACAAAAAGTGCTGTTAAATGAATTTACTAAACCTCCTATGCGAAAAAAAAAATATCAAATCTATTTGGAGCTAACATAAGACTGAATCATCTCCATGTGTCACAGAGGAAAATATACAGTATGTTTTATTATTTTTTCATTCACAAATGAATAGAAGATATTTAACCAAAGGCAAATAAAATGAGTCCCGGTTACAAGATGTGAGTAAAACATGGTTTGATTCTAAGCCATGTGAACCTAGGGCCACTACACTGATCCTTCCTGGAACATACCATAAGGCATATGTCATACACATATCTTTTGGAAGGAGAACTATGTTTTGGAAGGAGAAGAATTATGAGTAGATCCTCTCATTATAGATTATATAACTGTAAGAATATGTTGTTTAAAGTTTCATAAGAGTGTCCTGTACCCAAAGAACTTTGGACTCATATCTAAGGCTTGGATATACCAGAGCTAAAGTTGTGTGAAATGTGCAGTTTTTAGAGGAAAGCCATAAGGCCTCAGGGCAGTAGATGGAGAGGCAGTGATACAGGAGAGCCAGAGAAGAGACTGGTCTAGAAAGCCAGAGCCCAGGGTAAGCCAGATTCTTCATTCTCATTCTGCATCTGTGTCAGCTGGTTCATTCAGTTCTGAATTTATCCACATTTGTTCAACATTGATTGACCTCCAGTGTGTTCCAGGAACCATTGCTTCTGTCACAATTTCAACAGCCTCTTATATAAAGTAGTTACAGTAGTCCTTGTCAGGAAAGACATTTGAAAGATTAACTGGGATGTGACCAAAGTTCTGGTGAGGGGCCTTTTGTACGTAGTTTCTGGTCCCTTTACAAGCCGGCCCCAGACAGGGGCAGAATGTGGGCTTAGTGACTTATGAATAGGCTTTTTAAAAAGGATTTATAAACCAAAGAAGAACAAAATAAGGGGAATGCTGAAGCTGAAAATCCATGGTCAAGTTTAAGACAAGACATTGGGTCAAGGGCAGATTCTCAAATCAAAACTGAGGTAGGCATGGGATTCAGGATGGAAGAGAGGCCCCTAGTTCCTCTCTGCTCATTCTTACATCGGCACAATTTTATAGAAGACAGAAAATAAAAACAGGAGAAGATGCGCTTGCTAATTGACTGTGAGACATTAGATGTTCCTTTCCTGAGAGGAAGGGCATCTGGTCCCTTCCTGTCTCCACTCTCTGTCATGGAGATAGGTTTCTATTTCATCCTCAGATGAGGAAAATGAGATCATAGTGGTCTCTGTTTAGGTGGATTTTGTGACAACTGCCAGTGATCTCAGGTCTACCTAGAAAGTTCCAGGCTAGGCTGGATTATATAGCAAGACCTTTTTTGTTTTGGAGATATATAATTTCTATTCATTAAGAGCCTACATAACATCCAGGCATGATGGCACACATGCCTTTAATCCAAGCATTTGGGAGGTGGATATCTGTGAGTTAGAAGCCAACCTGGTCTCCAAGGTGAGTCTAGGACAGCCAGGCTACACAGAGAATCTGTGCCTTTAAAAACAAAAACAAGCCTCTATAACTGTTTCACTTTATGATATGTATAAAGAAACATCTTTTGATTGTTTTCTTTGCAGATCAACTTGACCCCTACATGTCTCCATTTCTGTTAAATGTGTTCATTTTCAAGTGAATAAAAGTTGTTAGTCAATAGGAAGAGCATGAGTGTCTCTCTTTAGAATGTTTCTTGCCCTGTTGGGTCCTTAGCATAAGATCACAGTTGCATTCCTGTTTGAAAAATTTAACAATTATTAGCATGCAAGGGTGATGTGCGCAGCTGGTTGGAGCCTAAGGATAGGAGCTTTGATCACTCTTATATTCCTGAAGGGATTTTCTGGAAAAAAAAATGTCTTGACTTCCTGTCCCACCATGCTTCCATCTATTAAGTGACTCGATTTACCTAGGTAGGACACATCAGTCATCAACTCGTGTTTCCTAATATAGTAGTTCACTCAATGTCCTGAGCAATGGTGAGAGTTCTCACTGTTTATATTTCCTTCAAAGCCAGTGGAAGCATGCTGAATCTGCCTACAAGTATAGCCTAGTGCTCCCTGCCCCGGCCCTGAAGATGTCTCAGACCAGAAGGTTCTTTCTGGAGGTGGGAGTGACTTTCCTATTCATCTTAAGATGTTTAACTGCATCTAAATCTCATTGCATTTTTTTACAATTTTAATAGTCAAGAATGTCTCTCAACATGAGTAATTTTATGATCTCCATGCTTTGTTGAAAGCTTCTATTCTGTATGATGCTGGGAGTCATCAGATTATTTGGGGCCTTATAACAAATCATGACCTCTAGGGTATCTTCATTACAAACACAGCTAATGTTTTGGCCTCCATTCCCTTTACTACTCCTCTTAACAACTTTAACTTGTTCACATACAAGAGTGGGTACTGTCACAGAGCACAGAGGTTTTTCTCCAAGTAAATGTAGAGGTCTCAGATAGGAAAAATTTCTGTTATGTGAATGCTTCATACCTGGGATAATTTCCTCTTCTCTGGTGTATGGAAGGTTGTGAGACAGAATTCTGGGCACTGTCACTGACCAAGCATATGTGTCTAGATTTCAAGGGACTGTCCAATGTGTAGCCTCAGTAAAGTGGCCAAAAGCAAGCACCAACTCTGTAACATGCTGGCAACCTGATCTCAGCAGCCAGCTTGTAAGGTAGAAGAGTTGGCTGGGGACTTAGCCATATTTTTTCTGGAAAGGCAGAGAAGATATTCTTGCAGCTGGTAAAGTTCCATGCATGGCTTCTTTGTGAAGTTAAAAGCCAAGACCAGGCTTCGAAGTTTGGCCTGGATCTTGCTCGTTGTAAAACACAGCCCATGTTCCTGGCTGAGCATCACCCATGGGCACCATGCCCCCAACAGGCCTGGTCCATGGAGCAGAAAGCCTTAGTTTTCAGTTTTGCAGCAGCAGCAGCAGCAGCCTTTAGGCTAATTAATAAATCATCAACACATTTGTGGTGTGAAAAATGAAATATTTATGCTCGCCAGAGTAATATTTCTGTCTTGCAGCCCCATGCTCTGTTGATGCCTGATGGAGGATGAAGTAAATACCAGCTGGTGTAGAATGAGTGGAATATAATTACTCTCTACAAAGTTAAGTGAATATTAAAATACAGAAGTCATAGATGCTGGCACTTGTCCCTCCCTAACTCTGCCCAATCAATGGCTTCCTGACCTGATGTTTCTCCCTGACCTGCTGTTTGGCTCAAAACCCAGCTTCCAGCAGGATCTCAGTGAAAGGCTTGCTTGTGAAGAATATAAATTCATCTGGCCACAGAAAGCTGGGAGATTGGGGTGGGGGGCGTTCTATGTTGGTTGACCTTGACTAAGGTGAAGGTGAACCTTTTTACTTCCACCTGCACAGGGTAATTCTGCACCATGTGATCAGAGAACTCTGCTTCAGAAGTTAATTATCAAACTGCTGCATGGTGGTGTGAGTCAAGGTAGAGATAAAATTGAAGAGCAGTCAATCAGAGACCAAGTAAATGGCCCACCCATGTCAATATGTGAAGGGGACAGTAAAAAAAAAAAATGCAGAGGGTCACTCAGCAAAAGCAAGCCCTGGCAAGTGTCTCTGGAACACTGAACACTTGATCCATTTACAAATGTGCATGCTCACACTTACCTCGTTTATTCAGAGCACAACGCGTACTCTTTATATTTTGCCGTGACAAGTTTTGACTTGTGTGAAAATAATGACTTTGAACACTTGTACTTAAAATATTTAGGTATTCACTTGTCACGCGCCCCTGTATGCTTACGGTTTTTTTAAACATGTGTAATTATGCCCCTGTCTCATAGGAGGCACTTGCCAATGTCTGGAAATACGTTTGGTTGTCATAACTTTGGGAGTAGAAGATGCCAGGGAGGATGGATGCTCCTAAACATCCTCAGTGCACAGGCATTCTCCCACGACAAAGAACTCTGCAAGTTAAATGTCAAGGTTCAGATAGAAATGCCAAGATGAAGCAGAGAAACTCTGCTCTGGAGTATTTCATGACACAGTTGAGATATAATTATTTTAACAGCCATAACTAATGAACGCTAAGGTTGTTTTTAACAATGCCAAGATGATCCATGGCCCCTATGAGTGTGAGTCTGCTTACAGATAAATTCTTGTGCACAGAACTACACACATAATGATTGTTCCCAGTAAGTATTTGAATGGTACCACCAAGTCACCTTCTAAAGAGAGCTTTCTGGGCTTCAAAAATCAAGGCTCACAAGCTGAGTTCAATCTCCAGAATCTACAGGATGGAACAAGAGACCTGACACCTACAATTTATATATGTTGTGGCACATGTATGTACCCACAAGCAAATAAACAAAGATAATGTAATAACAAGGAAAATATGAAATAAACTTCCCTAATTTACCTGTCACAACACAAACGACTTTTTTGAATCATTACTGATGTACATCTTCTAATCTCATTAGTTAATTTGTGTTTTGTGATGTGAATAAGGTCAGGAGCTATTTTGTCTGTGGAGTGTCATTTTCTTTTTTTTTTTTTTTCTAATGTCAAATGTATCAACTGTATTTCTTGATCATTTTCTTTCTGATTATTCTCCTTTCCCTCTAACTGAGTTGTAGGCAGTCATCTCATATACTCCACATTAGTGATTTTATATTGAACTTGTAAGAGCCACATTCTATCTGCCTTATCTACTACCTAGAATGTTTAGGAAATACAGACTGTGTGAAGGTTGTAGTAGTTGGGAAATATTTCATTTTCCATTGAATGGGTTTGCCCAGTTGGTGCTATTTGAAATAGGAAGGCAGTAGGAGGCTGCCCATCCTTGCAAAGCAGTGGCTGATGCTACATATAGATGATACAGAACTTTTATATTGACGTTTTAAAATAACCTTTTGATAATATAATATAATTATAATATATCCACATTCTCTTTCCTCCCTTTAAACCCTTCCATGTTTCCCCAAACTCTCTTTCAAATGCATGCCCTCTTTCTTTTCATTACTCATTGTTACACACACACACACACACACACACACACACACACACACGCACACTGTTCAGACCATATAATTTTACTTACATGTCTGTTTCCGAGATTTAACATTTGATATTAGATAACCAGTTGCTGTGCTCTTCCAAGAGAAAGACTTTTTCTTCTGCTCTCAGCATTTCTTAGTTCCCTATAGGTCTTTGACTAGAGTTGAGGCATCATCAGCCTTCCCCACAGACTTCATAGTCACTATTACTGCTGTCCCTGCTCTACTCATGTTTAGGCAGCCATGATGGGGAAATCTCATAGGTGTAGCTTCTGAAACTTCTAGAAGACACATTTTCACATAAAACGACCTGTTCCTAAATGCTTGTTGTTAATCAAGAGCTAACCAATCCATGTTGTCCTACCAACTGCGTGGTTATCATTGTTCAGGTCGTGTTTGGATAGCCATACTGTTGAGATGAATAGGTACAGAAAACTAAGGAGCACCGAGAGGAAAAAGACGTGAATTTGAGATGAAGAGGCACTGAATAGGAGTTTGGAGGGAGAAGAGGAAGCAGAGAAATAATATAAATACAGTACATATATGTTCCACTTCAGAATTATTTTATTTTATTTATTTGGATTACATCCCGATTGCTATCCCCTCACTTGTATCTTCCTGTTCCCCATTCCCTCCCTCTTTCATCCTATTCCCCTTCCCTAGACCTGTGAGAAAGGGACCTCCTTTCCCACCATATGATCACAGTTTATCAGGTCTCATCTGGATAGCCTACCTCTGAGTGCCACATGGCTTCCCCACCAAGGGCAAGTGGTCAAATAGGGGACACCAGGGTTCGTGTCAGAGGCAGTCCTGTTCTCCCCCATAACCACGAAGAATGAGATGTCCATTGGCTAGATCTGAGTAGGGGGGGTCTACATTTACTGCATGCCTTTTCCTTGGTTGGTACAGCAGTTTGTGGAGGCCCCAGAATTATTTTTAAGTTAATACAAAAGAATTACAAAAGAATCAGGAAATGCATCATAGCATTTCTCTTTCATTCATTATTATCTGTTTCTGTGAAATCATAGCAAAGGGCACATCAAAAGCTCTCTGCTTGTCCATCTTGACAGCAGGGAAGGAAGCATACTAGATTATGCTTCCAGGATGGATCACCAGGACTGGAGAGACAGACCTACCTCATCATTGATAGCACGGGGGCCCTTCAGGTTAACCAACTGGGACAGGGTTTATGGTCATAGGTCATAGGTCAACAAGGGTGAACATATAGCAGAGAGAAGTGGAATAGACACACGAGGTTCTGGCAGGCCTGTTCCTGAAAGGATGAGGAAATTCCTTCCACTGTTACTAACAAGATAAATCATACCAGACAACATAGAGGAAGAGCAAGTACTGAGAGAGAACAAGGCCATGTGTGTTACATTAGTGATGACTAGAAGGAAATGTATACATGAAGAGATACGCTGCCTGCTTCTCCCTTATTAAAAAAAAACCCTTCTAAGTCCTTTAAAATTTCTGCTCTTTCCTCCCTCTATCATTTTGCTATCAAATGCTTGCCTGGCAGTGTGGTCTACTTTTCCACACCATCTCTGCTATTTTGTCTCACATTATTTCTTCCTTCTATCCTTGGTGCTGATTGCTGGTGACCACATGGTAACTCTTCTAACATTTAAAGTTCTCACATTTCTGCCTTTGGCTTCCCCTTATTACCTCTATCTTCCTCCTTCAGGCTTTCAGGTGAGCCCATAAGGATTCAAGATGGCTTAGGAATGTCTCGTGCCTTTATTTTGTTTCTCCTTTAACTAATCCCAGTTCTCCTTTACATCTGCGGAGATGCTCTGTCTTCCCTCAGCACCACTCCAGATAGTTTTAAAAATCTTTCTTTCAATATCTCGGTTCCCTCTTACGATATAAATGCTTGTTTTCCCTAGACTACCCTCCTCAGGTGTCTTCAAGTTCTCAGTGTCTGTCTAGTAGATGCACGATGCATCAGTCAGCTATGCACTAACAATTCCAAATGTGTATCATCTTATCTAAAGTGCACGCACTCACACCTGTGTTTGCAATGCCCCCTGAATATTTATACAGAGTTGTCATGATGCCATTTCAAATGCTACATGACTAAATCCCACTTTGCTTTCTATATTTGTCTCAGCTAATATAATTAGCATCTGTTCAATTAAAAACCAAGGCATAATGCATAATGCAGCTCTACCTATTTTTTTTAAATTATAGGTTTTTAATACTATTTGACTCCGAATTTAAGCATGCCTCCCTATATAGTGAGTGAACAGTACATGTGATTAAACATTAAGCTAGATGTTTTGTAAATGTTTCAGGAGTCATATTTACGTTTACATTAGTGGAATTTGGGTAGGGTTAACTGTCCTGTGCAGTGTGATGGGCCCCATAAAATTGCTTGAAGGTCTTAATAGATACAGCACAATATCCGCTGAGCAGAAGACCTTCTGTCAGCAGTCTGATTTTTCAGTTATATTGTCAATCCCTCCTGGGTCTTCATCCTGCTGACATAACTTTTCTAGGGTCTTGTAACCATGTCAGGCAATTTCTTAACATCTTTCTTCATATATTTGAGTACTGACATATGAAAATTCTGGATTCTGTTTCTTTACAGAACCCTGATATACAGCATTCTCTAATTATTTGTTTGTAAATTAGGTAATTCATAATTCATATGTGTATGAAAAATAAGTTAAACAACCAAGCAAAAATAACCAGGGAAAATACCATGAAGCAGAAAAATACATCAAATTCATCATGTGCATAAGCATACAGTGGAAACACAGCCAAGTTTCTATTGTTTTAGGAGATTCTTCAGTGTCCCTAGATGTGTTACATCTTGGCCTCCCATCTTGGAATAGTCTTGAGTTTTCTTTTCTTGGCATCTCTCAGCTTACTCAAGAAATTTAGATATGACCTTTCTTTTGCTCCCGTAACACTCTGTCTCTATTTTTTTAAAATCTTGGTTCCATATTAAATGATAATTAGTTATGTTTGTGTTACCCCCCAAAATTGACCTCATCAAAAATTGGAGATGAGCTCCTAGCCCTAATACCTCTGTTGAATGAAATATCTTTACTTCACAGCTAGGGTCACTAATGTAATTTTTCCTAGGCACAGGTTCAACTTAATCTGCTCCATTGGCAGAGATCAAATTCTGCACCTTCTTCTCTGAATCCCTCCATTCAGGCTTTTCCTGCCTCATGGCAACTGCTGTACTCATGGCTTGTTTTTACTGCAAGCAGGGAATTTAAGGTGGCAAGAGTAGCTGACCTTTGGGCATCGCAGCCTTCACAGCCTCCTGATGGACCTGTAGACCAGCCAGAGTAATCACTAGTGTAAAACACAAGCAGACAGTGACTGTAGGAAATGGCTGCTTCTTGTTCTGTTGGCTGTAACAGGTTCCGATTGTTACATGACCTGTCATCCCTCCTCAAACATTGTGGAAATGGCCAAGATCTTTCATCACAGATCAATCCTTATCGAGGATGAGAATTGGGTACTTCTTCCCTTCTCAGCAAAAGTAACAGATAAGTCAAGGCATGGCACTTAGTAGATGTCAGTACATGTTGCCTTCCATTGGCTGGTGTGATCAGAAGTAGCTTAGCTTGGTTTACCTGAATTAAAAGAGAAACAGCTGTAAATTTTGAAGGAGGTTTTGGAGGGCTTTGTTTGTCCTACATTACTGGTTGGCAGGCCTCTAAGTTCAGATACTTCATCTAATGTAAATAATATAGATTTCCAAGTTTACCACTTACCATAAGAGCTTGGGTAATTGTTCTACTTCCACCATTACAATTTCCTCATCTGAGAACTCCTTCTTCAGACTGTACGGTAACTAAATGAATTAAGTATGTCACAGCAAGAAGTTCCTCAACAAAATGGCTGCTGAATCCTGAACATTCCATACCCTCCCTGTTATAGGCAATCAGAGTTCGCTCTTTTATTTTCCAACTCTCTGTATAGTAAGCTTGCCAAAACACTCAGACTATATTAACCTTGCAGTAATAAAGAAAAACAGCAAGCTAATTTGGCAAGTTTCCCGTGGCAAAATTTGTATTAAAATTTGAAAATGGTATAAAAACAATATGACCACAATAGCATCTCTCTGCTTTGCTTGGGAACCAGAGGTGAGAATCGTATTTCCAGTTCTCAGCTTCTGCTGCTTGCTTCCAGAAAAGACAATTTAAGTGCCCTGTTATTAGAGCCTGTCAATAAATTTCAGAACCAAAGCAAACTGCACTCAGCTGACTGACAGCTACAAATTAATTTTGCTCTCTTAAACAACTACCCAAATGTTCCCACGGCTGACAAGCCTCGCTGTGTGTTCTTGCTTGGTGTAGCTTGATGCACCTGCTGTTATGTACCACAAATTATTTTTCCTTTAACTCAGCCTCTTAATAGGAAAACAGTACAGTTTGTTAGCACATGCCTAGGCAATCTAGCCCTGCTGCTTCCAGTTCTCCCTGTTGACAAAGCAAAGGTACGCAGGCTTGATGATGCTCCTGGCAAGAATGGCCTCACATTCATAGGAGACCAATTCAGATCAGTTTGTGGTTTCTTACCAGAGCTCGTGATAGCTGACCAAACACTGTGTTAAATATTGGAGATTAAAAGAAAATGTCACTAAATTCCTCCCTGTAAAAATGTCACAGCCTAAGAATAAGAAAAACACAAACAATTCATTTTAATTACAGCTATAAAGGACAGTGAAGATACAAATTGTGGCAATTATCTTATAAGCAGAAGTTGGAATGTGAAATTCTTCCTGAGAGAGGCCCCTCACCTGTTGGCATTCCTTCAGTGGGTTATTTCCCACATAAAATAAAGCTTTTACTCTCTGCACACTTCCACACATTTTGTGTACACATCCACTCATGTCTACCGTCCAGGTCAAGATGTCAGATGGAGCCAAAGGACTTTATAGTCAATACTTCTTATCTTTAAGACATAACTGTCATTTTGGCACTATTGAGTCATTTTGCATGTTTTAATTTCATGTACATAGACTCATATCTATTACATGCTCTCTTTCATAACTGGCCTTTTCAAATCATTGTGCATCTCTGAGAACCAAATGTGTACAGTGCGCACTTGCACTCTTCTTGGTGCTGTGAAATATTCCATTACTGGAACTGACATTTTCAGGATGTGGTCATACTGCTCAGAGAGGGCCAGCTGGAGAGAAGCAGAATATATATCCGGTGGTTATTGTAGAAATATTATAGTAATGTGGGGTAGGTACGGGAGATTGGGGTTGAAAGAGAAGATTGTTGCTGATCTGCAAAGGACAGAGATGTTTTGGAAGATGCTTAAAATGAGTGATCACCTAGCCCTGAAATCATCAGAGGTATTTAAACCTGAGCCATGACACAGTCAAAAGGGTTTGGCACATTACTCTTTGTGTGAAAATAACAAGTGCAGGACAGCCATTGGGATCCAGAGTCAAGGCCTGGAGGAAAGGATATCATTGTGACGCACACAGCTTGGCTTGGAGTCACGAGAAGGGAAATAGTGGAATAACGACAGACAGATAAACTGGTGCAGTGAGGAACATGTTTGAATGGAAAAGAGAGAGGTAAGAAAAGGTTTCCTAGATTAACAACTAAGTTGCTGTTACAGCCTAAGACAGACATGGCTGAGAAGTGAGAAAATCAGCCACATCCACTTAAAACTTAGAGGTGAAGGTGCATTCTGTCCCAGAATCTGTGGCTAGCCACCCTCACCCAGGCACACTCACTCATCCATGTTTACATTAGTAGCTGTGCTCATAGGAGGAGAAGGCTCAGAATATAGCAAGGAATTGTGCATATTTAATTTACATCTAGGTCTGAATTCCCCATGGCTGCCTTTCTGTCATTTTGCCATTTCAGAGAATAGCATACCAGGGCTTTTTATCCCAGCCCTGTGGTGGTACCCTTTCTGAGAGAATAAATCTGAAGTAGTGTTGCCAAGAGCCAGTGACATTTGCCATGTTTGAAAAGGCCTCATTTTGAAGAATGATTATTGATTCTTTTTCACATTTCAGATCACTCCTTTGATGCTGCCTTTTACTGGCCCTGGTGAGCGACCCTCAGCTGTGTTCCTGGCTCCTTGACACAGCAGTTCACCCGCAAAGAACGCACTGTTCTTCTAAGTGGCACTCACCCTGAGTCTGTCCACAGGAAAAGTCACTGTTTCTCTGAATATTTCATCACACAGAAAAAGCTTCTCCATGCCTTGCCTGTGTTACTGAAACATGGAGACCTCGCTTACAAATGAGCACAGGTGATGGTGCAATGTTTGGGGAGTGGAACCAAGTGACATCAGTACACTTCACTGGGGTAGCACCTCTGAGATCACTTCATCCCACTGTGGGCTTGAGACCTTAGAGAAGAGCAGTGTTGGAAGGAGATTGGAGCTGTCATGTCTATTATAACTGCTTGCAGCTGATTGTCGAGGAATAAGATATTGTAAAGGTTTGCTGTGTTTGGGCTTCCAAATATTGAATCAGCCTCAATATGAAACACTTCACTGTCTTTATACTCCATTATGATAGATGGACCTTCTCCTGAGCTGTCTTCATACTACCTGAGACAACCTCACCTTGACTTAGGAATTATTTATCCATAGTCTTCTTTAGACTGTACTGCTTAAAATTACAACACACAAGTAATACCCACAATAACAATAGTTAACATTGTTCTTTACCCATGCCCTTTCCCTAAAAATGTTCTCTAAAGGTGGCATTTTAAAGGGCAAAGGGCTGTCTTTGGTTCAATACAGTTTTCAACAATGTGTAAGCAGAAAGGAAATGCTGTTAACCATCTTTCCTAAAATGGTTTTATTTTGGATATAGAGCAAGAGAACTCACACCTGAGATAGACATGAGGGAACAGCTGGATTCAGTGGTTCAAATATGAACATGACCCCTTACATTATAAATTCCTGAGCATCATGCAGTTTATGTGTTCAGCACTTAGAAGGACAGATGCTGCTTGTGTCCAGACCTGCCTGGTACATGAATTCTTTCCTCCTGCGCTGGCTAGTGACTAGGTGTTTCTAAGGAAAATATTATGAGATCCTACTGTTCCAAATCCTCCAGCAAGGATCATATCATCTTTTGATTTAAACAATGTAACTGGCACCAAAGTTTCGGCCTCTAGGTAGTCCTCCTGGGAGAAGCTGTGTGGTGCTGCAGTTTCAATGTATCCCTTCCCACAGGCTAAACTGGGGGGAGGGGCAGTAGGGATGCTACTATGGGAAGTATCAGGAAAAGTTACACTCTTGAACAGCACAGAGAACAAACTTGTCTGCCAATGATGAGGCATGGTATCAGTTGTCTGGGTTTAATGACACATTCATGACATTTATTATGGCCACATTCAAATTGATTTTGCATATCAAACATAATAGTTTAGAGCTTTGGGCACTGGGAAATTTTTTATTGAGTGATTACTCTGTGTTTGGCATTGTGTTAGGTGCTTGTGAACATACCCCGGTCAAATTTATATCCCACAATAACTGTAATATATTACTGGGCTTTGAGATGTTTAGGATCACAGAACAAGCAAATGGCAAACTGTGGCCATGCTATGATAGTCTAGCCTCAGAGCCTGGAGACTATCTCAAGGTGAAACTGCATCAGCCTTTTTTTTTTCAGACTTTTTAACATACCCATGCAATCTAGATGTACTTATTGAACAACTACTAGACCAAGTGTTGAAATAACATCAGTAAGCTGCAAATATGTAGTCTTTCTCAG
Organism: Acomys percivali; assembly: GCA_907169655.1. Lineage (NCBI taxonomy): Eukaryota > Metazoa > Chordata > Mammalia > Rodentia > Muridae > Acomys > Acomys percivali. Next base: position 110,902,862 of record OU015746.1, on the reverse strand, counting down.
AAGTAAAGTGAATGTTCATGAGGAAACCTGACAGTAAATTAAAATTCAATGAATAACAATTTAAACACACTCAGGATAAGGGTGATGATGAAAAGCTGGGCTATTATAAAAGATTTAAGAGGGCTCAGTGCTGTCCAGAACATCAGAGATGCCCGTGAGCAGCAGGCACTGCAGCTGGGACCTAAGGTAAGCAGACATTAGTGTCAAAAGACCATGCCAGCAGAGGAAGCAGTGTGTGCAAGCCTAGAATGGAGCAGGGACTGATTGGTAGAGATTCAGCAATGGAAACAGCCAATGTCACTGGGCTGTGGAGAGCAGGCAGAGAGTAGCAGGCTGATGAGGCAGACAGAGTTGAGCTCATGAAGAGCCCCAGAGCCCACACAGATGGCAGAGGAAAACAGATCAGTTCCCTGGCTAGAGATATCATTATAGATTAGGGGAAATGAAATGATGATAGAGATCCTGGTTCTAGCATTATTAACATCAACTTTAAATGTAATCATTAACAATGTGTTAGTCCTTTATGACATTTTGCTCAGGTTTCTTCTGACTTATCCTCTCTTTCATAGATGAATGAAGAGAATAAACTGGTCAAAAATGTATTATTAAAATTAATGAAGGTATATTTTTCAGTGAGTTAGGTGGTGCAATATTGTAGAATATAAGAGACACAGGATTTATCAGTTACATAATTTTGAGCTATCAAATTGCAAATAAGCATAATATGATCAAATTCTTTAAAATTAAATGATAAATATTATTTAATTAATTTTATTTGAGGCTCCCACTTAGATGTAACTTCTTACTAATTTGTCTACAGTATCCTCTCTCTCAGTCCCTCTTAGCTTTTCACCCCAAACACATTGATTATAACTACAATGAAACAAACAAAAATCCTCACTTAGATTTACTAACTCCAGTCACTGACCATCCGGGGATCTTAGAATTCTCCAGATAATAAAAATCATCTGTTGAATGCCCACTAACTGCACCAAATGCCCCATTTTAATCCTTCCAACAGCTTTGCTGGCTACAACATTTGCAATTTGAAAATTACATTTCACATTTTAATAATAAATCTGAATAGTACCTACTTAAATGATTTGTTAAGAGTTCAAATAGCAAGATCACACAAGTGGTCAAAACTGGAACCAGGCTCTGGTGCCTTTGTCTTAAGTGGCAACACCCTATATCTCCAACTGGGAAACACATAGAACAAAGCCCCTAAGCTAAGACATCCAGTTTTTTGCACTCACTCAACCCTAGAGGTATTATTGTCTCTGATCTGTGGATAAATGTCATTTTACTCTCTCAAGTCAGGGACAGCATCTCTCCTACCGTGAGCTCAGAATCCTGCTAAGCTTATTTTCTTTCCTTTCCTCCTCCCCAGGACTTATATATAAACCAGCCTGTCGTCTCTCTCGCAGACATGGCCTTTGGGGTTCCCATGTAGGTACTTTCTGCCCTAGTATCTGGGACTATAAAGCTCATGCTGAGCTGAGCTGCTGGGTAAACATCATCTGATTTTGAGGTACCTAGTTACTAAAACTTAAGCAGAACAGGTCCAAATGGGTAGGGCTGAGGCACATCCTGTTTCTGTTATTAGATGAGGCAAGATACAGGATGATGGCAGAGGTTGCTTTGGATGCTAAAAGCTCAATGCAGCAGACAGAATAGGATATGACTCTCCACAGGTACTTGGGGCCAAAGCATCTTGTTGATTTTTTTTCTCCTGTGGGTACATAACATATCCTGAAGGGCTGGTCAGTACAGGAAGAAAAACTCTTGCCTCTCAAACAATCCCATGCCCAGGACTGGGCAGAACATACACTGGTTCCTAACCTGGCCCAGGTCCATCTGCAAGTCAGAGCTGCATATGAACAATGGAACCTGGTGTCAGTGTTGTACCGGGGCTTTCTGAGATGTAACCTTTGAACAAAAGCAACATGTATTAACTTTCTATGGATGCCTCTAGAAAATCTCTGCAAAGGAATACATTAAGAAGGCTTTTTACAATCAGACTGATAGGGACACAGGGCCTGTAGAGAAAGATAAAGTTTCATAAGCATGAAGGGATGCAACTCCAGGGAACTGGACAAACAGAGCATTTCAACTATAAATTGATCCATTGGTAAAGATACGGTGAGAAACTGTGTGGAGACAATCCCCTATGGTCAGTGCATGTGTTTAGCTGAGGCAAAGGCATGGCTTATTATAGGAATGCAAGAGTTTCTGAATCCCTGAGGAGCAAGGCAGGTGCACTTTTCTGCAGTCAGCTCACGACCTCATATAGGACCTGCATAGGACAGTGAAGAATCAAAGATTATAAAGTTGAGACATTATTAACCTGAGAGCGTGGCTCCTCTCTCGCACTCTAACAACTACAACAAAATTAATTTGGGAGCATTCTTGTCACATCTCCCACCTGTCCCTTTGGCTCTGGTTACTGGCATTGTTGCCATCTTGAATCTTGTCACTCTGATTTCTTCCCATTGCTTCACTCTCACTATTCTTGTCAATGTTCCTTAAAACTGTCTGACCCTGTGGCTGTCAGCCTTTGTGGGATGCTGCTGGCCTGCACTTCTTGACCCAGTTAATCGCTGTCCATCATTTTTTGTAACAATTCTATCAGCTTCTTTTATTTCCTTCCGTAGTTTTCTGTTCCTACATTTTTCTCTGAGGTACCTTTGCCCTATTGGTTTCTGCAGTGACCTCTTTCTCTACAATGCCTTCTCCACACTTCTCCACACTTTGTTGACACCATTGCACTGCACTCAGGGCCAGTGACAACCCAGAATGGCCCTAGCCAAATAAGCTGACTCCAGAGTGAAAGAGAGGCTAACCCAGGTGCGGCCAACTGCTATATGTTTCTGTAAATTTTTATGTAAGAGAGGCTGTCTCATTGGATAACTATGTTGCTAGGAAAAAACTAAAGGAAACAGGGGAAATCTGGCATCTACACCGAAGAAATGAATCTGCAGTATGAGAGTCAAGTACAGAAAGAAATTTAAAAAAAAAAAAAAAAAGAAAGAAAGAAAGAAAAGAAAAGAGACGGGAAAGGAGGTAGCTTCTGCCAGTGTTTCATGTCTGCACCTGTTGTTCAGGTGATCCCTGTCTTAACTATGACTCATTGCCAAAGACATGAGTTTCATAAGGAAGAATTGGTGATGCTGAAGGAGAATGGGAAGTGTCAGAAAGAGAATCCTCTTCCCGACAAAGACACAATGAAAGTGAATGAAGAGCACCTCCCCTCCATGTCTCTCTCTGTCTCTCTGTCTCTGTCTCTCTCTGTCTCTCTCTCTCTCTCTCTCTCTCTCTCTCTCTCTCTCTCTCCAGTTTTCATAGAAAAGCTAAACATATTTGTGTACATGAATATATTACAAATTATACTTGATCCATTTAGATAATTAGATGCAAGGAAGGGGCTGAGGATACAGCTCAGTTGGCAAAGCACTTGCTGTGCAAGTCTGAAGACCTAATTTCAATCCTCAGCACCTATAGAAAAAGCCTGGAATGGTGGCCCACACTTGTAATAGCTGGAGATGGAGAGAAAGGTAAAACCTTGTGGCTCATTCAACAGTCAGCCTAACTTACTTGGGAAAACTCTAGTTAATGATAGATTCAGATAGATAGATAGATAGATAGATGATAGATAGATAGATAGATAGATAGATAGATAGATGATAGATAGATAGATAGATAGATAGATAGATAGATAGATAGATAGAAAAATGGGCTCAGGAGTTGACTCAGTCTTCTTACCATACAACCTTAAAGATCTGAGTTTAATTAGTAGTTGCCATATAAAAAGGTGTTATCTCAGCACTGAGGAAATAGAGACAGGACTCCCGGTTAGTCCAATCAAATCAGTGACCTCTAAGTTCCTTGAGTCTCTTTTTCAAACAAGTAAGGTTGAGAATAGTTAAGGAAGACACCTGAAGTCAACCTCTGGCCTCCACATGCATACACACATGTGCATGTATACTCTAATACACACACACACACACACACACACACACATACACACACACACACATACACACGACGCACTATCACAATGGGCATTTTCCAACATCTTCATTTTAATTGTTTTATCTTGCTTCTTTTCTTCTTCTCCTTAAGAAATAGATTTGGGGCTACTTTGAGTTTTTGTTTGTTTTCTTTTTTAAATGAGATCCTCTTTTTTATTATTTAAATATGCTATTTTATTAACAACAACCGCCCCCCACACAAACAGTTTTGCAATTAGAAGCATCTTTTATAAAATACAAGAGGAAACTAAAGCAACATCCTACCCCAGTGAAAGAGCTCTCCTCCTCCTCTGAAATCGTGAGGGCTTGTTATATAATCTCCTGGCGCTCAGCCTCACCTGCTCACTGGAGTCACATGGGGATCTCTCTAAATGGACATTTGCCAGAGGCTTAAGGTGTACACACGTCAGTTAGGGTCCAGATGGGAGTTGAAGCCAAAGCCTACTGTCTTCCTGGATATATTCTTAGTCTCAATTAGTACAAAATAAAATATAGGTTGCTTCCTACCCAATTCAAGATAAACTATTACCCCTCTTGTGTTCTAATTAACAAGCTGAACACCATAACAGTCTAAATAGTAGGTAAATTAGTGGGTTTTTTTCCTGGCTGTGATGTAATACCTGCCTAGACATGGGTGTGGAGGCTGCCTGCTCACTTCTGGGAGGGTACCGTGGCAGAATGAGATGAATGAGTCCATTCTGGGGTGATTTTTTCTTTTTTCCCTTTTTATTCAGCCCAAGACTGCATCCCATGGATGGTTCCATATTCAAGGTGAAAAATGTCCTCACAGACACAAGCAGAGGTGTGTCTCTTGAGTGATTTCCAATCCAGTTGATTCAAGAGTGCAGAGTAATTCTCAGACTACGTAAATACCCAACACAGAGCAATAACAGCACCTTGGTCTCACCACACTGACCGGCAATACATGGACTGATGTTATATTTTCCCTTTGTTCCTTCATGACCATTCCTATGAGGGAACAGATTTAAACACACTCACTTCTAGACATCGGGATTTTTATTCTTTAAACTGTTTTCTCATTTGCACATTTTGCATTGGTTTGCCTGACTTTAATCATGTTGATTCAAAGATACACATGATAGTGTCTGAACATGGATGCGTCCCGTCCTGCTTTATAAGTGTAGCAAGTCATTTACCCCAAGTCTTGTAACCTCACTCGTGCACTTTGAAATTCAGAGGAATAAGTATTGATCAAAGCAGAGGGAACATATTGTTTCTATGTTACAGTAGGACCTCAATCTGAATCCTAAGACCCTCTGCTCTCTGACGTGTGCATGGAAAAGTTTTATAAATCTCATCAAGCCTCTGTTTCTCTTAGATATATATTGCTGATATTATCTCACTAATAGACTTTCCAAAGGATTAAATGAGATTGCACAGCTAAGAGCACCACGCAGATCCCAAAGCGCCATTCAAACTTAAGTGGCTCCTTGTGATTGCATACTATTAGATAGACTGTGGTGTGGCGAGCCTAAAATAAACCTAACTGTTGTCTTTCATACCAGGAACCTTAATTCCAACTTACATCACCTATCCGTCAGATAAGTAGTCAGATGCACTAAAGCTCAAGTTATTGTTTTGAATGTTTCCCCTCTCAGTGACTGGTAGCATTGTATGAGTTGAATGCGCTGCTTAGCTTTTCTCTTTTGTGCAGTGACAATAAGAATTGCCTTTCATGTGGGCTGACCTATTCATTTGTGAACTTTATTATCCAATCTAAACATGGGCCACCCATTTGTCTATTTGTTACCAGATACATTCCTTTCACTTCTCCTATTTTAACTCTTTATTTCAGAGAGTGACATTTTTCCAGGCTTCCTTGGCTGCTGGCATTGTTTAGTAAGCCTTATGCAATAAAAACCTCCTTTAAAAATATATAGTCAAATTTGTCAGCCACTCACTTTACTTCTGTATTTTTTTATATCGATTAGGAAAGATCTTGTCCTATATATGAAGAATATAAATATAATATGGTATATTTTATAGTCTATTTATAATAGTAATAAAACAATTTATGTTGGAAATAGTGTCCCATGTTTATAATCCCAGCACTCTGGAAGGGGAAACAGGAGGATGGCAAGTTAAGGGCCACTGTGGGCTACATCTCAAACAAGCAAACAAAAACCAATAAAACAGGAGAGGGGTTTTTGTAGCCTCCCTAGAATCTATCTGTGTATCCTGTGGGAAATCTACTACACTCCCAAATGAAGCGTCCCAACATCATTTACTGAATAATTCTTTAATCTTCCTCTTCTCTCACAATGTGAAAACCTACATTCTACATACATACATGAGCTTCGCTACTCTGTTTCAGAAGATGACCTAGTCAGCCATGCCTCACTATATTTTAAGACTTTGATGCTACTAATAAAGCCAAAAATGTCTTTCCCAAAAGGCATCCAGACATATTGTTTCACCTTATATTCCATTATCAAGATTTTGGCATGAAGCAATTTCAGCCTTCTGATCTTTGGAGTATAGACTGACTGTTTCTATGAAGCTTAAACACACCTCTAGTAATATAAGGGCCTGAGGTGTGTTTAAGTTATATAGAAATGCCTAAGGAAAGATTACTAGTTAAGCTTTGATGATTTAATCCATATTTATGTATATATTCATATAGTTGTTTTTCATGATTTTCTAACATAATTTGATGTGTGTGTATATGTATAAGTGTGTGTGTGTTTGTGTGTGTGTGTGTGTGTGTGTGTGTGTGTGTGTGTGTGATGCGTGTCTCTAGGCTTCCTTGTCTGATTTTTCTGGAATTGTATGTATTTTTCTGGTCATTTGAGGAAATAAGAAATTTTAGAGGGATTTTTAAGACATTTATAAAGTCTAATTTTGTTTCATTATTAAATTCCGATATACTAATTGTTATGTATTATGTTACTTCCTCAATTTTCTTTGAGCTTATTTTCTCCTCCATTCTCTTTTAGCTAAATGTCTCTTTCTAGTTTCTAATTTTAAGAGAGAATAGGGAGCCAAGCAAGGATAGGTGTTGGCATTATCTAGAGATGCCTGATAATCACTAAACAGGCACACAGTGGAGTTTATGAGAGGGGGTAATGGGTTTTCCAAGGACAGCAAACTTTTTCCTCATAGCCAAATTCCAGCTTGCAGGCTTCTAGTAGCAATGCTTACATTATCTAAGTTACCGCATCACTGCCCCAGATGAGCCAGCCTTCGTGGTGAGCAGGTCATCTTCAAGCTGGTGACTCTTCAAGTCCCACCTTGACTGGCTGTGGAGTCACCGAGGGTACACACCTCTGCATCTCTGTGAGGATCTTTTCAGAGAAGTTTAACTGAAGACGGAAGACACACCCTGAATGTGAGTGGCATCTTCCTCAGGGGAAGGGTCCTCACCTGAATAAGAAGAGAGAGGAGGAAAACAGGTGAGCACCCACACTCAATTCTGCTTCCTGACTGGAGGCGAAATGTAACCAACTGCCTCAATCTGCTACCATGCTTTGCCCACCTCGGTGGATTGCATCACTTCAGGCTGTGCACTGTAATGAACCTCTCCTTCCTCAACTTTCATTTGTCAGGTATTTCATCATAGTAATGAAAAAAGTAACTAGTTATCCTAGTGCCTTAGCTTCCCAAGTGCTGGGATTTCAGATGTGTGCTACTGCACTGCAGCCCAGGAGAGGCACTGGGGAGGAAGATTAAGGGAGGAATGTGTATAATGAGTGATTTGTCTTCCAACATCCTACAATCATATGGTTGCAGATCACATTTCCCATGGCTAGCAAAAAGGATATTTCACCTTGAAAGACCCATGATGTAGTTTGTTCTCTAATCCCATTGGTTTCATTTTGAAAACTGTCACCTTCCTGGTTTATATGAATAACTTTGAAGGTCTCTTCTGTCCATAGTCCCCCTAATTATGTAGAATTCCCTTTCAGGTATGAATTTACACATAAATATAAAAGGATTCCAAATTATATAGCTAATAATATTCCTTTTAGGCAATGTACTTAGTACATTTTGGGGTATAAAATAATTAAGTGAATAACTTTTTTGCTGACAATATTTAAGCTACTGTAATTTTGATTAATGCAGCCAGTGAGGTATAAATGTTATCTCACTCAACTTTTATGTACTTGCGTTACTGTCTTCATATTTGTTGTACATGTATAATGGACACGTGCTTTTGGGAAAGTGTCACCAGTTGTCATCCTTTATGCTAGAATAAACATTATTCTAAGTCCTCACTTCATATGATCCTCCATTTTTATTAATGTCACTGAACACTGAAAGCCATGATACTTTAAAAATATATGATTGTATAACCATGAGGATAGTCATCACATATTCACTTGTCATTTTAATTTTTCATATTTGAGGTTTTTAACATTTTGATTTATCAACATTCTTTGTTTTCACTGGCTTTTAGGAATCCAGTGTCTTATTTTTAGACATGAAAGTATTGCTGTTCTTTGTTATATATATACGTTGCCAAAATATGTGTGCAATTTAGTTTTTACCATAATAATTATTTTTTTCATATAACTATTCATATGAATGTAGTTGAAGAAATCCTTAAATTTTCATATTCTTTATTTAATCATTTATTCATTTTATTTATGTTAGAAAGATGCCTATGTGCAAATATTTAATTCTATTCCTCTGCAAATATTTAATTTATTAGGATATATGCTGTCATAAGAGGCCATTTTTATTTCTTTTGAATAACTGAAACCTGTTAGAAATGTCTACTCTTTTGTCTACCTATTCCCACATGTATGTTATTTTCTGGTTCTTTTCTTTTGTTGTACTTCTATCCTTGGTGTATGTCTGCAACGATTAATACAATAATTTTGTTATTCCATAACTTTAAACTAACTCCTGATATCTGATTTAAAAAAGAAATACTTCTACCTTTACCACTTTCAGATATAGCCAGGAAAGAAGGAAAATCTCCAAAGACCTTTGTCCACCATAATGAAAGTTGTCTTCCAAAGCTGCCTGCAGCCATCCTTCACTGGCCCTGTGGACAGGTGAATGCATTCTCACTTGGACTTGCCTACAGCCATCCTCCACTGGTCCTATGGACAGGTGAATGCATTTGCATATGGTCGTGCCTGCAGCCATTCTCCACTGGCCCTGTGGACAGGTGAATGCATTCTCACATGGT
>OU015746.1:110854946-110882612 GCA_907169655.1 Acomys percivali | reverse complement strand
TCTCTCTCTCTCTCTCTCTCTCTCTCTCTCTCTCTCTCTCTCTCTCTCTCTCTCTCTCTTTCTCATTCATCAGAGGGGAGACATAGATCTAAATTCTCAGCCACTTCCTAAGGCATCCTGAGAGCTCTAAGGAGCGTGGTTTCCTCCCACCACACAAGAGAAGGCAGAAAGCAGGGTGCTGAGGTCAGCTCTGTCTCTTCCTAAATTCAAGAGGCTTTTCCCTGTCTTCTTAAGGACTTAGGAGGATGGAGTCTCCTTTAAAGATTCCAAACAGTGTTCCTCTTTCAAACTCCTTGAGATCTCTGCCATTCCGTCCTCTTCTCTTGAATTTTAACAGCTATGATTCTTATGTCTGGTTTATCATCTACTGTTACTGGTCTCTGTCTCTTTTCCAGAATGACTCTGTTCTTAATTTCCTGTGGAATGTGAAATCATCAGTCTTTCTTCAACCTCCATCCAGCAGGTTTCTTTCTCTCACAAGGGAATGATTTCTTTCAACAACAATGACAAACAAACAAACAAACAAAAATAAACCCAAAAAAAGCAGTGCAAAACCATTTTCTTCACTTAGTACACCTTGATTTCAGAGGTTGAATAATTTACAATGATATGTTTTTCTGCATTTAATTATCCCAACTGGAACAAATCCTATTTAAAAAACTTTCAATAAAACTGACCATTGTCTATTGGCTCCAACCCCATTTCTCAGTACTCAGTTTTAGCATGTTGAGGCCAGGTTCTGAACACAGACTCTTCTGAGCAACTGCTCCCTAATGGCAATTTCAAGCACGGCCGCTAGAGGGAGACACAAGGCTGGAGCAGAGATAGACAGGCAAGCTCCCTCTTGCCTGCTTGCTTGTGTTTTTTTGTTTGGTTGGTTCTTGTATTTTTCTCTGCTTCCTCTTCCTGTGAGATCACCTAGCATGTCTTCATTCTGCTTGAGATAGTTTCTTCCTGTAGCAGTAGTAAAATTCTGTTTACAGTTTCTTCAAAATCTATATAGTTGACTTTATTCTGTATCCCCCAGAGACACCAGAATAGGCCAGGCACACTTTTCTGAGAGGATCCTGTCTGAGACTCCTACAATCCTTTGAGCCCAATGCCAGTGTTTACAGTCAGGGTTTCACATGTACAGTGCGCCCCCCCCCCCCCCCCGCTCTAAAGTAGCTAAACGAAGCATCCAATCTATCCATTTCCCCCAGCCCTAGGATGCGAGCTCATGCACTACCTGTTACTTTCACAAACCATCGTTAAGACCTCGGCTCTTGCTTTATAATTCTACTTAAATTCTATTTAAATTCTCTTTAAAGATTCTTATCTTTGTCTCATGAAAATCACTGATAATTTTAAGTCTCCTAAATAGGTAGGGCATCAAGGAGTTGAGAGAAAGGCTACCGTGGTCATACAATCTCTTTGAACACGTTTGTTGAGCATGTGTGTTTGGTACAGATATCCTGTAATCTTCAGCTTAAAAGAAAAGGTGACAAGGAACCACTGAGAAAACAAGCATAAAAAGAAAAAAAAAAAAAGAGTATAAAAACTAGAACAACTTAACTCTTCACACCAGAATTTTTACAAAATACAGTATTCACAGATAGCCAAAACCATCGGTATCTTCTGGAAGCATATGAGCATCATAGGCCTCCATGTGAGCCAAGATCTGAAGAATTAGCATCTGTGCCTAACCGTGGTGATTTCCTTACACATTTCCATCGGGTGAACACTACCAGATCTGGAACAACATGGAGGTGAGGCAAGTTCTACAGGAAGCAAAAATATTCCTTTTCCAATGCCTGCCTTTCACCTATTCTTGGTTCCACACTCCCTTAGACATGACCCTCAGTATACACTATTGCTAAGTTCTAGAAAAAATGAAAAGGGATAAGGTTAGACTTCTAGTCTCCCCAGGTTAGGCCGGATGGGATTAGGCAGAACTGCAGCAGGAACACGGCTTTAGCGTTCCAGGTATTGCAAGTCTTTTATTTTGTTGTATGTGTGCACTTATGTATGTCTCTATTTTATTTAAATATTTTTGTAAATTCCGGGAACGGAGCCCCGCTCTAAACTGTGCCATGTAAGAGATCAGTAACCACTTTCCTAATCCTGCAATTAATTTTTTTTTTTTTTAAGGAAAAGAAAAATAAAATTTATAATTGGCCTCAGTATTCCATACTGGCTACATTTTCTTCCTTCTACTAGGAGCCTGGGTGATAGCAAAAGGACGGCATTATATTTCAAGCTAGTAGACTGGCCTGTGACTAAAACACAGACCAACCAGGGCTGTGTGTATACGTATCTTAGGGGAAAGGTAGTCGTAGAAGGTGAGAGTGCACTCAGCAAAGCGAACAAACAGACAGACACAAGTAGAAGCAAGACGTCGGTTGTGAAAGGAGAATAGGTTGAAGTCTATCTACTCTTTAGAGTAGTTCTGGGGAGTTCTTTACAAACATGGCACTCTCTCACGCTTCTGCGAGCATGTAAACTGCAAAGACTGCCCCTTTGAGAGGATACCCAAACCCGGGGGCTCAAGTGGAAGCTAGGGACAAAGTAGACACAGAGGTGTCTCCTGCAATCTCAGCTTTGAAAACACACAGAGGCACAAAACTCCAGGCACAGGCTGTAGGGATGGTATTCTGGGTCCATGCCAAAGCTTTCATTATCTTGCTCCAGGTACCTGCGGTCTGTGGGAAAACTTCAGTGCAACAGATGTGGACAACTCAGAGGGAAAACATCTTTGACAGTTGCTGAGAAAATAAATCAAGTTTTAAGAAGTATCTGATTTGTGTTCTCTTAAGATAAAGAGGAAACATGAAACGAAAAAATAATGTGGAAGGAAAGTATATGTGAGATTAAAAATAGTAAGATTCTGGGATAAAATAGTATAAGCCAAAAGGTTTAAAGACTATTCACAATCCCTTAAAATAAAATAACGTCAGGTTTAAGAAGGTTGTTATTGGGGTCCAAAAAAGAAAAAAAAATGATAATGCAGAATTTTTAATTAATATTGATAAGAATGATTATCAAATTGTTCCAGAAATAAGGAGAAAAGATAAAATATTGTAGTAGAGACGTAAGGATTCCTGGGAAGGTGGGGAGATAGGGAAGGGAAGGAGTATGGAGAGGGGTGAAAAGGACAAACAATAGGAAAGTTTATCAATTGTAAGCATCTCTATGAAAAATCTTTTCTCTCTACAAAATGAAACAGCATGAAGGCTGGAGAACATTATTATAATAGACAACAAATTTGAGAAGAAAAAAAGTAGAAAGAGTTGCAGGTAGAGTGGTTCAATTCTTTTTTTTTTTTTTTTTTAAGATTTATTTATTACTATGTATACAGTGCTCTGCTTGCATGTACTCCTTCAAGCCAGAAGAGGGCGCCATATTACATTACAGATTGTTATGAGCCACCATGTGGTTGCTGGGAATTGAACTCAGGACCTTTGGAAGAACAGGCAGCACTCTTAACCACTGAGCCATCTCTCCAGCTCCCGAGTGGTTCAATTCTTAAAAACCAAAAATAAATGTCGGGATGATGCACATAGGACAATAAGAACTCAAGCATTATTCCCAAGTGGTAAGTAGTCAATGAGAGAGGCTGTGAGACAGGAAGCTGGAATCCTAACTCTCCTGCCTGAATAGGTGGATGAGACAGGGAACATCAACCACGACTGGCTTCAAAGCTTAAGGCCACCCTGTGTCATGCTAATTTTCTGAAGATAGAGAAGCATTGCCACCGTTCACTTAAACACCCAATTTGGCTATGGGTTTGTTTCCTACAACAAACCTAAGACAGATGTAATATTTCACTTCTGTACCTATTTAATCAGCCATATTGAGACAGAAATTCACCAAAGCTTGGATCTTTCCAGAGGGAAAAAAAAAAAAGAGCTAAATAACCGAAGTCTAGTGAGAGGTGATATAGAAAGCACTGGAGGGTAGCAGTTTGGCTTGTTGCAGGTCACCCTGACAACATCCAGTACAGACAACATGGCACTTCATGAGTCTAGATGGGTCTCTCCCCTTTTAGTCTTCTTGTTTTAAGGTTTAATTTATTTTTAAGTGTGTGTGTGTGTGTGTGTGTGTGTGTGTGTGTGTGTGTGTGTGTGCGCACGCACACGCTGAGTAGGTGTGTTCATGTGAGTGGAGTACCAACTGAGGCCAGAAGCGAGCATCAGATTGCCCAGTGTTGGAGTTGGGGGTGGTTGTGAGCAGCCAGACGTGAAGGTTAGGTACCAAACTCAGGTCCTCTGTAAGATCAGTATGTACTCTTAGTCCTGGAGCCACCTGTCTCGCCCCGCCCTTATCTTTCTTGGTATATGTAGCTTCTATTTCTTTTTATGCTTCCCTTTCTCTCTTCTGTGTTCCTTGTTTCCCCTTTTGAAATTTTTCTTTTCTCTTAAAGCAATTATTTCAGTTGTCTCCCCAGGAATGAGATTTCCCAGTGCAGTCATCAGGCTAGACATTGAATGACTTTGAGACCTAAGGGAAGGAACTGTATCCTTCACAGTTTTCTCTGTTTTAATGTGGGCATAAGAATACTAGGGTGAGCCGGGCGTGGTGTCGCACGCCTTTAATCCCAGCACTCCGGAGGCAGAGGCAGGCGGATCGCTGTGAGTTCGAGGCCAGCCTGGTCTACAAAGTGAGTCCAGGACAGTCAAGGCTACACAGAGAAACCCTGTCTCGAAAAAAAAAAAAAAAAAAAGAATACTAGGGTGGGGGATAGAAGAACATTTGATAAGTAGCTTCCGGATACTAGGTTCAACCTACAGTACCGATAAGAAAGGGGGGAGGGAGGAAAGAAAAAAAAGCAGTGTATTAATATCTGAGAAGTGTACAATTAAAACTACTATATCTGATCACAGAGGTACTTAGATATTTCTGTTTATTTCTGCTTTATTCAATGTAGAGAGGAAACAGAACCAGCTTGGATGTCCATCAATAGACAAATGAGTAATGAAATTGTGTTACTCATATAAAATGGAATTCCATTCAGCTGTACAGAAAGATGAAATTTTACCAGAAAGTTGTATGGATCTCAAAAGTATAATATTAAATGCAGTGACTCAAACTAATAATGACAAAACTGCATATTCTCTTTTATACATAGGTCTTAGCCAGTCATTATATTTGTGTGTCTAGAGAAATGGGTGTACTGCGACTAAAGCTTAAAAACCCAGAAAGGAGACCAGGACAGAATAAAACTGGGAGCTAAAGAAGAGTGGGGAATGAAAAAGGACCCAAGTGACATGAAGAAGAGAGACTGGGTTGGTGGTTACAAGGAGATGACGGGGACAGGAGATGAGCAAAGAGAAGATTCTACCACAACACACTTTGTTTGAAATTAACATGACGGCGTGTAGGAAAGACCTTGTTTGTGAATTTCAAAGATAAAAACCATTGCAAAGAATTCATATCCTATAGCGTGTTGCAAAGATTAAAGGAAATAATCCATGTGAAACTTAAGATAGTGGCAGAGACTCGAGAGATCGGAGGTTCTATTCTTCTTCACAGTTGTCCTTTTACTCCAGCTCGTCATTATGGTGAACATTTTGGAGGACTCAGGCTTGACTGAGCACACAGTCTACATTCCTCAAGCCAGTCTGTGACGTGTATATTGAACTTTCTGTAGTAAAGAATGGGAGAGAACAGGATGAGTCTGTGTCAGTCATCCACCCCGTAAATACCACTATCTCACCCGCGCTCCAATGCAGTCCCCATATTTCCATTTCCCCAGACCCAGTTTACCCTGATTTTTTCTTTATTAATTAATTAATTCATTCATTTTTCATATACATTTATATTATTATATATAAAGTAGAAAAATTACATACAGAAAGAAGATCCATGAAATAATCAGGCATCATATGGATGTTACATTCAAGGTATTTTAGTTCATTACATTTGATATCCTGATTTTTTTTTTTTTACCTCTAAACCTGAAGTGGTCAGAATGTGAACTTCCAAGCTCCAAGGGAATAAGCTGTATGGACAGAAGCACTTGCTCAGCACAGATGACAAAGGTCCAAGGCCTCTGGCTTTATACGTGGGACCTGTCTAGAGGTCTACCAGCTGTCCAGACTTGTGGTTTTTTGTTTTTGTTTTTTTATTCTTTCTAAGGTAGGCAGTGATTATCTAACTCTCTTTCTGATTATACTGGCCTTAAAAATAGACTCTAGCATCTTTTTTTTTATATAACAACAGGAGCCCTGCCTTCCTCACTGACTTGGAAGCATGACCTTACTGCATGTTGGTGCTTCTTAGTACAAGACCCAGATGATCTACTACCATGCAGAATGGATAACTGCTTTTCACTATGTTATTCACTAACCTGCCTGCAGAATGAAAGGCTGGGATGAAAAACCTCTGTTCTTTTATTATTCAGCTCAAATTTTTAACTAAGCTGCAATGAACTACTAAGATGTCAAAAGATGAAGACAGAAGAGGCAGTTTTGGTTGGTATCTAACAAATGCAGGTGGGTGAGGCATCTCTGAAAACAAGTACAGCTTAGTGCTCTTGATTGCTGTCTGGGAGGAATCAGGTGGAGGTGACAGATGGTAGGTTGAGTAAGTAGGGACAGGGTAGGGACAGAGACCATCACTATATGGTCTCACAGTCATACCCCTCCCACTGAGAGGCATCCCTCTCTCCAGAGCCTGGGTCTCCGATATTGAGTGATAGACAATAAATTTCCATATTGCCTTGCAAATCAATTCAGCAAGGGGTGGGAAGGCCTCCTGTGTGTTGAAGGCTGCAGGTGATCCTAACCTCACCCTTCAACCCCCGTTGAACATTAAGGCTTTCTAATTGTTGTTAAAACACCTATCTAGACACTATTTGGCCTCCCAGGGCCTTGACAAGTTTGTCAGGTAATGTCTTATTCAACCAGAGATGCAGGCTTCAAGTTCAATTCCCTTTTCTGAGAAGGACTCACAAGATCCAATTCAGGAGAAATGCTGAAAGTGATTTCGTAGAATCCCAAACATCCTGTCCTCTGACTCCCACGCCACATCCTAGTAGAATGCTCAGTGTGGGTGAAAACTATAAATCATTCTGGAGAAAGCAGCATCAAGGCAATTGGAAGACATGGGCATGACAAGATCAGCTCATCTTGTCACAGCCAGTTCGTCTTATTAACTGGCCATAAAAATATATAGTGGGGAATCACAGAGAAATCAGAGCTTGTCTATATGGCCTATGTGACTCGTCTTTGCTGCCTCTATCCTGAGAACAACCTTTACACATTTCCACACCATTGTCATGTCTGTGCTTTTTTTTTTTTTTTTTTTTTTTAACAGGGCAGGTGTGTAAGCCAATCCCTGCACAGCACATCTTACCAATGGGTGAAATGTTTTGGAGTTAATTCCAATAAAGAAGAGTTTTAGTGCTTCCAGCCTTGTCATGGTCAATTACATTTGAATTAAAACTGTAGAGTAAAAATCTGCCGAGGAGCAGCCCTTGGTTAATGCACAGTTTGGCATTCTGTGCTTCAGAACACTTGTAAGCAAACACAGCGTAGAGGGTGAAATGGTTCCCTAAGTAACTATTCCAAGACTTTGGAGCCACATTTGGATAGGAAAAAAAAAAAAAATGACAGGCTCTTCAACACTGAGTGATAGACAACAAATTTCCATATAGTCTTGCAAATCAATTCATCAGGGGGTGGGTAGGCCTCTTTCGTGTGGAAGGATGCAGGCAGTCCTAAAGTCACCCTACCACTGCTGTTACAGGAACCTGAATGAATGAAAAGACCTCTAAGTTTTGAAATAAGAGTTTCTCCAATTTTGGACTAAAATGACCCGGTGCTTATGATCTCAACAAGATGGGGTAACTTAACAATACTGAAGGAGGAAGAGGAGAGCCACTACTATCTACAGGTAAATGTGCTAAACACATTTAGATGCTCAAAAGGTAATTAGCATGCAAATTGAATTCTGAAGAGGAGAACACAAATAGTCCTGTCGCTGAGGACCTATCTACAGTGGATTTTTTTTTTTTTTTTTTTTTTTTGGTGCCAGAGTTTGACCTACACTCCTCTCTAACGAGGTGATAATGAGCTGTGAAGGCCCAAAGGAGCTATTGGGTAGCAATCCTTGTAAAAGTGAGGTAAGCAATAGGCGCATTCCTGCTTGTGTGATCAGTCCTGCAGCATAAAGATAAAATCCTTCATATCTGCTGCTATGATTTTTTTTTTAACAAAGAGAATATTTTGTGGGAAATAACATTTGCTAAAGCTTCTTGTGTTTTGAAGTTTTTTGCTGAATCTCGAGAAATCATTTCAATGTTAGGAAATGAGAGTAGATGTGGTCATGTATACTCATAATCACATCTATCTGAGAATGTAGACATCTCACTTTAAGCACCATTCCAGGGCCATTTCTCATCCTCACTATTAACCCCAACCCTATGCAAAAGGGAATTCAAGACTTTCTGCTTGTATAACATTGTTATTGTTGTTGTTAAGAAATCTCATGACCTAAAGAGGAAAAAGTTCATTTGGCCTTCTAGTACCAAGGGCCTAGGTATCCATGACGGCAGGGAGGCATGGCAGTAGGCAGCCAGAGCAGGAAGCTGAGAGATCACATCTCAAACCCACACAGGAAGCACAGAGACCCATAACTGAGGGTGAGTTACAAAATCTCCAATCCCACCCTCAGTAACATGTTTTCTCTACAGAAGCTGCCCCTCCTAGTGGTTCCAAAACCTACCCAAACAGTGCCACTATCTGGGGACCAGGGCTTTAAACACTTGACTCTATGGGAGGCGTTTCTACTAAAATGTACCATTGGCCTCCTCCCTGAATTCATTAGGCCCTTTCCCCACCTGTTCTCCTGCAAGTGTGGTCATTGAATGCAAGGGTGCAGTGGACATTTTATAGCAGAGTCAGAGATGTTGTTCGGAATACTCATACTTCTCAAATATGGAGACACACTTTTGCCTTTGCTATTGGATTTGGATTCTCTCCTTAAACTTCTGGGATAAAGACTAAGACATGACCTAGTTTTTTTTTCAAGGTCCAACTGAGCATGCCTCAGATCACAGCGGAGAATCAAAGCCCAGGACCCATGGTCAGAATTATCAGGGAAGGAAGCCAGGGACAGAGGATGAGTTACCAGGTGAGAGAACAATGGCAAAGAAGAAGCGGGTGTCTGAAAAAGATCCACAGTGAAAAATCATCTTACAGAAGGTAGAATGTATGCATTTTTTAATCTAGTGAAACTGTTGAAAATACATGAATACTAAAATAAGCCTGAGGCAATGCTAGGATCCTTGGTGTATGAGGGTATCCACAGAGCAAAAAGTTTGCCCAAAGTTTGCACGAAGGCTGATCCCAGCTCTCTTTAATTGCTAGTTGCTCTGTGTGGCTATATCTGGCTGATGTTTTCAAGGAAGCTGACCCACTGTATGCATACTGATTAGATGCCAGTTGTCTGCGGAGCCTTCTAAGACACTGTGTTCTAGCTCCCTGGCCCCTGCTGGCCACTCAGAATTTCAATGTTATTCTTTATGGTAAGTTGTAAGGAGGCATATATGCTACAAGAAGAATAAATAGCAAGGGACCTCGTCTGATATGTAGAGGTCAGATAAGCCTGTCTGGGGAAGAGGAATTAAGCAGGATATCTAAAAGGTACACGGGGATTTGGCTAGGGGAAAGGTACTCAGTGAGGGCTGAAAACATGGCCTTTGCCAAAGCCTTGAAGCACAAGATGCTAAGTTAGTTGACGGAGTGTGTCCTGGAACATCTTTCCTTTGGGCAGCACTTCCTGGCCAGGCCTGGCTTGGGAGATGGCTGCCAAAAAGGAGGAAGGGAAGAAATCGCTCTGGAGGGGAAGACTGGGAGATGGAGAAGATAAATTAGTGTTTCTCTCTCCTGCTGCTTTACCACTGTTTCTAAATCAGAAATGAGAGAATATTTGGCATTTCTAATATTTAGTAGCATCCCAGCTGACCTCCAGCCACAGCTAGAAAGAATGACAAACTTCAGAGTCATAGGAAGTGGATTTGTACAAAACACAGACACAGAGAGGGGGTGAGGGAAGGAGGGAGAAGAGAGAGAGACAGAGAGACAGAGAGAGACAGACAGAGACAGAGAGGAGAGAGAGAAACAAAGAGAGAGAAAGAGAAACAGAAGAGAAACTTCAATTTCCATAGTATTGAAATTGTTGGAATTCACTCCATATTCACTAAGCTGTGCATAGCAATTACCAAACAGCTAAATGGTCAAGAATTTCCATAACAGAAAATACAAATACCTGATATTTATATTTTAAACTCTCCCCTTTGAAACCATCATAATTTAACCCTCAGCTCAGAGATTCCCTGCTGACACCAGAGTTTGACTGACAGAAAGGATCAGCCACTGTATTTTGTTTCCGTTGGGATCACATTACCAACCTGTAATTTCTCCATATTAGAAAATAGTGCTTGATTTCCAAATAATGAGCAGTTGGAGGATGGCTTTGCCCTACTGCCACTGAACACTGTGCCTTTTATATCCCATATCGTGTGAACACAGAGACCTGCTTCATCTAGTTGTGTGCAGAACATGCCTGTGGCACCTCTGTACCATGGGTCCAGACCATCTTTCAAGAGAGACACTCCAGTGAAGTTCTGCTTTCCAGCTGCACTCAACCCTGACATCCTGGGGTCTAGAGGACCTTTGTCTGATGAAAATTTTTTCAGGAAATCTTCTGCATGATGGGACCTTTACTGAGTGATATAAATGTTTTCCCCTAAGATTTCATGACACAATGTACTCTGTATTGAGCAAAGCTCATCACAGAAATCCTGTCCAGACAAACCTTTCTTCTAAGAGCCTTCAACTACATAAATTCTATGGTTCCACATCAAAGGTAGAGGTAGGCCACTTGCAGTCTCATAACCCAGAAAGGCATCAGAGCGGGGAGGGGGCTACACCAGGTTGCATAAAGCAAGGGGGGGATAGACCAAGAAAGAAAGACGAGGCCTTGCAGTCCATCATGTGTAGAGAGACTGACATTGCCACCACAAGTTTGTAAAAAGCTTTAGAAGAAACCATTTCTGGTGGCAGTGAAGACAGAGATGGATTCTAACGATGGTGAATTATGAGCTCAACACCCAGGCTCTAGAAATGCCCCCTTTAGAACAAAAGCATGGAGGACATCAAATGAAGGCTTAACTGGGAATCTGGATCAATTTTTGGAGAAAGAATACTGCTGTGGAGTAGCTTGCTCTGGGTCTCAGGGGTTGGAGAGTCCTGGGTTACCCCTCCACATATGGAGGCCTGAAGCTCATTGCTTTTCCTCATATGGGTTTAGAAATAAGTGGTCTAGCCTGTGGCCACCCAACTAATCCTTGGGCCTAGCGTAGAAGGGTCATGGACTAGGATGGACTGGTTGCAAGGCAGAGTAAGGGATCCCCAGTGACAAATTTGTGCTTGGGCTGTGGTCTATGTTCAACAAAGACATTGTCAATTGCTCAGGCTTTGCCACAAGTACAAAGGAAAATGTGGTTATACATCCCTGGTACCATATGTTGTCACCTCTTCAAGGTAGGAAGCAGCATCAACTGTACACTGCCCTGCAGAGGCTGGCCTCATTCGATGAATCCCTTTAGCATTTACTGACAAACTTCATTTCAATTCTAAAAGCACCCTCCAGAAAGAACTCTCTGCCCCTTTCTTCTGTAATGAAGATAATCTCATAGAATACAGCCAGCATAGGAGTAGGGCAGACACGAGATAAAATTCAAGTTCTGACATAATTAACCATATGACCTTCGGCAAGCCAGCAGCATCTCTGAGTATAAAAGAGAGGTAATAGTGAGTTGAAATTTGAAATGTTGGCACAAGAAAGAGATGTTGTGTCATATACCAAAAGCTTAACATTTTCCTTAATCTGTCATGCCCTAACCCTCTATGTGACTACAGAATTCTCTCTCCTGCCCTATCCTAGCACCTATTCACATCTCAGGGAACACTGAGGAACGTTACAGATTTTCCTGCCTGTAGATCCCCATGCCCCGCCTTTCCCCTTCATTTAATAGTGAGATGCAGACCACTCAGGGTGGGCATTACAGTTATACTGACAAAGCTCACTGGGGGAATTCCTTAGTGACAAATTTCAATGGGCACCTGAGAGAGTTACGGCATTCCAATAACTTACCAAAGTGACTTTGGATTCCATGGCTTTATCATTTAATAGGAAGCGCATTTTGACTTTTAACAATGGACACTGCATTTTCCAGAGCAATGCTGGACTGAAGATGTTATTCAAGGACCTTCTTTCATGTCTCATTAATATTCCATCATACTCCATCACAAGCATGCAAGGACGCAATGTGCCCTTTGTGCATGTGAAATGATGGCTCATGTGAAATGAGTAAAGCAGCGAGAAGGAGGGGGATGGCATTAATTGAGCCTTGCTCATAAATCTCCAAATAAGAAATGGTGAGGCCATAAGATGCTGGACTACAGTTCTGCAGACACAGGCTGTCCACAGCAAAACATGCCAATCAGACCATTTACCGACTGTGAACAGAGGTTTCAAGACATTATTTACCTGCTCTATTCCACACGGTTAAGCCTCACTTGGTATCTCTACAGTTGATGGTTTGTTTTCTTGATTGATCCATGATATCCCATTCTTCCTCCTTAGAAAGCCAGAGGATGGTGTGCTGGCATTTCATGATTTCTCTGCCCAGTGCTGTCTAAAGGTGGCACACGAAAAACTTAGCTGGCTTTGTCAAGCTGACAATAAGTACTACAGAGGTCCAGAGGACTGAGAATCTTGGAGGATGAACTTGTGCCACTTGCTCTGGTGTCCTGGGAGATGCCTGCATGATTGATCTCCTTACTGGGCCCCGGGAGGACTCAGTTCAGAGATCAAAAATGAGAGGTCCCTAAAGAAACATTAGGCCAAGAGTGTGCCCTTCACAGTAGACATGGAGGCAGCGTCCCTGCATAATAGGAGCAATATAATTAAATATAACCAGGAGATTAAATTGAAACTGGCACACAACCCAAATTTCATGTTCAAGTTTTATCCCAATCCCCACTATGGCTTTAATATCTCTTTGTTTCATAATATGTACCACAGAAACTAAAGCTACAGCTTATTTGAGTTCTGTAGCTTATATTTGCCTTTTTATAAAAATTTTTCACACTAGGTACAATATCAGGTTATTTTAATTAGTTTTTCTATAAAAGCACATTTGCAAGCATAGCCTGGTTTAAAATCTAATAGAACCACAGTTTGTAAATGCTCAGTTAAAGATTTAGGTGAATATGACTGTCCCTTCAATGAGTACTGTGGAAATTTGTTCATAGAAATTAGATTCTTGATGCTGTTTCATTTCCCAGGTGGCATGTTATCATCTTTTTAGCTACATTTTGCATTGGCTTGTTGCTGCAGGTGGAGCCTCAATGTCAAACTTTTGGGGGAAAACAGTAAGATATTGTGAACAGATTCTAGCAATGCCATGTCACCATTTGGGGAAAGTGGCATACTACCTGAGCTCAATGCCTTCCTTCCCACACGAGCCATTCAGAAATCAGAGTCACACATCTGTCAGTTGGCTGTCCTCTGCACAGGTGACAACTGATTTAAAAACCACAGAGACTAATACCTGAAAACCGAGAGTTGCTGGGGAGGACAGGGCTGGCAGAGGTGGCTTAGAAATTGTCAGTATGTAATTGCATGCCTGCCAGGTTATCATTATTCACTCGGGGCTGTGCAAGGATCACATTAATACACTGACAACTGACTCCTGAGGAGAATAGTGAGGTAGCAAGTCATCATTGCTCAGAAAATATCCAATACACAGGATGGGGACAGAGGAAAAACTTTGAAGTTTCTTTCCATTTCTCTCCATTTGGTATCTGTTTAGTAAGTTCACTGTTCATATAAATATGATTGAGAGTCAGCTTCCATTCTGTGAATCCTCCTGAGCTCAAACCTGAGATGCTGAGCTGTGTACATTTATACTTTATCTAGGGAAGGGTTCAACAGACATTTGGGGAAGACTATTGCTCTCATGGTGAACAAGGCTTGTGTAGGTGCTCTGCCTTGGCAAAGGAAAGAAAATGCTGGGGCTCAGAAAAAGCAGAGTGGGTGTGAGGCCTTAAAAGTGGCTGTAGAACATTATGATAGGCAGATTTGGGCCAAGGGGTCCCGCTCAAACTAAGGCACTAGCCAAGGGCAATACAGGCAGTAAAATTTAAACCCCTACCCAGATCTAGCCCATGGACAGGACAGTCTCCACACTTGAGTGGAGAGAGGGATATGACTTTCTCATGTACTCTGGTGCCTCACATTTGACTATGTCTCCTGGAGGGGGAGACCTAGTGGCACTCAGAGGAAGGACAGCAGGTCACCAAGAAGAGACTGATACCCTATGAGCATATACAGGGGGAGGTAATCCCTCTCAGGAACAGTCATAGGGGAGGGGAATAAGGGGAAAATGGGAGGGAGGGGAGAATGGGAAGATACAAGGGGTGGGATAACCATAGAGATGTAACAAGAATAAATCAATAAAATAAAAAAATAAAAAATAAAAATAAAAATAAAAGAGTGGCTGCTTGAGACCAAGCCTATTGACAGTGTGCTTAGAGTTCACAGAAGAGGGTACAAGATAAAGAAACAAACTGCCCCATCAGCCAGGATTTCTCTTAGAAAACACAAAGTGAGCGAGGCGAGAGCCTGGATAGGGACAAGCACAGGGTAGTGTTGCTCTTACACTGTACCTGGAAAATCTTTCATCTGGAAAGTTGGAAGACACAGAAGGGATGGGAGGAGAGCAGTTAGCAAAGAGGCAGTCTTTGGAAGGAGTTCAAGGCCATGGTATGCACTATCCAGGTAACGCAGAGATATATGTTCACAGCCATAGGAGAGCTGTGTGAGATCTCCAAACCAAAGACTTTTGGGTCCCGTGCAAGGGATGGATAAGAGAAATGAGTGCAAACATCTACAACTTATCTGGTGGCAGATCTGTACATAGGACAGCTATAAAACAAACAAACAAAAAAAAAAAAAAAACTGCTCTGCCTGAGGGGGCTTCTTCGGTGCTGCAGTCTCTCCATTTCCATACAAATCCTGGCAGTGCCCGTTATTAGAATTGATGCTGAGATAAGAAGAGTTCATTGTCTTTGTCAAATATAAAGATACACCATTAGCTTCACCTTCAAGAACAGACTCATTGCTCGGTTAAAAGAAGGATGCATGGCTGTCAGCTTCCAGCTACTAGCAGTGTCCACTTCAGCTTTCTGTTGGAGGTCAGGCTGCTCATGGGACAACCCCTGCCAGTGTATTATTTATAACATTTAGTTCCTCTGGAAGCATTTATTTAAAAGGTGGCACCATGTAAATGAACTTTCTTGCCTGTGTGCTCTGCTGGATCTGCAGAGATTTTTCCATGTTCACACCATAGCCTGAAGGCTCCTCTTGGCTACATATAGCTCTTTAATGGCTCTTATATAATGACCCCAACACATCTATCTTAGCAACCACTTCCCAACAGATAGCCCAACAGATGTTATGACCCTGTGCCTCAGTTTCCCCAGGGATAAACTGAACACGATAAATTTAAAATTAAATGTATGATAATCATAATCACTTCCATGACAACTGTCAGCCAGATGAAGACCAGAGCTCTAGCTTCTACTGTATTCACTAGTGAGAAGGTCTGTGACTCTCTCCAACCTTTTTTTTTTTTCCTTTCAGAATGTGACTGTTTGTCCAACTATGCAAGTTTTAGACCCAGGCACTGACCCTGGTCTTATGCTAGGAATATTTCTCCTGTGGGTTCCTCACATCTACTTTTAGTTTGTGCATCAGTGATTTATGGTACTGGTGTAGTTGACTTGTAGTGAAGGCCTGACTTGTCTTAGCAGGGGAAGCATGTGTTCTAGAGAGGAGCTTTGAATGCTCTGCAGAGTCTGCATGCTTGGCATCTAAGGCACTATCCAGGAGTTCCAGAAGGTCTATGTAGGACCATAAGAGCTTCCCTTTTTGCTCATCTTCAACAGGTTACTATGATATTTCAGGACAAACATCTCACAGACAATGGGATGACCTTCAGATCCAGATGTAGAAAATGGAGTCGGGAGCCACTCTTTGTTGTCAACATGGTCATGACAGATGATAGCCAAGATACTATTGTCACCTTCTAAAGACTGTAGGCATTTCAACTCCTTGTGTCAGTACACACAGAAAGTCAGGTATGGAGGGGGAGCACTGAAGCTATCTTTTCTTTTTCTCTTTTGTCTATTCTCCCTTTCTTCCCTTGTTCTTTACTCCATCTTTCCTTTTTCTCCCATAACATTGCATCATTTATGCATCCACTGAACTTCTCTGACTTCTTGGTAGATTTTGGAGTTACACAGACAAATATAGGTACTACTACTATTTATTCATTGTCTGTGAACCATAAAAGACCAGTCAAGTTAAAGCTCTGACTCTCAAAGAAAGATTATCAGCTGTTTTAGTTAGTATTTCTATTACTGTGAAGAGATACCATGACCAAGGCAATTCTTATAAAGGAAAACATTTAATTGGTATTGGCTTACACTTTCAGAGGTTTGGTCCATTATCATCATGGCATCTTGCAGGCGGACTTGGTGCTGGAGAAGAAACTGAGAGTTATACATCTTGATCCACAGGCAACACGAAAAATTGGGCCACACTAGGCCTTGCTTGAACATCAGAGACCTCAAAGCCCACTCCACAGTGACACACTTCTTCCAAAAAGGCCGACATACTTTAACAAGGCCACTACTCCCTAATAGTGCCATTGTCTATGGGTCAAATACTCAAGCCTATGAGTCTATGGGGGCCATGACTTTTCAAACCACCTCAACAGCCTTCAATGTAGGGTGATAGGGTGATGGTGGTTATAAGAGTACAGCAATAAATTCATACCAAAGTGACCAGCTATTATCATTTGAATATGTTCCCTCTCAAGGTTTGTAGGCTGGGAACATCATTCTCAAGTTCATATACTAATTGCATTTGAAGGTGAGGCCTTTGAAATTTATGGGGGTGGGTCCCAGTGATTGACATACATGGCTTTACAAATAGAAGAAGGAAGAGAAACCACAGAGAGCATCCTTGCTCAGTCTGGCCATATCACACCTGCCCCTTGATATGAAGCAGAAAAAGAATACCATCAGATTCCAGTGCCATGCTCTTGGGCTTTTCAGTCTCCATGTCTGTGAGTTGAACAGTTTTATGTTCTCTATAAAGTGCCTAGTCTCAAGTGTTTTGATATGGTAACAAAATGACAAAACAAACTAATCCATACTCAAATGGGGTGATCGTGGAGATAGAAAGGTGGATGTAGCCTTACTCAAATGGAGAGTACACGCCATATACACAGTGAGAGAGGTGAGAGAAATGAACTTTGAAAAAGGCCACAGCCATGCAGGAGAAGCACGTTGCAACCCAATGGGCTCTGAAGAGAAGGTCATTTCTTTGTAGCAGTTACACAGTGGCTTGGCTCTTATGCTAGAGTCTAGTGAAGGAAAAACAGCCTACCAAGAACCATCTCCGCTACATCTACAATCTAGAGCTTACAGAGTCTTGTGAGGTTGTTGGACCTCATTCCCAGGACTTGCTTTAATAGAATCATCTAAGTGGAGGAATGTCCTCCGTGCTCAAGAGGCTTCCTGGTTGGCACTGCTTCTCTGAGTAGATTTATGCACGTGGACCCATAAAAAGATACTGCTTTGTGTGCAATCTGAATGACTAATGCAGATGGGGCCAGATGGGCCAAAAATTGGAGAAATATTTAAAATCAATAAATACACTCAAAATGTGCCATTCCCTTAAAAATATCTAATTAGTGTCATTGGTGTCACTTCAGAGACTTTGTAATGAACAATGCTTTTGGCAGTGGCTTGCACCTGTGGCTAAATCCCTTTCATGCCTTCATTTTCTGTGTCTATAGGTATCAGTAAATCATAGCTACTTATCATCAGGTGGTATTAGGAGGCTGATTGGGAGTATGTATCAGGATGGTATTTATAGGTAACTGCTATATGCGTCGCCGTATATGGCTCCTAATAAACTGTAGGCTGCCACCACAGACACAGCTCCTGCTGTCTCTGCTGAGTGTCTGCACTCTAGTAGGAGTTTCATCTCTCTGAACAAGGAACTACCTGTCTGAAGCTCCCCCGTGTTACTGCGATGGTGGGTCAACTTTCTATCACTGTAACCTAACACCTGAGAAAGTTAGAGTAAAAACAGAAAAGTTGCTTATATAATTGTAGATTTGGATCTGTGGATGGCCTGGCGGCATTGGAGCCTGTGGAAAGACAGCACAACATGGCAGGGGAGCACAACAGGAGAAACTTTTCATTACTTGAAATTTAGGAAGCAACAAGAGAGGAGAAAGGGGAATAAAAGACCAATATCCCATTCCAGATCTGGCTCCAGTGCTTCTGGCTTCTTCTTCCTTCTTTTTCCTTCCTCTTAAACATTCTACCACCTCCCAATAGGGCACAAGTGGCCAACTAAGCCTCAAGCCCTCCAAAGAGAACACATAAGGAAACCATAGTACAAAGGTTGCCACAGTCTGTGTGAAGCCATGTTTAGAGAATAATACAGTCATTACATTCCCCTCCCTCTGGGTTATTAGAGATTTGGGTCAAATTTTCTGCCCTTCCTAGATCAATTTTAAATGCCTAGCCAAATGTTATGGCTCTAATTCGTATGACTGATACATTGAGGTGCATGTAACTATTTCATAGTATGCAGAGGAAGAAAGGAAAAAAGTCCCTAACTACAGCTATAAAAGTAGTCATACCATCTCTCTCTCCCTCCCCTTGCCTCCCTCCCACCTCTCTCTCTCTCTCTCTCTCTCTCTCTCTCTCACACACACACACACACACACACACACACACACACACACACACACACACACACACACACACGATGGTGGGTTGGGGCCATTCCTTCTTGCTCTTATTCATCTTAATGCCTTCCTCATTATAGAGGGGAATTTTTTAAAGCATTTATTTTCACACATAAACCTTTCTTCTGAATAGGCTAATATATTATCCCCAGTAGATTTTATAGACTAGAAGTCAAGGTTATAAGAGGTTTTTCAGGATTACCAGAGGGAGACAGAAGGGACAAGAGTTCTATATCAACTATGAGACAGTTAGATGTTCCACAAGCAGTAAAACGGGATAATTACTTTTTTTTTTTTTTTTACAAAGACTGTAGACTAACATAGGTTGTTGGTCAATCCAACTTAAAGGGGATATATAAAAAAATATCAGGAAAGCACCTCAAGTGGACATCTTTTGAGGTGCATGACTTGGGGAGAGCCATAAACTTTTCCATCCAGATTTCTAAAATGGGGTGGTAACAATAGTATCTTCATCAAACTACCATTGTGAAAGTGGAATGGAGAAAAATACATGCAGCTCTAGGAATATAACAAGTTCTCCCTAGATTTTAGATACTTTTAATTTCATTTCCAAGCCTGACAAAACCCACAAAGCTCCTAACACAGGGAAGCAGACTTCTACCATATGTTTGCTAATGTGCATGGCAGCCCCACTGCTCCTTTGACAATCCTGTAATAGTTCCAAGAGGAGCTCTGTTTGCCTGTCTGGGCCTTTGAGCTCTTTGGGGTAGTGGGTGAAGGAGGACAATAGCCTGCATGCTGGCTTCTCTAATGCCTTAGGGATGGCCTGAAGACCCTGCAAGGGCTAGTGCATCATGCAATCTGCTCCGTGTTATACTTTTTCACAGAATGAAATGCTAATGTGAGAAAGATCATTTACATATGGCCTACTAGTTATTTAAGAAAACAACAATTAAACACGTTGAGATAATTAACAGTGTGCACATGATTAACAATGC
This sequence comes from Acomys percivali, assembly GCA_907169655.1. Lineage (NCBI taxonomy): Eukaryota > Metazoa > Chordata > Mammalia > Rodentia > Muridae > Acomys > Acomys percivali. The sequence goes on along the minus strand of OU015746.1, from coordinate 110,862,767 downwards.
TTTTTAGATGCTAGAAATTAATGGAGTAGACGCCAAATAAATGTAATCCCACACTTCCGTTAGAATTTCCTCCTTAATTGTATTAATTCACAAATTTAAAACAACAATCACATTCATTCAAACAGAATGAGTATCCTAAAGGCAGAAATAATCAAAGCGGGGAGGGTCCCTGCTTTGAGAATAGAATGTAATGGATTAACCTTACTTTTTGTCCCCACCAGAGGACAGCGTAATTAAGGACAAAAAATAACCTGCTCCAGTGCAGTGCAGGGTTGTCCACAATGGATTCATCCAACCCTTTCGTAAGCATAATTTGTTTTCAAGATAACTAGCCTGCTGGAATCTTACAAAATGGAATTGTTCTGCAGCTGTGATTCAGGTGCCCTTTCCCAGATCTGAGTCCTGAGTTGAACCCCAGTACAGTACAAATTCTAACAGCACTTTCTTTTTTTAAATATATATGTACATACATATATATTAAATAATACATATATTAAGTATGTGTGTATGTATGTACATATGTATGTCTGTGGTATGTGTGGTTGTCTGCATATATTTTCACACATGTACAGTAGTACTTGTACATATGCACATGTGTGCTTGTGCATGGGGGTAATCAATACTGTTATGTGGAATCTTCCTCGGTCACTCTGCTCCTTATTCATTGAGGCAGGGTCTCTCAGTGGTCTCTGCTGGCCAGATTGCTTTGACAACCCTCTTTCTTCACTCTCCCAGCCCTGTAATTATAGGTTGCCTTATGTGACCACCTGAATATATATATATAACTTAATAAACCTACCAAGATTATACTGTAAATGCATAATTTCTTCCTTCTTTTTTAGGCCTTCAAACCTTCCTACAAACCCTTCCTTATTCTCTTTCAAATTCATGGCCTCTCTTTTTTTATTAAATGCTATTACAAGCATATTTGTAGATACACATGTATTCCTAAATATAGCATCCTTTGTGTGTATAGCATTACTGTGTGTAGGTTTCCAGGCCTGACCCTTTGGTTCCGGATAACCAATTAGTGTGTTTTTCCCTTGGGAAGGCCATTTCTCGCATTCTCAGCATTTCTAAGTAGCTTGTAGTTGTTTGTGTAGGTTGATGCCCAGTGGGTATTCCTCCATCTACTTTGCATATCTATTTCACCTGATTTTTTTAAATAGGCCCTGGGCATTTGAATTCTGGCTCTTACTCTTCTAAGGCAAGTCTGCTTAAACTACTGAGGCATTTCTAACTGACAGTCATAGAAACATCACGTGCATATAGTCACACCTCACCTTTCTCACCCAAAATCACAGGCCTTCGAATTTGGCATTATTCCTCTCTGCTGATATTCACAGCAATATCCTACAACCCCCGCCCCATGAATGCCCCTAAAATTATCACAGTTTTTCATAAGGTGTGACCCAAACACTGTTGCACTTGGAGCATCCAAGGACGTGTGTCTGCTGAGCCACCAGAAATAGACATAGTCTCCTTGAGGGACAACCCAGTCCAGTGTAAACTTGGACAAAATAGTTTCTCTTCTTACCAGCTGGCTGGTCTTAGGCAAGATTGCATGGTTCAATGTTTCTAAACTTGCAGAGTGGGGATAGTATGTTATTATCTACTTCATGGAGTTATTTTGAGTGTTGAAAATGAAATAATCCCATGCATGTTAATTCTCTCTACTCGTTGTGAGTGCGATTAGATTGTCAGTTTTCAGGCAGCTGCAGAGTTCATTTAACTTGGAAGGAAGAAAGGGGACTTGTGTGAGAGTCAAGACACTTAAATTTTTTAGTTGACTCAAGGATCTACAGTTAACAAAAGGAAGGATTCATCTGTTATAGAGATGGGCCAGGCTATGAAAAGAAGGGAGCATAACGAGTATAATTGGTATAGGGCTCCCATTAGAAAAGAATTGTTATGAAAAGGCTGTGGCAGGAAAGGAAATGGCCATTGATTGATTACTTTGCCAACTTGGCTCTGTGTTTAATATTTAACTCAAACTCTCCCTATGTAATTGATGAGCTTTGAGACTCTGAATTGAAGTCATCTTATCTCTGTCCATCTCTGATCTGCCTTGGTGGGCGTATTTGCTCTCTGAGATGCAGACTCTATGCCTGACTGGTTACCAACTTCCTGCACTTTACGTCTGTAAGTAACACCATGTCACAAAGCTCCAGAAAGGAGTTTTCAGTTAGCCCATCCTTAATGAGATGTATGGTGACCCTGTGTGTACCAGAGAGCACTGACTCAGAGCAGTGCACTTGTGGCATTTGACAGTCTGCCTCTCTGTCTGCACTCAAAGTATTCCCACTTTCATGTTCAAAACCGAACGCGGAGTTCACTTTCTTGCACCTCTGCAAAATACACTAATTTGAGCTTCTGAATCCAAAACCACTTTAAAACACAAACAAAAGCATTAGACCTCAAAAGGGAACAATATTCTAAGCCTTTTCTGTCTTCAGGCCCATGCTCTGCTTCTTCCTGCTGTCTGCTAAAGGCTCCATTGTACCTGCTCAACTCTACCACCTGGTACCTTGTGAGTTATTCAGTATCATCCAATCATTATCTTCTTCTGACTCCATCCTTGACCAGATGCCTCCTTCCACATATGGCTACGGACCCTTCTTTCTGAGTCTTCTATGTGCTATAATCCTGACTAGTGTTTCTTTGCTTATCCTCTCTCTCTTTTTTTTTTTTTTTTTTTTTTTTTATTACACTAAGCTCTTCCACACCCACTCTATATCTAGGTATTTACCTATCTTTGCACAGAACTAAAATGGTTAGCAAAACTGTGGTTACATTTAACTGGATTAATTAATCTGGTGAAGATGAGGTGCTTTGCAATCTAAATTGCTTCAGCCATTCAGATAAGATATTGTTGGAAGATGTCCAGTACATTCTCATTAGAATGGGCATAGATAAAAGTCATTAGGATGTCCCATCCACACTCCCTGAAAGCAAATAGGATCTATTTAGAACAGACAGTTAACCTGCTCCCCTCACTAAATTCATCTATAGCTGCGGGCAATGGGGGGAAGGTTAGCAATTACCCAGCGATTTCATCAATGGAGAGCTAATCTCAGCAATTCAGCCTGGAGGAACCACCTGTCCCGTAAGCCCCCTTTGTGAATCTTCATAGTTCTGGCGGAAAGTGAATTTTTCCTCTTGTCCCTGTTTTCTGTTCCATAAGAAGCCTAGTGCCCTTAAGCCCAATGTGTTGCCTGTGGTGTTGCTAAGGTGCTGACTCTGATTTTTGGAAGTTTCTGGGTAGGGCCTGAGGTTTTCAGAGATTGCAGCAAGTTCCCAGTTCAAGGGCTGGAGCCTTGAGTCTACAGAATACACAAAGAGTAGCAAGGATGTGCACTTCTCTGCTTTGGTGGTCCCTCTGAAGGTCTGGAGAGCTGGGGGAAAGTACCTGGTCCCAAGCCCTACCTCAGACCAAATCAAAATACACATGCTGCTCAGGCACGGTGTTATGTAAAATCTTATATGAAGCATCCACTTGATAACCAAGGTTGCCCACTTCTAAATTCTTATTCTCAAAAGTTAAGGTGGGGATGGATATGTGGCTCATGCCTGGTAACCCCAGCACTTAGGGAGCAAAGACAAGAAGATAGTGAGTTCAAGGCCAGCCTTGGCTGTATAGAGAAATCTTGTTAACAAACAGTAATTAATGACTTTACAGAGTGTTCTGGAAACAGTCACCAGAACAGTGGTTTGGATGTTGTTCATAAATGTATCACAAATGCACAGCATCAATAAAAAAAAATGTGCACTGTGTACAGAGAGAGAACTGTTCATTAAGAAAAGGGAAGGAAGTCCTGAGCTGTCTCAAAAACATCATGTGAACTAGAAGCAAAAGACCACATATTTATGGTCTCCAGTTTGGTAAATCTGTAGAGACTGAAAGTAAAATTTGCCAGGGCCCTGAAGAAAGGGTGTAAATCTTCCTAAATTATACTTTGTCAATAGAGCTCATACTGGTCAGCTTTAACTGTCAACCTGAAACGAGCTGGAACAACTGAATCTTCAGAGAAGAGTCTTAATGAAAAATGACCTAGATCAGGTTGGCCTGTGGCCATGTCTGTAGGGTAGAGGGACTCTTTTGGTTTCTCATTGTTGTAGAAAGGACCAGCCCATTGTGTGAAGAGGCTTTGCTGAGCAGTGGTGCCCAATAATCATGAGAGGAGGGAATGCTAGCTGAGTGACAGCTTAGCCAGCAGGCAGGCAACAAGGGAACATGTCCCCTGTTACTCTTTACTGTGGCTCTGATGTTTCAAGTTCCTGCCTTGACATTCCTGCTATCACGGACTGCAACATGGAGTTATAAGCCAAATAAGCCCTTCCCTCCTGTCAGTCTCTTTTGGTCAGGGTGTCTTCATCACAGCAACAAAAACGAAACTGGAACAGCTTTACAAGTAGGCAAAGTTTCCCCCCCCCCCAAAAAAAAAATCATTGTCTAGTCTGTTTTAAATGGTTGAACTTTATAATGTGGATCATATATCTTAATAAAGCTATTATTGTGTGTAAAGTGTATCTCAGTGGGAAAACACGAAAGTTCTCTGCCTTTACCCAGACCTAATATATCTGGAGTGGGGAGACAGCACCCTGTGTTTAATGAGTCCTTCAGGAGACTCTAAGGGGCACTTGCAGCTGGGAAAGTGTTCTGGGAGAAGTTTTAGGGTACAAAGACAGCCTCTCAGTGTAATTGCTTACAGGAAAGCAAAAATTGTATTCCAGAAATGAGTAAAATCCCATTGTAATGAGTGTGGAGACCCATTTTTATTCCCACTCCCTTTATTTCACCTCCTTGCTTAGTGTTGAGGATGGAACCCAGGGTGTCATGCATGCTGGGCAAGAGCTTCGCCATCAAGCCACAACCACAACCCTCTGTCTTTACTAGTGATGGTTTCAAGAACCTGGAGAAAGAGTCTGCCTTGCGTCATCCTTGGCAGCCCCTCTGTGAATAGAGGTACGCATGTGGCCTCTCCAGGCTCACTGTGGTGATAAACTCAGAAGGAAACATGAAGGCTCTTGGGACGGATAGACATTTTTATCAGGCATTTCTACAATGCATGTCACAAATAAGAGTTATTAGTGCCGATTTACCTTCATAGAAACAGCTATAATTTAGTTTCTTTTGAGAAGCCCATGCTGGAATTTTCTACAGCACTGGAGACGCTTTCTTCTGCTATATTTAGAAGGGTGTTATTCCAGCAAATGTATATTTTTCTAGATCATTCTTTGCCTCGGGTCTTCTTTCAGGCTGCTTATTTTCAAAGTCATGTGCATCTGCTATGCTGGAAAAGGCTTCGGGACAATACCGTGCATTGAGTCTCATCCTCCTTGTTATCACAAGAACAGACGTAGTCCTTTTGCTGAAGAAACTGCCACCCCCGAAAGGGCTTTTGTCCTTATCCTGGAACCAAGGAGTTGCTCTTTACAGCTCTTAACTTAGTAGGTAGGCTAAACATCACAAAATGAGCTTTTTATGCCCCCCCAAAGCCATTAAGATATGTGCTATATATTTGAGTTCTTCCCCAATGAGACAAGAAGCACAGAATCAGATTTCTGTACAATACATTTTAGGTTGACATATAGCACTTTACAGCAATTGAAGCTCAACTCAAGATGTAGACAGCTAATCATTGGCAATCATTGGTAATTCAGGTATGAATCAAGATAATTTTATAGACAAAATGCCCTCCAGATGGTTTCAGTGAATTGTAAGGATATGTGGTTTTTCATACCATTTGGATACAAGAAAGAAAACCATGCAACTGTGCTATGGGCAGTGAGTGAATGGTGTGAAGCTCCCATCATCCTCTAGTGTCTTTTCCCTCCCTCAGCCATCCCACAGAAACATGGAACAGCCTTCTTCTGCCCTGAATCCACTTCGTGTACTTGAAAAGCTTTCATTTTAGCTGGTTTTGTCTTTCAGCTGCCCAACTAATGCAGCACAATTCAAATGAAAAAGACTTCATCCCAGCCAAGCTCTCCCATTTTTGCCCAACTGTATACTTCTCAAAGGAAATATATGTCTTGTCCACTGATGTACAGACTCAAAGAATCCTGAACACTTTGACTGGGCATCAGGCATTTACCAAGGTCTATTAACAGTTCATACTTAACCTGCTCCTGTGAGGTGGGTATTACTGGATGGAATTTATCAGGAAATGTGTGCTAAAATCAGGACACAGACCTATGCATTTTAAATGCCAATTCACACACTGCTTTTGGTCCCTCTTTCCCACATCTCATCTTTGAATCTAGAAAGAGACAGCCAGTTTGTAACCTGGACATGACCTTCCACTCCAGCCTCCAGTTTTCTATATTGTATAGGACCCTAGATATTTATAAGACTCACAAGTCCATGCACTGATTAGAGAACAAGTCTGTGTCCTCTGTTTGGTGTTTTCTGAGACAACCCCAATTCTTTGAAGCAAATCCATCGCTGCTGAAACCTCTGAGTCCAGTTCTTCCAGTAAGCTCTTTAAACAGCTTGCTCATCCAGTCTATAACAGTAAAAATCCTTGGTACAACAAGCAAAGAATTGCTTGAAATTCCAATTAAGCCAAGTCTTACCAAAGCCTTTTCCATTATCTCAGTAAGCTGCTTTCTACATTAAAAGGCTCCTTTTAATTAATTTTTCTTGCTGGTCTGTGGATATGCAATGCTTTATTATGACCTGTGAATTCAAAAGCAGGAATATAAAGCCTCAGTGAGCTGTATGTTAAGTTCCCACCATCAGATCAGAACAGCAACTCATTGCACTGTTGCCACAGAGAGAGGCGGCAGGCTCTTCAATAGAGAGTAGTAGAAGACAGCAGAGTGTTCATTGAGGTCATTGACATGAAACATGGCATCTACTGGACACTGCTGACAAAGCAGTGTCATCCTCAGGTCTAGATAGGCAATGAAGACAGAAGAGGAATAACTTTTTTGTCATAGTTGTTGTCCAACAAGGAATGTACTCAGAGGGTTTGTTGTGTGGATAGATCATCAATTTTTAGACAGTGTAAATGAATTGCTAGTGTCTCACATCAACTCATCATGGACTTTCCACTAAGGATTCCTTGAAGTACATTCTACCTTGCTGAAGTTCAAGTCATCTTTGATGTTGCCCCTGCTTGTACCTCCAAGCTATCATCAGGGACTGGTTTTATAGAGTGCAGCACAATATACAAGCGAGACATGGAGGCCTTCAGCCTTCTGCGCAGCCTCCCCCTGTCTGGCTCAATGCTTAGTTAGAGGCTGAGACAGTAGAGTTACCTCTACTTAGCATACACTCAGTCTCTCTGTAGGCATCATGGCGCTTTTGCTATCTAGTCTTTCTGAACTGATGCCTTTTTTGTTGTTGTTGTTGTTGTTAACTATTGTTAGTTCTGTGTGTGTGTGTTTGTCCCTGTGTTTTTGTTTGTGCGCATCTGCTTCTCTGTGTAAATGTGTTTTGTTTTAAACCATACATTCCCCATGATATAGTGCAAATCAAATTAAGAAGAAAAACATCTTTCTTCAATTTTTGCAATGTTTCTCCTTTGTGTAATTACTGCCCCACTACCCAAATTCCATCTGAGTTATATACATTTTGAGCAAAGAAACCAATGTAGGACCAACTAAATGTGTCCATGGGTAAAACGCCTGATTTCAATTCCTGAAACTCACTTAAAGATGGAAGGACTAGTTGGGCATGCCTGATCAACTGCTGCTTATGTCAACCTTTTTAAACACAAGCAAGCAAGACAAGTCACTTTTACATTACTGTTCTCCTGTGTATCTGGCCTGCTTCTAAAAATAAATTGTATAACCATCAAAAAAAAAAAAAAA
>OU015746.1:110838331-110854936 GCA_907169655.1 Acomys percivali | reverse complement strand
GCAGGGTCTGGCTTGAGGTTTGGAAACTATAAGGCCTATCCTAGTAATCCTCAGGTGGTGCCACCTCCTGATGACTAAGCATTCAAATATTTAACCTTTTCAAATCACCACAGTATGTATCAACAATTAAGAAAAAAAATAAGGCTATGAATTTGAAATACAGAGCAAGGAAAGTTATATGGGAGTGTTTGGAGGGATGAAAGGGAAGAGTAAATTATGCAATTATGTTATAATCTCTGTAGCATAGGCATCTCAGTCTCCATATGGGTCCCCTATTAAGGGGAGGAGGGGCTGTCCCTGCTATGGACTCTGTTGTCTGCACTTTGATCCCACCTGGCAGGGTGCCTTACCATGCTGCAGAGGAAGAGGATGCAGGCAGTGCTGATGAGATGTGATAGGCTTAGGTCAGTTGGTAGGGATGAAGGGCTCCCCCTTCTCTGAGGACAGACTAGGGGAGAGGAGTAAGAGGGGGTAGGATCCTGAGAAAACAATGTTGAGGGCTATGATGGAGATGTAAAGTGAATAAAATTGTAAAGATACATTTAAAGTTAAACAATCCCCTAAATAGCAGATATAGTATGAAATACTATGGTCACACTAAAGGGGGAGAAAATGAAATCCAATACACTCTGGTAGTTGTATTATTATTTATTATTTGTTATTAAACACTTTATTATTTATTATTATTATTATTATTATTATTATTATTATTATTATTATTATTATTATTTCTTCAGTGGCTAGATAAGGCCCTAATGAAACTGATAGCACACCTACAATGAGTGCCACCACTAAAAATGTTCAGAGTGTGTGGTTTTCTGCAGTCTGAGGCACAGGTCTCGGAGAGGCAGGTCCTTGAGTTTTGTCACTCTGCCAGCAGGATGAGCTTGCAACAGAGTCTGGGATTGAGAGAGACTAGAGTCACATCTACCTTTCCTGAGTACACAGAATGACAACCTTGTTTGTGAAGTAAAAGACATTCTGGAGGCATTTATAATTTCTTCCACCAAATGCCATGAAAAGAAAGCTCTAGCAGATAAAGGGAGACAATTCTGGGGACAAAACCCTTCTGCAAAGATAATGCTTGATTTATGGTTTGATATCACCGAGTTCTAGGCTTCCACTGCCTACCTCTTCTAAACGTCATTTGCTTGTCTCCATCTCCACAGATATATGGTTCAAATTCAAGCATGGAACATTTCTTATAGAAAATATTACAACAGTAACCTATATCGCACACACACTGCCTATCATGCACCTCAAACCATGCTTCTAAACTACAAAATTGATCATGTGTGTCCTGGAAAGGATTCCCACGAGAGTCCCCTGTGTCTCCTTCAGGATGACCAGGATGACAATTACACACCATCATCATAGAGTTGTAAGGGTTAATACTTTGCTGCCCCACATGAGGCAGGCATTCATCAAGAGCACTCCCCAACTCCCCACCCCCCAGCTCCCCACCCCCAGCTCCCCACCCACCAGCTCCCCACCCCCAGCTCCTCACCTCCCAGCTCCCCACCCCAGCTCCCTACCCCCTAGCTCCCCACCCCCCAGCTCCCCACCCCCCAGCTCCCCACCCCCAGCTCCCCACCTCCTAGCTCCCCCATCCCAACCTCCACCTCCCCATCCCCCATCCCTGTGCAGCTACTCCCAGCCCTTGCCTGTCACCTTCATATCTTCTCCTCTAGGCCATGGTTGACTTTTTTTATTTTTCAATTTGTATTTGCTTCCTCAGAATCTCTGTGGTTTCTGCCTCTTAAAGTGCTTTCCCTGACTTTTCTTAATTTTCCAGTTTTTCTATGCTTACTTTAGGAATGCTGATGTGTTGGGAGCTGAAAGCCATGAGAGGGCCAGCTAGTCTCATGGAGCTCATGTAGATAGTAAGAGGGCCACTTCCACATATAATCCAGGGACACCCATCTGGGGGACAGACGCCCAAGAAAGGTGAGGAAATGAGGGTCCTAAATGACTTCTTGGCATAGGGACAGCCAGTACCTTTCCTGAAGTGAAGCTATCCTAGAAGAATTCAGAAATGCTAAAGGGCCAGACTGTGGCTGAAAGGGGGAGCTGTGGAGACCAGGGAAAAGCATAAGAATCATATTACTGGTTACCAGAGGTTTAACTTTGTTCTCAATAAGACAAAAATTGTTGGGGAATTTTAAAGAAACAAGTAGCTTGATCCCTAAAAGACATTTTTGTAGGTTACTATGCAAAGAACAAGTAGACTGAAATAAATGATGGAAAAGACAGGCACAACTAGGTGAGGCCAGGTTGACTTATGTAGGATGACAGGAGTCTTTTGTATATGACAGGCAGTTGAGTGTTGAGTGCATTTTGAAAGAGTATGCATGCAGATTATAAGAGTACTGGAGACAAACGAAAGAAGGAAAGGAATGCCAGGCCCCTTGGCCTGGATAGGCCCCTTGGCCTGGATAAATGGTACAATGGGACAACTAATAACAGGTGGCAATTTGTGCCTGGACTAGCAAGAGGGAGGGCATTAGATGCTCCCTTAGAGTGTTAGTGGCAGTTCAGACCTCTTCTCTATCTGCCTTCCCTACTGCTGCCATCTCTTGGAGATAGTTTGATGAAAAGTTATTCATTATTACAGCTCCCTTCTGAGTTCCCAAGTTTCCATCCACTGGTCCCAATTCCAGGTGAAGACACAGCTCATTGAAGTCTGGGTACATTGCCAGTGACATGTGCCTCCAATAGGTCAAGATTCATCAGCCCACTTGTTCCCTTTCAGTCATTTGCCTGACACCAGCCATTTCCCCAGAACTTTCCCAATCTATCCTTACCTTAAAGGTGAGTGTCAGAGCAGACAAAAGCTCCCAGATAAGCTGACACAAGGGTTCCACAAGACTTACCCCTTGTTCTGGAATTCTCTAGTCATTACAGCATGTTATGGTTTTATGGGATAAATAGGTATCTGTGTCTATATTTATATCTGTTTCTTGGGCCTTTTCCTTCTGGCCTCCCTTGTGTGTTCTAGCTTAGCCATTTCTTCAGTCTTTATGTGGATTGCTCTCAAGTTAGAGTAAGAACAGAATTATTTGTCCTGACTCACATCCCTTGGGCATCGCCTAGACCATAGTCACCATTTTTTCTGAAGAAGTATCCAGTTACCGCCAACCATAATCTTCCTAGAACTCCTTGTTGTTATAGCTGACTTACACCGGTCACTTATTTATTGACCACTCTCCCACTACAGTGTAAACCCACTAAGGAGGCTGGAGAGATTGTTCAGTGGTTACGAGTGCTTCCTGACCTTCCAGGGGAACCTCAATTTCGTTTCTAACATGTCAAATGGTTCATAATTGCCTGCAACACTAGTCTGATGGGGTCCAACACTTTCTTCTGGATTCTATGAGCACCTGGATTTATCCTCTCACTCCTACATGCACCTATGATTAAATATACAAAAATTACAAATCCAGTAGTAAGAGAGTGTGTTTGTCCAGCACCCATAAAACCTGACACTTAATGTCCCTCCATATCTGGGAGCAAATGATATTTTGAAGAACAATTGTAAAAACATTTGAAACAAATGGAAATCCTCACTTGCCTGTCAGTTACTTGATTATAGATTGGCACTTCAAATAGCACTGGACAAACAACTTTCAAAGAATGATTCAACCTGGTGCTTATTTTTAAGGCTGTATTTAAACTCTTGTCATGTAATACAGTCAATATCTCTTCTACATTTTTTGTTAATATTGATAATCTATTCTGAAAAAAATTATCCACATACCTATATTATCAAGCTTTAAAATATCCCCTTTTGCATTCATTTTCATGGTTTTACATGTGTGAATTTTAGTACCACTATAGCCATATCAAAATTATTACTCTTTTTATAGCTGTGCCTTATTCTCAGTTTTATTCAATTTAATTTTAACTCATTTTTGTTATAGGTCCATTACATTTCCAAAGTTTCTCAAGGAAGATTTTGGGGTTTTTAAAAGATTTTACTTTTATTTTTAATTGTGTGTATATGAGTATGTGTCTATGTGGCATGTAAGAGTACAGGTCTCCAAGGAAACTAGATTTGGTCCCTAGATCTTCCGCAGGTGGAGTTACAGGCAGTGATAAGCCACTTAGTCTGAGTGGCAGGAACTGAACTCAGATGCTCTGTAAGAACAACATGTGTTCTTACTTGCTGAACCATCTCTTCAGTCATCCTTTTATTTAATTAGAAACATTTCATTAACTATTTTTTCACATTTATTAATGGTAGCTTTTAGGGGGCTGGGGAGATGGCTCAGTTGGTAAAGTAATGGCTTTGCAAGCACAAGGATGGATCTTGATCCACCAAACCTATGGAAGAAAATTGCCATGAATATCATCTCCTCCATGACTTAAATGGAACATTGTACGCAAGGGGTAGAAAGAATGTAATAGCCAGAGAAAAGGAGGAGAGATGTGGGACACTTTCTGACATGACATGGTCATTACTCTCTTGGAAGAGCCCTGTACAACACTGGGCTCTTTACCATTCCATCCCGGATGGAAGAGTCTCCACCCCCACCCTGAGGCTCTATGCCAGCTAATGACGGATGGGAAAGGAACAGATATTTTCCTCAGTGTAGTTCTTTAGTATGGCTAGATGTGGAATAATTTTCAAATTGTAGTGATAAGTTGATACTAAAAGATGTTGAAAAAAAAATTCCCAGAAAGAAATTTGTTTTGTGACAATCAAAATTAAAAATTAAAAATGAATGATTGGGGCTTTAATGAAGTCTTTGTTATTTAGATTGAAACCACATGAAGTGTTTTGTAATTGTAATTATTAAGTGGTATTTTATCAAAGGATATTATTAAATACTGAGTACTTGGTACGTTGCATTCTAATTAGTTAATTAGAACTTGCAGAATTTCTACCGTTGGTGCGGAGAGATCCTCTTGTTTTCAGTATTTGTTACAATCTAGCCCTGGAAATACTCCCTTGGCATGAGAAAGCTATATTTCTTTATCTGACGAATTCATAAATTCATTGTTGGTTTTCCATTTAAAATATAGGCTGGAGATATAGATTGGTGACAGAGCACAAGCTAACATTTGCAAATTTGGGTTTGCATGTTCAACAAAATAAAAGATCAAGAAAAAGGGAGGAGACTGAGAAAGAAGAGAGGGAAAGATGGAGGGAGAGGGGGACAGAGAGAGGCAGGGGAAATCTGCTAAACATTGGGCTGTAGCTACAACATGTACTTAGCATTTTAAACGACCTTGGTTCTTTCCTCAAAACCAAAATCACATTAATAAATGCATAAATAAATATATACACAGGCAGATTCAGCAATCTTTACACTTTCCTGTTTAAATTTCCATTTGGTTGGCATTAACTCTTCTACATCTGCACCTTGCATTTTTCCTCTGCACATTTTAGTGTTCTCTTGGCAGCATTTGTCGCAGGGCTGGCTGTTTGCAAAAAGCTTACATTCTAGTTTGCTGTTGTGTTTTGACCTTATGTGAGACATTTTATTTTCATAATTGCAATGTATGAAATATTTTCACTTAGTTCAATTTTCTTATGTGTCTGCACTGTACCTTGTTTCTTTCTGTTCTTTTTCCACCCCCTACCCCCACGTGAGTGATTTGGAAATTGTAGCTTTCATGGGGAAATTAAAAACTCTGCTGAGGCAGTCAATTCAATTAAACAAAAATCAATTTTATCCAGACAATGGGTGAATGCCACAGTCTTGAAATGTGGAAATGTCCTGATTTCTTCCTTAGCGAACTCCTTTATCATCCCCCTGGTTAACTTCAAGTCTTACTCCTTGCAACTATGGAAGTGATGGTTTCTTTGTTTAGACTCTCTTACTTCCCTTTTTCTCACTCTGTTCACTTGTATGTCAGGTGATATAGGCTCATTTTTTTAACCTTTCAGTTTTTAAAAATCTAGACAAAATTTAAGAGTTACACAAAATACAACCATGTACCCAGCCTAGATTGGTCAGACAGTAACATTTTAAATATTTGCTCGTGTGTGTGTGTGTGTGTGTGTGTGTGTGTGTGTGTGTGTGTTGAATCACTTGCTAATAAGAGGTAATTCTAATTATCCTCTCTCTTCACAAGTTTTTCAGGAACAAAACAGTCTTATGTAATGACAGCAACACTATCAAATAGTGAAATTTAATGTTGATACATCTATTATTTAATATACAATCCATAGTTAAATTTTACTAATTATCCCAATAATGACACTTATGAATAGCATGATCTATTTTCATCTGGTGGGCACCACTTGAGCCAGCATCCCAAAGATAGCATTATCAATTTGTGCAACAAATATTACATCTAGGGAGCAACAACAAGAAGAATGGAGTCTGTCTGTAGAGGTGCCCTGATGAAAGATACATAAGCCTGAAGCTAATCATAAGGAAATGCCATAGACATAAAAATAAAGTCTACAAAAGTATCAAGACAAACTCCTTAAGAATGTCAATGATAAGAAACACAAGTAGGCAGGAACTAACCCAGAAACATTAGAGGTCCTGATGATGGAGTACAGAGTGAGGCTCTGGTAGGGACTGCAGTGAATGAGTGTAAAGCAGGGGTTGGCAAACTATTTCTGTAAAAAGCCAGATAGTAGGGATGCTATCTGGGCCATATGGTCTCTGCTTCAACGTCCCAACTCCTCAGTTGTGATGTGAAAGCAGCCACAGACGACATGTAAACAAATGGGCAATCTTCTGTTCCATAGCAACTTGGTCTTGGAGAGCAGAAAGCAAGCTCTCTGTGGTTTTCAGGTGCCTCTTCTAAATGGAGTTATTGGGAATGGCTAAAAAAAATTGAATATGGGCCAAGGAATAGTGCTTTTGAGTTACCACTGCTAAACTCATAATATTGCTCAATGGGCAATAATTGAGTAAAGAATATGCTTTACAGGAGATTATATTATATGCACAGTGATATAGAAGTAAGATAAAACACGTCTAGATGATAAGTTTGATAGATGATGGATAGCTAGATACTTGATAGAGAGGTAGATAAGTGAGAGCATGCAACTCTTATTTGTGTCTTTATACAGTTGCCTTTGTTGATCCAAACTCCAACCCACGGTAATGCTTTCCATTTAGTCTGTTCATTTTTGCCTCTCCTCTCTCACAACTTTAACATTTCAAACTGATATCTGTATAGAATATCCTTCAACTTGTGGTTTTCACCCATGAGACTTAGGCTACACAAGGTTGGTAGGTTCTAATATAAAAGTGGCATTCTATCTGTCCAATGTACTTTATAGGGAGACATATAGTGCCTCAATCATGGGTCAGGTGAACACTGACCCATCATAAGTGTGCATTATCTGCATTTTTCCACTACAAAGAAATTTGGTTCATCATTCCTAATTTATTTCTTCCAGATCTATTCAAATAGCTTTTGTACTAATGACTGATATCTTTCCTGGTTCATTGGCACTATCTAACATTTCATAGACTTACAGAAAAGAACCATTTCAATTGTATCAGCAACCTTTAAGCTCAATAGGACCCAGTGAAATCTTGTAAGGGTCTGCATTTGTTTCTGCTGAATTGAAAATTCTTTCCTTTATATTTGCACATAACAGTGCAAGGGAGAGGCTGAGTCTCTTAATCATGTGGGTGGGCCCCTTGCAGAGACCCAATATGTTTAAAAACACACTCTTCTATTTAAAGGTTATTGTGTGAATACCAAATAACTACCACTGCTGGGCATGAGGTGGTGGCTTTGATTCACAGGCCTTTCAGGGCTTTTATGATTTGCATTACTATAGTTGGAAGGTTTTATTAAAAGTTATACATTATAATAACCTAGATTTTTAAAAATGAATATGTGGTTTAAGATATTGATGTACCAACTACACAGCTAATTAAGAGTTCAGAAAAATCAAAATTACTAAGCTTAAAGCTTTGAATGTTTCAAATGATTCTTAGGAATGAAAGGCACACTAGTTTAGTTATGAAGGTGGCCACCAAAATCATTAATTTCACTTAAACTTTATATCTCACAGACTCTGATCAAGAAGCCAAGATCCTGAGGTTTTTCCTTTGAATATATCCATGTACATCTAAAAGTAGGACATCATATTTACCTTTACAACTGGACATATCTATACATTGATGAACATTGGCTGGCAATATATGAGATGGCAAGTTAGTGAAGAGAAGGAAATGAGTTGATTTCTTAAATCCTAATGGAGCACTGACATTGATAGTATGGGTACATCCTTTACAAGGAGCAAAGCAACACAACATGACCACCTATAATGGAAAATGCCAGGCACCTTACAAAGCCAGTGGATTAAGAGAATTCTTAAAAGCTTGACACATTGGAGCTGAAATAGCAAATCATTTGGTCCTCCGTCACCTTGATGGATGGGGCCATGTAGTACATTTTGGCTCTGAAAACAAATATACCTAGAAGAGGGAGAGGGAGGGCACTCTTGGAAGAAAGTAAACCAGGAAGCCACTATCCTCCCAATTATCTTGTGAAGAGATAAAGATTTATTAAAGGATGTTTATTCAGGATGATCAATGGTTTCCTGTCTAGCTCTGGGTATCCAGCAGAAAATTTTCATTTTATATGGCAGGTGGAGAACATCAATTTATTTCTCTTTTCCGAGGTTATGCTTGACTGGAGGTACGGAGAGCAGGCACACCTAACTTAGACTCTTTCATCACTATCTTCACAGAACGGCGTTGGATAAATTCACCTTAGGAAAGAGCCAGCCCTGCATTTGACTCCTATAGGAAGTTTTGATGGCTAGACTTCTTAGATTTGGGCCGCTAGAACATATCTGGAGAGGCATGTAGTAAAGAGGTACTGAGTCACAGTCAAAGCACACGGCTTAACTATCAGACACTGAGATCCACAGGGCAGAATCTTAGATGAGCAAAAGTTAACTAGAAACACCTACAGCTGTTCCATTAGGAGCAATGGAACCAACACTTCAAGTTGACACTGAGTTGGAGGACAGATTAAAATCAGCTCCCTCTTTCATTTCCCTTGGCACGGTACACATTGCATGGCATTCGTTCCCAGCATTCTACTTATTCTCAAAATATCTACTCAGTGTTCCTTAGCATGTAAATGTCCTACCAATGTTTGGGCAATAATGTGCACACCATGGGTCTGAGAGGAGACAATGGACTTTGGCAAGAATATGTGGTGGAAAGGAAAATATTTTTCTTTATAGCACCTGCTAAGGCAGTAAAACTTCCTACTTCCTCCTGAGTCTATCTCCTTCCATGTCCCTATGTACCCATCTGCCCTAACTGCCTGTCCTCAGAGATCTCACACATCTCCCAGGAAGGCTGTACTGGGTAGCTGCAGCCGTTCCCTATGCATGTGATGATCTGCTTCTAACCCAATTTTCCATCTGAATTAGCCAGGCCAAGTGAACTGAAACAATTTGACCTTGACTCCCAGGGAGCCTGTACCAGAGTCTACATTTAGAAGAGAATTCACTTCTCTCCTCCCAGGTTGCTCATGACAGTCACTATGTCCCTGAACCTTTCAGCTGCACTTAGATATGGTCTAGATTAATATCTACTTAAGCACCAAATGGATGTTTGCCAACCCAAACCAGCTGGCGGGCAGTGTGGAAGAGTCCTTCACCCCCTCCCCCGCAGCCAGACAGCATCCATCATTTTCCTCCTAGTCAATCAAGTATTCAATTAACTGTGGTTAAAAGGAGCGAAATTATTTTTTTGTAAATTAGTAAAAGAAAGTTATTCTTCAAACATTCCTTTTTCCCTTCCTATCACCAGAGATTCCAATTGCTATTTTTAAAAAGACATAAGAAGAGAAGGGGCTTCTGAAGAGCTAGCTGCCTCACTGCCTGAGATGGGTTATTTTCTAGAATCTTAGCCTGTCGTTTTTGTTAAGATCCATTTCTTTTTAAAATGCAGCCAAACTATCTATAATCTGATGCATTGAAATAGTTTTCCAATTACTAATGAAACCAATTTTTAGAACTAGCATTCAATTTGACCATTTTAATTATGGACATTTCTCCAAATCTGATCAGGGTACCAGGAAATATTGGACTGCGATTTTCCGTTTTATTCCAGAAGAAAAAAAAGAAATACTCTCAGTTGCCCAGAGTGCTTGCTTAGCATTATGGCAATCAAGAGCTTTGGATTGGTGAAGGACATGGTTAATTCAAACAGATGGGGAATCTGCCCTAAAGGGCTTACAGGCACATAAGGATGTTAGTAATGGCTGTAGACAAGCAGGGATGGAAGGTATGGGTTGCACATCTGAGTCTCCTGGTGGCTGGAAGTTATGGATAAGGACTCATGGAAACCCATTTTATTTTTGTGTATTTATGTATATATTTACATATTTATTGCTTTACATGTTCTAGTTTATTTAATCTTCTATAGAAGTTTTATATTCTGTGTGACTATGTTCATCTTCACAATGAGAAAAGGCTCTTACCTTTGGTGACTATCTCAAGGTCATGAAACTAAAGATTTCTCCTGTACCCCACAGCTCTGTGGTGAAGGAAGATAACGAGGCCTCCCATTGGCCCAGCTCCTTCAAAGGAAGCAGAATGAAAAGGGTTCTAGAGAATGGTCCTCTGGATGGCTTCTTACTCTCATGCAGTTATATGGTAGATATTCTGTATTTGCCTTGTCTGTCCTTAACCATGAATTAGACATCAGCCTCAGCTATGGAGAAGGACCTGACTAAACAAAATGTTGACAATGTCACAAAGTGCAAAGAAAGCCTTTCAAGAAAAACAAAGGTTTCTTTGTTCAGATTTCAGCCATTCATTGGAAACTCCTTATCCACCATGTTATGAGGGAATGCAGTATTCTCTCCAGATCTGTGTCTTGAGGCAATTAGAATATACACATATAGGTGTGGGTAGGGAGGAATAGGGAGAATAGGCCAAAAAAGCACCCATCCTGGTCAGCTCATCTTAGTGCTGACTACGCAGTGATTTCTTTGTAAGTGCCACCATTGTTCACGTGTTTCAGAGAAGCCATTTTCAGGCCATAGAGGTCACACCTCCAAAGGAAACACGAAAACTCCTAGGGCACAGCTTGTACTCCCGTGACTTCTCCAGTAAGTTCATTTGCTTCTCAGGTCCACTGTAGAGTTCCTCCCTCAGGGCCATCCCAGTCAGAACCAGAGACATGTCTAAGATAAGACATCATGGAGATGCCCTGAACTGCAACTCAGATTCTGCCCCAGAAAATGTGCTTTAAATCTTCCTTCCTAAATAAACTTTAGGTTTTAAAGACATTGAAGGTTCAATTCTGAACTTCATATGGAAAAACAAAAAACCCAGAATAGCGAAAACGATCTTGTACAATAAAAGGTGCTCTGGAGGAATCTCCATACCTGATCTCAAATTGTACTATAAAGCAATAGTAATTAAAACAGCATGGTACTGGCACAGCAACAGGCTGGTTGATCAGTGGAATCGAATTGAAGACCCAGATATGAATCCACACACATATGGTCACTTGATTTTTGACAAAGAAGCCAAATCCAT
Organism: Acomys percivali; assembly: GCA_907169655.1. Lineage (NCBI taxonomy): Eukaryota > Metazoa > Chordata > Mammalia > Rodentia > Muridae > Acomys > Acomys percivali. Next base: position 110,843,442 of record OU015746.1, on the reverse strand, counting down.
TCAATGAAAAAAGGATAGCATCTTCAACAAATGGTGTTGGTCTAACTGGAGGTCTATGTGTAAAAAAATGCAACTGGACCCATATTTGTCACCTTGCACAAAACTCAAATCCAAGTGGATTAAAGACCTCAACATAAAACCAGAGACACTAAGTCACTTAGAAGAAAAAGTGGGAAGAGCCTGGAACATATTGGCACAGGAGACAACTTCCTGAACAGAACACCAACAGCCCAGGCCTTAATGTCAATAATTAATAAATGGGACCTCATGAGGCTGAGAAGCTTCTGTAAGGCTGGAGACACTGTCAAGAGAACAAAGTGACAGCCTACAGACTGGGAAAAGATCTTCACCAACCCTACATCTGACAAAGGTCTAATATCCAAAATATAGAAAGAACTCAAGAAATTAAACACCACCAAACCAAATAACCCAACTGAGAAATGGAGCTTGGAACTAAACAGAGAATTCTCAACAGAAGAATATCAAATGGCTGAGAAACACTTAAAGAAATGCTCAACCTCCTTAGTCATCAGGGAAATGCAAATCAAAACAACTCTGAGATTCCATCTTACACCCATCAGAATGGCTAAGATCAAAACTCAAGCGACACCACATGCTGGAGAGGATGTAGGGAGAGAGGAACACTCCTTCATTGCTGGTGGGAATGCAAACTAGTACAGCCACTTTGGAAATCTATCTGGTGCTATCTCAGAAAACTGGGAATAGGGCTTCCTCAAGACCCAGCTATTCCACTCCTTGGAATATACCCAGAAGATGCTCCAGACCATAACAAGAAAATTTGCTCAACCATGTACATAGCAGCCTTATTCATAGTAGCCAGATCATGGAAACAGCCTAAATGTCCCTCAGTAGAAGAATGGATAAAGAAACTGTGGTACATATACACTATGGAATACTATTCAGCTATTAAAAACAAGGAATTCCCAAAATTTGTGGATAAATGGATTGAGCTGGAAATGATCATAATGAGTGAGTTAACCTAGAAGCAGAAAGACTCAAATGGTATATACTCACTTATATCTGCATACTAGCCCAAGGGGCATGTCCCATGAAAGCCTTCCCTTACCAGGAAACTGGGACAGAGGGGAGGACATGCTATTGGGACTCTAGATGAGAGAAGCATGTGAGAATAGCAAAGTAGAAGGATCCAGTGGGTCCTAGAAACCTACAAGTAGAACATTATGATAGGCAGATTTGGGCCAAGGGGTCTTGCTCAAACTAAGACAACAGCCAAGGACAATACAGGTGGTAAACTTTAAACCCCTACCCAGATCTAGCCAATGGTCAGAACAGTCTCCACACTTGAGTGGAGAGTGGGATATGACTTTCTCACATACTCTGATGCCTCACATTTGACTATGTCCCCTGGAGGGGAAGACCTGGTGGCACTCAGGGGAAGGACAGCAGGTCACCGAGAAGAGACTTGATACCCTATGAGCATATACAGGGGGAGGTAATCCTTCTCAGGAACAGTCATAGGGGAGGGGAATAAGGGGAAAATGGGAGGGAGGGAAAAATGGGAGGATACAAGGGATGGGATGTAACAAGAATAAATTAATAAAATTTAAAAAAAATAATAAAATAAAATAAAATACAAAAATAAATAAATAAATAAACTTTAGGTGTGATAACATCTGCAGGAATGAGGGCCATGTGGTATGCAGAAGTGATTTCCACTTTTCCTGGAATAGACTACTCTGCTTCATAAAGAATCTATTACTCACACAGCAGAATTTACTTCAGCATGGTGTGCAGACTCAACTTTCCACTTATGAGTGGTTAACATCCCCCAAAATGCCTAAAGCAAGGAGAACTACTTCCAAGAGATGAGAGATATAGAGTGCTGGTCCTGGTGCCATGGTCAGAGGCTGAAAACCTGTATGTCAAATCAGTTAAATAGTGAGTAGATAGCCGTGGCCCATCTCATTCCACATTCTAGGACCTATGGGATCTATGACTTGAACAAGTGAGGATTCAGAGTCTAGGTCTGAGAGATTGTCTAAGACATTAGCTTAAGTTAGGCCAACACTCATCTATAGCAAACGAGTGGGAAAAGACTGGAAATGAGAAAAATAATCAGTGATGGTCCAGTTGTACCATCTGTCAGGCATCATATCAAATCCATATGTGTCATAACATTTAATCTTCATAATAGCCCGATAATACACCCACAGTTATCAACTCCACTAGCAGATGAGAAAACAGAGGCCCAAGATATCTAAGTCACTCACTTACTATTCTGGCAGTAAGTAGAGCCAAGATTTGAACTCAAGCCAATGGATTCCTGTATTGCATTGCCTTTTTAGGTAGGATGAGCTTCAATGAATCCATCATTGAAGTGTGTGGTACTTGCCACAATGATAGGAACCATAGTCCAAATCTCTAAACTAGATAAAGGCTCGTCTTGAAGAAGAATGTGGACATATTAGTTCCTAGGCAGCAGATGAAGCACAATCAGATGACTAGCAGAAAGCCCCTGCTGGATACTATATTTATAAGGACAAGAGTAACGTGGTAGTGAATAGGCAGGATCTTAAGACCAAGAAAAGTATAGAGAGCTAAAGAGCAAAGAGGAGAGGACAAATATATTACATGATGAACATATGGTGGGATCAGTGAAGGTCCACAGTTACTGGGGATATGCTACCATCCAGAGGTAGGCACCAGACCCCGCCTAAGCTCCCTCTGCAAATGGCCTGATGAAATTTAGCCAGCTTTACTCAATGCATGGATGCCTTGAGAAAGACATTCCTGTATCGCATGGGCTCTAGAAAATAGGATTGCTGAGGTCAGAAGCCAACACAAGTATTCAAAGGTAGGCAGAGAAAACAAGCTATCTATCCCAATGAGGGGAAACAGGTGGCAAGCAAGTGCTTCTGGCAAGAGGCTAAAATGGAATCATGTGGCCAAAGTGGCTCTTCAAGCAGAAGATGAGGAAATAATTGGCAGACGGGTGGCATCAGGTGTCCTGGGCACTACAGAAGGATAGCCAAACGATAGCTGTTGATTACCGGAGATAATAATTCAGCTGATAATAGGCAGCTATAGCTGATTCGAGGTCCAGGCAACACGATGATGAGATCAGAGATCAGTAGAGACATTGGTGAGCAGAGAGATGCTCTCATATGACAAGATGGCTTGCCTTTGGTTATGTGTGATCACACAAAAGGCAGGTGTCCTTTGTACCAAAGTTCTGTGGTCAATTTCAAATATGTAACAGTGTTGCATAGATAATGATTATTCTCTTAGGGCAGAGTCTCATGGAGACTGTGCTTTCTGGAGAAAGCTGTTCTGATATTAGAATGACTGAGAAGATCCTTGCTGAATATAGGCTTACCAAAGATGTGCATGTAGCTTTTTGCTTGTAGAATCTTCCTCCAACAGATCAAACAGGTGAAAAAAGTTGTGATGCCCTGATCCAATGATAATTACAGCTTCTTGAAGCTTTAACTCGTTGTATCTCTCTCATCCATTCCACAAAACTCCACAAAGCTAGAGATTGGTTCAACGTTTTATATCCTAACTACAGAGTCTCCTTTCTCTAAAAGGGTGCATTCTAAAACTCCTAAAGGAGACCCAAAACCACAGATAACACCAAAGCCAGTGTTTACCAAGTCTGTTCCTAAATTTTCTATACATAAGTATGGTGAAATTTAATTTATAAATTAGACATTCTAAATGAATAGTAATAATTGAATAGTTGTAACATTATTAATAGCAATTAATAACAATTGGTCAGCCCCAGGTTTCTTGTGATTCCAGGCCAAGTAAGGGATGTGTAAGTACACTGACATGACAAATAGTCTGAAGACCAAGATACCTTCCCTGTGAATTGAACACATAGATCGTGGTGACATGGTGGACACAAGGAGGAATCTCAGTGCTGTTAGATGACACAGGGATATAGGTTCCATCATTCCGCTCAGAATGGAGCATAGTTGAAGGCTTCTGAATTATTTACTTCTGGAATTTTTCATTTAATATTTTTATGTTTGAATAGGTGAACCATGGGTACATACACAAAACAGGTGGGGGACTACCACATATATCTGGTTCAAGAGGCTTCTGTGCTGGTTCAGTGAGTCCACACCACAAGCTGCTCAGCCCAATACAGACAGACTTGAGCAGTGAGTAATCCTGCTAGCTAGATATGGCCAGCTAAGACCTCAGACCCTTCAAGAGATTTTCTGGTCTTCTGATTTTTTTTTTCTCATAAGAATTAGAACAATCAACCAGGAACTTGCCCCACAATTATACCACATATGCACAGAGACACTGCATTTGGAAGCACAGCCCTGAAAGCACTTGTTCTGTCTGGAAATACCACTTCTACATCTCGACCTGCCATAGCCAGTCTTTCCTACCAAATCAGGTGAAGCCATTCCTTGCTCCTTCTTCTACTTAGAAAGCCTCTTTCAATATCCCCATAGTCTTTGGGGTAGACAACAAACAACTGTGGAAACTTGCAGCTTAGCACGAAAGGACAGGGCAAACCGAACAGGGTTCCAGTGTGCATCCTGCCCTGTGCTGGCAATGGCTCAGCAAGTCCTTGCTTCTGCTTGTAGTTTTTTACCTCACTGGGTTCTCTGGCCTCTTGGTAATCCTGCTTTCCTGTTATTAGGTTTCTCAAATGGTCACACCTTCACTAAGTCTCCACAGTTGCTTTCATGTCTGTCTAAGATAGCACTGGTTCTCTTTATTGGGTGCTTCTTAAGGATGAGTTAGGCTTTAGTTCTGTTAAGAAACATATCAAGGAACCATTTGTACAGGATCTACCGCTGCTGAAGTTCCAAGTTATTGAATTAAAACTAGTTTGTTGCTTACCTACTCCAATAACGTAGGGGAAGACAGACAACTGCAAATGTCCCAAACAGGTTAGTTTCAGTTGGCTGGACAATGGAGCTCTCTTTGCCTTCATTCAAATTAAATTGGACATACCACCCAACTCCATTATGTGTGTTGGTTTTCTGAGTTCTTCTGTGTCTGTGTAACAAACCTCTTCCCCTAAGCCCATAAAACACTTAATAATGTCACTAAATGATGCTGTCCTCTTCGAAAGTTGAAAGTAAAACAAGTTAGTATCCCTAACC
>OU015746.1:110825463-110837931 GCA_907169655.1 Acomys percivali | reverse complement strand
CTGTCCTCTTCGAAAGTTGAAAGTAAAACAAGTTAGTATCCCTAACCAGATTGTTGTTGTCTTTGTCTTTTGGTTGTCCATTTGTTACTCTCCATGGGAAACCTTCCCTGCCTCCCAGTTCCATCCTAATAAGGCCTCTCACTCCCTCAGGGCCATCACCTGCATTTGTGACACTGGCAATCACATATTTTCTTGTATGGATTTTTAATTAGTTTTCAGGTCACTCCCTGGACTGCAATTTCACTTATCTCATTCACTCCAGTATTCAATATAAAGCATGATATATCTGATCTCTCTAGTGAATAATTGATGGATGAATGGATAAACTCTAATATACTAACCCCAATGCAGAGCTGCATAAGTCTCTGACTTAGGATGTTCTAAACTGAGTTTTTACAGAAGCATAAAAGCAACAAATATACAATAGGAAGCATTTCAAATTTTAAATTTTGATTTTTTTTCCAAGCTAGCGTTATGTGATATGATCCACTTTTGTGATGCTGGGCAGTGGCCATGAACCTCAGCTTCCAGCCAGCCATCTGATTCTAAGAGTAAACAACAACAGATACTCTACAGCATGATGGGTTGCTAAGGTCTACAGTAAGACGGCATCTCCTGCCTGTGAAATTAGAAAGAATCAAAAGGAAATTTGTGCTAGGTTTGTGGTTGCAGCTCGAGTGCAAAAGCTATGGCTGTGATGTGTGATGAGTGCTAACATAAGATGGGAAAAGGCATTAAATCTGTGGGCAGAAGACATAAAGTGAAAACATGTTCAAATCGATGGCAATGTGTTTGCACCCAAAAGAACTGAGCATCTACCAAGACTTAAACATAACGTCTTCAAAGAGCATGAAGATTATTGGAAAAGATGTGTTTGCCAGTGAATCTGCTATTCTTATAATTCTGGCAGAGTTGAAGTTGAATGGAGAAATGGAAAAAATGGGGAGGTGAATTTAGCTGAGAAGGGGGATGGAGAAATAAATAACACTAAGGCTGTTTAACAAAAAAACCATAGGAAAACATGTTGATTTAAAAACATGTATATAGATATACATAATAACACACACACACACACACACACACACACACACACACACACATATATATATATATATATATATATATGTCCTGGCCCAGGGGACAAGTTGAACATGGTTCATTGCAAAAGGGAGTGGGATTGAAAAAGGCGGGGGGACAAAGATGCCAGAAGAATGGAGCCAAGTCTAGAAATTCCTGATCAAGACTCCCTTTATTGCAAGAGAGTACACCTTTATGCAGCAAGGTCATCACAAACTCTATTACAATCTTACTTCCCCTAGACTCCAGGCAAGACTACAATCCTCTGAGTAGTTCCCTATAAGAACTTCCTTAATCCTCTGGGTAGTACCCTGTAAGAATTTCCTTATGTCTTTTGGGTAGTTCCCTGTAAGAACTTCCTTATTTCTTTCAAAGGTAAACAATCCAATGATAGCCTAAACACAAGGTGTCCTTCAGCAAAGGTCAACAACTCAAAGGTCACAGCATCCAGCCTAAGCACAGGATTTGTAACATGACTGAATTTAGCATATCTACACACACACACACACACACACACACACACACGCACGCACGCACGCACGCACGCACGCACGCACACACACTATATATCTATGATGAAGTTATGTCACTTGGGGTGATAACGCTTCCCCAAAGCACTGTAAACTACAAAAAGCCCAGTGTGAGATGTGGAAGCCTCCCTTCCAATTGTTGATCAGGTGGAGGCACTGCACACTTCAGACAAAAGGTTCATCTGACCCAAAGTCCTCCTCCCTCAGGTGTAGTTCTGGTAGTACCCAAAGACACTAGGCAAGCTTCCAAGGAGAAAAATAACTAATATTCCCAGACAGCTGTAAAGTCTATGGAGCACAATAGTGACCAGTGGGGCAAGATGTCCCTATGGATACAGTAATGGTACATATATCTAGGGGACAAGTAATAGTTCTTTAACTGTATTTAAGACCACTCAATAGGAGGGAATTGGTACCTTGTACCCTAACCCTAACTAACTGCTGATGGCTGGATGTCATAGATCCTAGAATAGAACCTATGGCTATCACTTTGCTAAGCCAGTATAATTTCTAACTGCATTTTAAATATATATCTTTATCCTTACAGATAAGTGTAGCTTTCATGCTTCACAAAAAAAGCTTGTTTTTGCAGCAGATAAGGACATAACAAAAATCCACCATTGTTCAAAATTTGGAGAACAATTGACCATGAGGTGCCCAAGTCCAGTTGGTATATCTTTAATCGAACAACCCTGATCCCTAAGGGATACAGTGAGTCAGCTTTCATCACTGTGACAAAACCTCTCATAAGAAAGTATTCATTTGCCCCACACTTTGAGGTATTGGTACAGAATCAGCAAGCTCCATGTTTGGGGGCCTACGGGAAGCAGAACCTCCTCATGACGCCGAGTCTCCAATGGAGCTGAGAAACTGTAAAATTCCAGTCTTGCTTGCCCTGTGGCCTGAGAACCTAAACTTCTGACCCCAGAGGCTTCTCCCAGTTCTCGGAATTGATAACCTCAAGAGTTCCACCCTAAATCCCAGAATAATTACATGCAAATTTGCAGATATCAGATGTCCTCACAAGAAGTTCCCCCAGGCCAGATGTCCTAATATCCATATGGATTCCAGTGATAAGCAACCCCACCTGCTTTGTGGTTTTTGCCTTTAAAACTAGCCTGTAACAGCTACTCGGGGTCCTTCGCCTCCCGAGTACTGAGGGACCCTGACACATCAACAATTGGGACTTCTGGTGTGTCAGTAATAAATTTTACCTATACCTCTCAGCTGGTGTGACTTGAGTGGTCTCTCGCGGCGACCCCCCTCCCCTAATTGGACGCCCCCGGGGTCCAACGTTTTGGGCCAGGGTCCAACAGAGCAAAGACAATCACTCAGTTCATCATGTCTATAAAGCACAAAACAAAGCCGACCCAATATCACTTTCAGAGGCATACCCCACAGCATAACTTCCTACTACCTCCTAAAAGATTTACCAGCTTCAGCAGCACCACATGTTTATAATCAAGAAGTCAACATGTAGAATTTATGGTACATTCTAGAAGTTTGACATTAAATTAATTCACTGCTATTTATTGTTAATTTCTCATTGTGTCTAATTTGTGCATTGTGTTTGACATTAAGCACATATGAGTTGTTTACAACACAGTTTCTATAGGGTTCACTACTATCAAGGTTTTGGGCACGTACTGGGTATTTGAGCATTATTTCCTGGGACTAAGTAGAAGCTACTAAATGCAGAATGAAGGTAGTACAAGTAACCCTGGGCTTTTTGGCATCAGGGTTAGATTTTAAAGTCTCTTTGGGGGAGGGTCTGCTCAAACTATTACACTAACCAATGACAATAAACGTAGTAAACATTGAACCCCTACTCTGATCTACCCAATGGACAGGACATTCTCCACAGCTATGTGGAGAGTGGGGACTGACTTTGACATGAACTCTGGTGCCCAATTTGACCACCTCCCCTTGGTGGGGAGGTGACCTGATGGCACTCAAAGAAACAATAAGCAGGCTACCAAGATGAGACTTGATAGCCTGTGACCATATAGTGGGGGAGGAGGTCCCCCTTGGTCTTAAACCTAGGGAAGGGGAATAGGGTGAAAGTGGGAGGGAGGGAGGAATGGGAGGATACAAGTGATGGGATAACAATTGAGTTGCAATCTGAATAAATTAATTAAATAAAAAAATAATAAAGTCCCTTTGGGTGGTCTCACAGCATGTCTGGAACACAAAACAGATTCCCATACTCTCAAGTTCTTTTGTTACTTTTTCCCCAGCCTTCCACCATGGTAAGGCTCCCTCTGAGCCTGCGGTTTCTCTTCTGGAGAGGGATCACTGGTACTGAGTGTCTAATTGGAGTGTAGAAAGTAAACATGCAACACCTTATGTCCTTAAGCTTCATTTTCCTCTCAGATAAAGTGGTGGTTTTAATAATACATCATAAGAATATCGCTGTCAAACTTTGAAATGCGCATAGAAAATCACTAGGATGATATTCAAAACTTGGTATTTTTTTTTGTATACATTTAACAAGAGACCCAATTAAGCACAAGGGAAGAGAACACAGGAAAGTTAGCTCAGGGTTGGCAAGCCCAAATAGTCTACCAGGACCCTCTAAACTTAAGATGCCTGGTGTACATTCTTCTGTCTAGGAGAGGCAATCTTTGAAGCCAGAGGACATCACAAGAGTGTTTTGTTACAAGATTGCTTTTTATAAGTTGGTTTATCAATCTTGTCAGTTCAGCATACTTCATTTTACTGAAACTTGAAAATGCAAGCTGATCATATTTCCACTTACCATTTCTGAATACAGCGCTCACTGAGTCCTGCTAAGACTGGCAGTTGTATTTCTCAATTCTCAAAGAGCGTACAGGAAAAAGGGGGAAAGGAAATTCTATTCATTGCAATTGTCTGTGTATTGCTCAGAAAATAATTCATAGGAGGCCAGCTTGAATTCTGGGTGGATAAGGGAAGACTGCAAAGACTGAACAAAATAAAGGAGTAAAGAAACCCAAAAAGCAATCAGAGAGAAGGGGAGTGTAGACAGAGAAAAATGGAGGAATGAGGAAAAGGAGGAAGGAGGTAAAGATGGGAAGGAATGAGAAAGGAAGAGAGGAAGAAAGGTCTCTCTGAGTTTTAAATAGAGGCAAGGCTACTTTAAAAGAGGCAGGAGACTTAAGGAGAACTCGCTAATATCAAGAAGTTCCCAAGAGGGTTCTCCAAGTAGAATACTACAAAGACAAAGCTGAGACTCCTTGTAGGAGCCCAACAGCAATTTCTTCTCCCTGGGCAACAGATCTGCTGAGTCAGCCAGCCATTTAGCTCTGTGCTTAAACACCCTGCCAACACAAGTAGGATTGCAGAAACACCCACCCCCCCCCCACACACACACACAAAAGTAGGAAATCCAAGGAAGTCACTGGAAATACAAGAGAAAGATGGTCAGTAGAAGAGTCCACCATTCATATGATCTCTGTCGTCTGGAGTTAGAACCAGGGAAATTAAGAGAGCCTCTTTAGGGAAACAGGCTGAAGTGCTAACCCATCTTAGAGCAAATGGTGCTTGGTGATGTGAAGTAGTAACTGGCATGCAAGCTGTTGATACAATTACTCCAGCTCAGCTGCAATGGTCCATCTGGCCTTAGATATCTCATCAACATCACCTAGGGTCAGAGGGGAATATTTGAAACAACAGAACCTTAAATAGTGGAACTGATGCTAAGCAATCATAGGCAGTTATTTTTGATGCATATACACATACACCCATAACACATACCTAGGATTCCATGCTCTCTCTGATAGTTCCCTCATTGCCAAATTAAAAAGCTGTTTAATACTTTATGTCAAGTATCTTTGTATGTGTGTGTGTGTGTTTCTTTAGTGTTCCTATTCTTGCTGTTTCTTGACGCCTTCTTTGTTTACCCACTTTTTTCATTTCAATGTTGCAGAATGGAAAGATACTGTAGTGACAAAACTATAGAGAGACCAGAGTTCAGATCTTGTCTGTGTAACCTCAGTCTGGCTACTCCACTTCAATTCCAGGAGGTCGCTCTTGATTATTTCTAGACTGAACAGTGGACATGGATTTGGCTTTTCTTTCCTATCTGTTTCACATTGAGAAGAGGAGACTTGGTTTGCCATGGTTTTTACAACAAGAACCCCACTTCCAAATCAAATGCCCATTTAAAATGTCCCTTTGGTTGACAACGTCATTGATTTTGTTACCCTTCCAAGCGTGGCCTTAGGTAACTTAACTGCTTCTGCACTGCCAGGTGACATAGTCAAAAAAAAAAAAAAAAAAAAAAGAAGTAACTTCCATTTGCACTGTTTTTGGAATCTAAAGCTCTTGATGTTGGAGCTGAAAGGAGAGTCCATATGTTTGGACTGGAGCAGCAAGAGCTTTAGAACTGAAGCTGGCAGGGGAGTGGGACCCTGGGCTGGTCAGGGCAGTGTGCACATGATTGAAAATAATTATGTTGACAAAAAGGGGAAGTGTAAGGGCACCTGGTAATTACAAACAGATGTGTTTGGATAGCAGCAACTCGTCTTTCAGGGTCCCAACAGACCAATGCTTCAGTAGACAGTAGGGCTGAAGTCCTTTAACACTTCTGACATCCCCAACATGGCCACTCAAAGTGATCAAGCTATTTCCCCAGAAAAATATACACAAGGAAAAAAAATTTTAAACACAGTAGAATAAAACAAACACACAAGCACTGATGCTTTAATTCCAGCTTATCTGGTTCACATCCCAAACAATAGATGTGTGCTGAGAGTCATATGGAAGACTTGGGGAGATGGAAGAACCTGGAGGGGTCAGGAGCTCCACAATAAGACCATCAAGGCCAGTGGATCTGGACCCAGCGGGACCTACACAAACTTGTGCACTGACCAAGGACAATGCATGCAGAGAACCTAGACTTCCTGTTCAGATACAGCCAATGGACAGCTCATTCTCCATGTTTTGGGGGTGGGAGATGATGACACAACTGCCTCTGACATGCCTCTGACATGTACTTTGGTACCCACGATTTGATCACTTTTCCTGGTGGGATGGACTTGTCTGCACACAAAGGAAGGGAATGCAGGCTAGCTTGATGAGACCTGATAGGCTCAGGTCAAATGGTGAGGGAGAAGGGTCCTCTTGTCAGAGGTCTGGGGGTGGGGGGAAAAGGGAAGAAGAGGAGGAAGGGAGTGAGGGGGAAACCATCAGGATGTAATGTGAATAAACTATAATCATAGAAAAATGAAAAAAACTCCTTGCTATTGCAAGTAAAAAAAAAAGGAAGAAAAAAGAAGAAAAGAAAATTATGACCCGGTTTTCTCATCACTAAAATGACCAGAATTGTATTGCCCTGCACCCTCAGCTGCTAGTAAGTTATAGGAAGTATGTTGGTTGCATCCACACAACAGACACTGGAAGTATAAACCAGGGCCACATTGGCTACATGTTTTGAGTGGTTTTCCTGCTTCCATTGTGCTCTCAGGATAATGCATTCTCCAGATGAATCTCTTACAAGCGTACTTAAAAGTTTGCATCTGCTCAAACTTTGCCAACAATTCTCCATTATATTTTAAGTAAAATCAAGGGTCGTTAGTCATTAAGCTCTAGGCCTATACCTTCAGACATGCATCCTTATTTTACTCTTTTTCTTCATCATACTGAGTTTATTCTGAGTTATTATTTTGGTTCCTTCTTGCCACTCATGTTCCAGCTTGCTGATCATAACCCCAAAGGGGAGCTTTTCCTCCTGCTACCTTGGACTGCGTTTCCTAAGAATGAGGCCTTGGGGAAAACTTTCAAAGGGTCAAGGAGGCAGAAAGCTGAAAGAAAAGGATAGTTTTTAAATGTATGGTAATAGGTAATGTGTAGAGCAGGCTTAACTTATGGGTTATGATGGTAGGAGTAAACCTAAGACTCCTGATACAGTCTGACTTGATGTAAGGGCCCAAGGTTTTGTCTACTGCAGCAGTCAGTCATTGCCATTTTCATAGTCATTTCCTATCAGCTAAGGAATAAACTGAAACTGGCTACATGTTTAGGGTGTATGGTATTGATTTACGCTAGTGCATCTGGAGGAGTGCACTAAAAGGACCCATTAAACGTTAGCTCACCTATAGACCCAAATGGCCCACCTACACACTCTACTAACGAGCTGAATTCAACCCTTGAGCTCCCCAGTATTTTTGGATGCATATCCATTTGCTTATTGTTCTATGGCTACAGTATAAGATCTTAAGAACAAGACCCTCATGCATCGGTCCATGGGTATTCTCTAAACTCTGGAAAGAATGCTGATGTGCCAATGTGGATTCGCCGCCATCTGAAACAGAAAACGGGCTAATTTCAGAGGAAGAATGTATCAACCACAAAGGTGAGCAGGGGATTGTCCTTGTCAAGGGCACCTGATCTCCAGAGTTGTTTTGTTTCCTGAATCATTTATTTTGCATCAGTGGAAAAATCAGTTGGCTTTTTCAAGCATTTCAAAGATGCTTGCTCATAAGCTGTGTTTCCTAAGACAATGATACTTGCCACCAGGGAGGCAGAGTCAGCTCTCAGCACTTAGCCTGAAATATTTACAGAACGGATTTGAAGGAAGAGAAGGGAGGAAACAGTCCCTAGTAGCTTATCTCCACTGCTTATTTAATGTGCCTTCCTCCTGAAGATGTTTCCCAATCAGTTAATTGCTAGAGGGATGAAGCTATTCCCCATGAAACACACCCCAGACCTTTCATGTATATCAAAGCACAATCTGTTATGTGTGCTTCTGCTGCCGTCTCCTTCCCCCTCTTTCGGGAAAGGAGATTATGGCCAAATAACAACATGCTAGAGGATTAATAGGACAATGAGATGTGTACCTCTGTTTCATACTGTGTCTCCACAAATCAGAATGCACACCACCTGAAAAAAATGAGAGATGCCAGCAACTATTATAGGAGCCTTTTTGAAAGTGTCAGCTTCCAACAGACCTTCTGGCCATCAACTCTTCCAAGGATTGTCTGTTAAGTTCTGAACCATTTAAATAAAGAGCTGGAGGTACAAAGGAAATAAGGCAATGCAGTTGCATGTAGGAATACGTAAGAGAAATTAGGATTGGTGCATTGTAATATAAAATAATGATATGTGGTTTGAGTCATTTCCTAACCACAAGAATTGGAGGCAGGATTCTCAAACATTATCTTCTTGGATCTAAGAGAATGTCAAGAGACACATGACATGACTATTTACACACTAAGGTAACTGATACATATAAATGATGTGCATTAAACTCTTTAATTGGTATTTATTGTTTTATTTTTTATGTCTTTTTGTTGTGCTATTTTAATATAATGTATTTTATTATTTAAAACAATTTTAAATTTAAGTGTATTTTGATAATATTCTTGCCCTCCCTCAAGCCCTTCCAGGTCCTCTTCCCCTCCCTACCCCCTCCAAACTTTAAGTTATTTCTCAAAAAACAAACAAAAACACAATACAACAACTAAAAAAATTTCAAACTAAGAAAACAAAATGAAACCACACCCAAAAAGAAAATAACAAAACAGAAAGCACACCTCCAAATTGTAACCAATTAAAAGCATGAGGAAAAATTGTGGAGTCTGTATATAACATATAACAGTATATGTTGGTCAACTATTCCTGAACATGGAATGATTGCCATACCCAGCGTCACTTTATTGGAAGAATCTGATTTTCCCTTTCCCACCAGATATAAGTGACAGTTCAGTTGTTAACATTTACCCTGGTGGCTAGGTTTTCTTTCTTTCATTCATTCATTCATTCATTCATTCATTCTTTTTTTTTAAATATAACAAAATAGTATATGTAAAATAAAACAAAAACTATCACTTCTGGGTTGGACAAAACAAACCAACAGAAGGGAAGGAGCCCAAGAGAAGGCACAAGAATCAGAGACCCACTCATCCTCACACTCAGGAATTCTACAAATACAATGGAACTCTCTCTCTCTCTCTCTCTCTCTCTCTCTCTCTCTCTCTCTCTCTCTCTCTCTCTCTCTCTCTCCACACACACACACACACACACACACACACACACACACACACACACACAGGACTGGGTGCAGCCCTGTGGAGGCCCTGTTCACGCTGTTCAGTCTCTGTGAGCTCACGTGAGCTGTGATACCGTTGATTTAGAGAATCTTGTGTCTCAGTGTCCTCTTTCCCCTCTAACTCCTGTTTTAATTTCTTTACGCATCTTCTACTTTTACATCTTCTGGCCCAAACACTCTGCTTTGCCTTTAGCAAACTCCCTTTCTCTGAGTACAAACATTTTGAATGCCATGCATGCTATGCCAGGATCCATATCTGTTAATCAGATAGATTGTTCCCTTGTCCTGCACACTGTGCTGGATTGAAGAAGACCCCCATTAAAAAAGTAAGACCTAGATTTCAGACTTCTCATGGAAATATTGATTTAAAAAAATCAAATCGTGCCTTTCTCCTGGAATTGCTCAGGTAAGGGAGGTGATGCTGATAGTAACAAATCTCAACTACAAGGAGAGAGCTTGATGGCAAAAAAGTGACATTAAAAAAACAGATGTGCTATATAGAGGGGTACAGCCCTATTGTTGTACTATGAACATCTGAATTCCACCTATATTCCACTATCTCTGAAGTGTGCTTAAAATACTGGTTCTTAGGGGGCTGATTTATTTCCTTTGCTTCTTAAGACAATTTAAAGTGGATTTCTCTCACTAGTAACTGGATGAATTCTAATATAGAATTAAATAGGCAATGGATGACCTTAGAGATTAACTGGTGACTGGCTGAGTCCCCAGTGCTGTGTGCACAACAGGAGATCAGACATACCCCAAGGATCATGCAAAGGGAAGGAACTGAATTTTCAAATAGCTTTTCCCTTCTGAACTTCCGACTACTTAAAACAGAGTTCTGATTCTCCCAGCCACAGATCTAGCCCTCATAAGAGGGAATAAGGCAAGGGAAGAAATTGAAACACTAAAGGATTTGGACTAGAATTCGAGCAGTACTTGGATCAAATCTCAGCTCAGCTAGTACATACCAGGGAACTTTGAAGAACTGCTGAGCATCTCTAGGCCTCCATTTTCTCGTCATTAAATGGTGATGATATAACCCATTTCAAATGAACGTTCTGAGGAACAGTCATCTTCATGATGCCAAATACACAGCCAGGATAGCTACTGTATTCATGATTACTTGCCCACTCCAATCCAGAGACCCTATCTAACTGACCACTGAAGCTCACAACTCTGAAATAGTAAAGTTATTCAGATCCCCCCTCTCCCCAGGTCTGTTTATACCAGAAGTTACTGGTTTTATGACAGGTAAATTAAGCAAGTTTCCTCAAGCTTTAAGACTTGGGTACATATAACTTTACTGAGTCTTGGGAAGAAGGCAAAGTGCCTAAACAAATCCATCCCACCCTGATAGAAAAGTCACTTCGTCAAATAACTGATGGTGTCTTTGACACGTTGTCAAATAACAGCTTTGACTGATTTCCCTCTCTCCTTTAAATAAAGGTTGCCTGGATTGATCAAGCCCGTAAGGTTTCTTGACATCTTGTAATAATAACAGAGCCATCTTTCACCGACATGATAACCAACTGTCAGGCAAGTAGAACATGGCCCTCGACTGGAGAACAGGGGTATGCAAGGTCGTCTGCACTCTGTAGAGCTCCTTAAAACCAGTGACACATGGTAATGGAAAATCTAGTTAGAGTCAGGACATAAATAATGACTTTGGAAGTCTAGGTATTTGTTTCCTGAAGAAAAAGGTCATGCCTTTGTCATCTTCCAGTCCTATAAAGGCTCGTCACAAGGCTATAGGAACGTAATGGGGAACCAAGCTGAGAAAATAGATGGCTGTTGACCAGGCCTCCAATGTGGCCACAGTAATTAGGAGCCATTTAGTTAATATACAGTAATATACAGCCTACTATGTGTCAAAAAGCACTCGGTATGCATAAGTTCAGAAAGAACCTTCATTCTCATGAAGGTGAAGACCAAATGGAGGAAACACAGAAACAGTAGAGAAATCTTTAGTGTGCTAGAAAAGGGTAAGTGCTATGAAGGACAATAAAATACAAAAGAAGAGGAATAAGAATGTTTAATGTCAAAAGCAGGACATAAAGTTTGTTATGTAGAATAATGTTAACTGGAAAAAAAAAAAAGAATATGTTAACTGAAGACCTCCAAAGGAAGTGGCATCGAAAAAAAAAGTTAGGAAGTGGCCAAAAATCAAATCAAATCAAATCAAATAAATAAATAAATAAATAAAACCAAACAAACTATGTGGATTCCTGGAAGAAGTGCCCCCCTTCCCCAACTTGGGGGGTGGGGCGAGACAGTATGGACGGGTAAGAGTAGAAGGCGAAGGTCAGAGTGAGTAGGGTGGGATGGGATGGAAGCTAGCCTTGCCTCCAGGTAGAGGGAAGCCACCAGAAGGATCTGCATATCTCTCCAGTGTTTCTTGTACATAGCTTCTGCTGCTGCTGCTGTTCCAAGGTTTGTCTCTACTGTCGTAAGGAAGACAAGACAAGACAAAGCAGGCAGACAAGATGAACAGCTATTACAATGACATTACACTTCTGAGAAAGGCTTACACCAAGACATAGAAGTGGAGAGAGTGGCAAAGGTCCAGCTTTGAGACTCACATTATAGTTCCGGTCACCTTTGGGCAGGGATAAAACAAGCACAGTAGTCATCTAAAGATTTGAGTGACACTGACAGACTCTGAGGTCAAGGCACAGAAGGCAATTTTGCAAAAGTGCCACACTGAAGTCACAGACAGAAGTGCGAGTTTGTGTCTGGGACGAAGATTCCTAAGATTCTGAAAATGAGGTGTGAGGGACATAAAGGAATGGTGGGTGTGGTGACAGTGACAGGACTCAGGATTCCAGCCAA
>OU015746.1:110797963-110820463 GCA_907169655.1 Acomys percivali | reverse complement strand
ATTACCACCTGGGTGGCAGGATCCCCTTCACTGTCTATGTGAGGCCGAATGCACCCTGTGTGTTACCTTGGTCTCTGTCCCTTCAGCCCTTCCCCTCACTGCCCCTCAGCATTCTTGCTGCAGCATATTACATCACACACTTAGCTTCAAAACCCACACTTCAAGACCATCCCTATCCACCCTCTCCACTCTTAGCAATTGCCCTGAATTGCTTCTACCAAATTGTTGGCATTCGAATGAGAATGTCCCCCTAGGATCTTATATTTAAATGTTTGGTCCCTATGTGGTGGAATAGTTTTGAGATTAGGAGGTGTGGCCTTGTTGGAGGAGGTGAGTCACTGGGAAAGGGGGCTCTGAGGTTTCAAAAGCCCCCAACAAGCCCACTTACTCTCTCTCTCTCTCTCTCTCTCTCTCTCTCTCTCTCTCTCTCTCTCCCTCCCTCCCTCCCTCTCTCCCTCCAATTTTCAGATAAGATCTAAGCTCTTAGTTACTGCTTGAGCACCATGTCTGCATGCTGTCATACTCGTCACCATGCACTACTCACCCTCTGAAACTCTGAGCAAGCCCTTAGTGAAATGCTTTTTTTTTTTTTTTATTACTTGCCTTGGTCATGGTATCTCTTTAGAGCAATAGATAAGTAACTAAGAAACCGTTTAGCATATTCAATGCCTGTGCTACCTTTGTTGTTGGTGCTTTTCTGACTTCCACAGGTGCCACATGGCATTCCTATTGCTTCTGTCCAGCTTCCTTGAGCCTTAACCATCACCAGCCAATGACATCTGCAGAAGGAGCAGTGTCCAAACTACTGTCTGTACCTCCAGTTACTCAGCATTTAGACTCCTGGAATGCTGATTTCTGTTTAAACTTATTAAAGAAACTGAATGAAAATATCAGTTTAGCCTCAATTTCATAACTTAGGACATATGAAGGCCATTATTAGGATATGAAATGTCTATACAGCTCATGTAGTGAGTAAATGTTTGGTCTTCATGGTGAAGTTCTATTCAAGGGTGCTTTAAAAAGTAGGAACTTTTAGGTCATTGTAAATGTGCCTTCAAAGACGATTGTGTGACCCTAGTTGTCGGGAACCATTTACTGGAGTGTTTAACAGAAACAGGCCAGAGGACTTATGGCCTTGGCTTGCAGATTTTCACACAGCCTTGAAGACTTGGCAAGACACTTGTGCTGGTTAGGAAAGTTTATTATTAATTCCAGGTCAGGATGTAGAGCTTGATATAACTCTTTGACTTAACATTGAAAGAAGTCTAAACATATAGATAAATTAAAGTAATTGGTAGCTTTTGTTTCTGTTCCAAGAATCCTCTGGTTCACACATATGTATACTGTATAAAAGATCTGAGAGAAATAAACTCAAGGCTACAGTATTTACTGTTAGTTCTCTAGAATACTTGTCTTTTTTAAAAATAACTTTTGCTATATCTTTTCCTATATCTTTTTTTATTTCTCCATCCTCATGCCCCATATCCAGGTACTGGTCAATTCTGCTGGCTAGCATCAGCACCTGGTCACTACTATCTTTCTCTCTCTTCTCTTCCCACCAAGCAGTGAAAAGCTTTGTGCACTCACACTTGCCACCCCATGATATCTTAATTCTGCAAAAGCCTGAAAACAAGACCAAAAGGCATGGAATGAAATGTATGAAGCCACAAGGCCCAAACAAACCTTTCTTTTTTTTTTTTTAGAGACTTTATTTTCCTTCCATTTCTCCCTTTGCTCAGGTGTCTGCAGAGCAGCTCAGGACCACTCAGTGGTGGCTCCAACCCACTCAGTGGCCTGTGCTGTGGGAGCTGCTGACCAGTCCTCAGTGGTTGGCTGGGAGCTCCAGTCCTCAGTAGGGAACTGCTGGATGGGTACAGAGGGCACCTGCACACCCTCAGACCAGTCTGCCACCTCTGGCTGTGCAGCGGTGAACTCAGGAGCTGGTGCAGTCCATTCGCCCTGGAATTCCTCCTTGGTCACAGCCTTCTCAGCAGGGTTCTCAATGGCAACAATAGCACGAGCTGCAAGCAGCAGCTTCTCCCAGGTCCTCCTCAGATTTATGATGTAGATACCATCACTCTTCCTTTTGTAGATGTACTGCTCCATCTGAAAGTCAAGGTTGGTGCCACCTAAGTGGGTTCCCGTGGCAAGGAATTTGAGGACATCCTCCTCCTTCATCTGCAGGACATCAAGGGCTCCGGACATTGTGTAAGCTTCCCTTTTTAAGTTACGATGGGAATCAAGAACAACGTCATATGGACCCGTCCCTGGGCAGCGTGGAAAGGCAAACCTTTCTTCTTTTAAAGGTAATTCTGCTAAGGCATTTTGATAAATTAGTAGCAAGCAGGCTGATAGCCACAAGTCAAGACTCAAGTATGCTAGGTTGAATATGTGTATATCAACTCCACTGAACAACCTCAAGAATAATTTCTGGGGAAACTGAAACCCTGAACACAAATACACACTGAAGAATTGAAACAGTTTAATTCCATTCAATGTATACTTCCCTGTCCCAAATTATACTATCTGGGAGACACACCAAGAACTCCAGGGCAAGTCTGACCGTTGGAGAGCTGGATTGAAAATGAGAAGGAAGCACACCACCACTGTATTCCATCTGGGGACTATACTAACATCTGGGGGACTTGAAGCTTAGTTTTTACTTTTCTATAGTGAGACAAAACTGGCTGTCTTATAGTTTCTATTCACTACCCATATTTCCTCCCTAGGGAACACACAAAACTTTCAAAAGTCCTTATCGTGTGGCACGTTCTCAAGTGTTCTCAGGTTATTCTCCTTTTCTCACACATCATCTGTCTTCTAAGGAGACACCGAAGTTTTTCTTTCACTCTGTGTTTGAAGATGATGGCCTTGGCATCTGAGACACACTTTCCTGGATGCCTTCTGTGCACAGGTGCTGATCTTGCCCCCAAGCCCCTCCTCAACCAGTGAGCAGAGTGGTTTGTGGCCAGTGTTGTGTGAGCCTCTACCTTCCTCAGTGCTGCTAGTTCCTCTGCAGTCCATTTCCTGATGGTGCCAGCAATTTTTTTTTCAGAAGTTTTTAATCCTGATCCAGCAGTTACATATCAGACATTTCTTTCTACTCCTGTCACTGATACATAACACTTGATGGAACCACCATCAGTGCCCTTAGAAGACTGGCATAGACAGTTGAAGAGGAAATAGTAACATTCAGTCTCTTTCATAAAGCATTGGTTTCCACTCTACAGAGGTATAGTCCAGGAGGTGAGACATTAATATAAAATACAGATGTTTCATCAACCCAGGCACAAACCCTTTGATCTACAGTGGTGTCCTGAATGTAAGATATAACATGGCAGTGGTGACACAAATCTTGTCAGAATAGCCATCCAATATCTGATTTGACTTAAAGCCCACTCCACAAGGTGGAACTCACATCTGACATTGCTAGAAGGACCAAGAACCTTAGATTAGTTAGCCCAGAGACCTGGGGGACAACCACTATTACTGTTCAGTGGTGCCAGGGGGGTGGATGACTAGCAATAAAATGACTCATAATAACATTCTGCTGTGCTCATAGATCAGTACCTTGCTCAGCCATAATCACAGAAGCATCCCTGCTGTGGCAGACGGAAACAAATACAGAATCCCACAACCAGACATTATGTAGAAAATGAGAGACCTTGGACCATTCAGTCCTACAAAGGATGCTCTCATCAAATTCCTTCCTCCAGGGCTCAGAGAACCTTGAGAAAGAAAAGGCAGAAAGAGTGTAAGAGCCAGAGAGAATGGAAAATTCTAACAATACAGGTTTCTCTAAGTCAGCAGTATCAGTGCGCATACGGACTCTCAGAGACTGAGGCAGCATGCACAGGGCCTGCATGAGTCTGCACAAGATGAGGTCCTAGAGCTGAACTGAGAGAACACATGCCCCATCCCTAGCCCATAAACAATCTCATTCTTTTTATAACGTTTACAAATTAAAATTTAGTTCTCTCCAAAGTAGTCTCACTGGGGATACAAACTTAAGCATAGGCTTTATTCCCTGTGGTAGATGGCTAACAGAAAACAAACTCAAGGGCATCATTTGAGGTTCCTTGTCTCATAATATGATGTAAAGGATTTTAAAAAATGATCTTATTTTTATATTATTGTAACATGTGATATATATATATACATATATATACATGTATATTCTCTGTTTACCCTACAGTTCCTTTGCATGTATGTATATACACATCTATATTACACATATATATGTATGCATTATATATACATTATATATTACACATAAAATATCTTCCATGTAGTATTTTTATGGGATTTCAGAATACACAAACAAGTGGGTTTCTACATTTGTATCTGTTTCATGAGGCTTTTCTTGAGCTTTTTCCCCTCTGTTTATTTTGTCCTATTCTGATATATTTAATTTTATTTTATCTTATTTTATTATTATCCATACAAGCCTGTTTATTTCATTATGAGAGACTGAAATCATGTGCACACTTATGGGAGGGGAGGTAGGGAGGAATAGAGGGAAGAAAAGCAATAATCAGCGTATATTATGTGAGGGGAAAAACTATTTTCAATAAAAGACAAAATAATTAAACTATTGTGAACTGCAAGGATTTGCAATTCCATTTACATTTTAGTGTACTTTTCAATAAACATTTTATAAATAATAAAAATATACAAATGTTTCTGTATGTCAAAAATTTTTATTTTAAAAACAAGGGAAAGAAAGAAGATTGAGAAAGAGAATAAAATGTTAACATCTATCATTATCATCATTTTTATAAAAGAAAGACAATTTAAAGACAGGAAGGACACCATTGCAAATTAAGAACAATCTTTAAATATCTATATTACATACTTAATTGACCAAAATCTCATGTAATTTTCTCAGTTCCATAATTTTACCATGCATGCTCAACCTGCCATGTAAGTCCCCCATGAACCTACACTTATAAAGATGACTTTTCTCATTTCTCTTGAAGAAGCCCGTCAGAGACAGGTGTTTCCAGTACACCTCACTCTGCTACACACCTTGAGACCATGCAGAGATGTAACCAATATTAGTCAGTAAATAGATGTATAAGTAAATATGATTTATGAGAACTCAGTTTTACTGAATTAAAAAATATCCCTTGCAATTCTTTAGCTCAATGGCTATTGATCACATTGCAAGAGAAGTTTTATTTGCCAGAGAAGACATGGCTGAGTAAACTATTCACTGTCCTTCTGTGACCAAGTACATTTGCCTTGTGGAATGTGGCCTAAGTTCATCAGAATCTCTGCTTTCTAGTGGGTCTCAAACTTGGGCAACATGGCTCTAGAATATCGAAGTTGCACTAACTCCAATAGTACCACATAATAATTTCCCAGTATTGTTCATACCTACAAATAATAAATACAACCTGAAAGATCCAGCAGTCAGAAAGAGTCAAATTGCAGCTGCAAAGATCACTTAATAACCTTCTCTGTGTGCCACCAGGTCTCCCCCTCCAGTGGACATGGTCATATATGAGGCACCAGAGTTCATGTGAAGGTCATACCCCACTTTCCATTCAACTGTGGAGAATATTCTGTCCATTGGCTAGATCTGGGTAGGGGTTTAAAGTTTACCGCCTGTATTGTCCTTGGCTGGTACCTTAGTTTGAGCGGGACCTCTGAGCCCAACTAGAGGAAGGATAGCAGGTTACCAAGAAGAGACTGATACCCTATGAGCATATACAGGGGGAGGAAATCCCCCTCAGGAACAGTCATAGGGGAGGGGAATAAGGGGAAACTGGGAGGGAGGGGAGAATTGGAGGATACAAAGGATGGGATAACCATTGAGATGGAACAAGAATAAATTAATAAAAAAAATCTGCAATAGAAATAAATAAATAAATAAATAAATAAATAAATAAAAAGGTGAAAAAAATAACCTTCTCTGTAACAGCTTTCCACCTCTTCAGCCCTCAAATGATTAACATAAGCCTACCTCTAGGAATTCCTATCTTTGATGTTTATGCAACATATCTTGATAAGCTTTTCTGAAGACCAATTCTTGCCATATCCTTCCCCAGCTCAAATCTCTTTAAGGCTCTCGACTAGATATGGAGACACCTTAAACCTAAGACACTCCTGGTATCTTGAATATACCATTACAACTGCATTACTTACAAGAGTTTGCGTTTAACACTTTTAATCTGTTTTTAATACATACTTTGCCTACTCTTGTAGGGAGGATTGGGAGAGAGAATGGAAAATCTCTGGCACAGGAGAGGCCCTCCCAGGAGTCTATGGGGGTGAATCTAGCTGAAACTTCTAGTAGGGGGCAGGCTATGGAGCTTGAAGGCTCCACTTCCTGTAGCTAGGTGAGACTTCCAGTGGAGGGAAGGGGACACCAACCCATTGATGAACCCTTCTACCAAAATTTTGCCTTGTCTACACTAAGTGTGGGAACAAAAATGGAGTAAAGAGTGACTGAATGGCAAACTAATGTCTGGCCCAACTTGAAACCCAACTCATTGGAGAGAGCCAACTCCTGGCATTAAAAATGATATCCTGTTATGTTTGCAGACAGGAACCTAGCACAACTGTCTTCTGAGAGGCTTTATATAGCAGCTGATGGAAACAGATGCAGAGGCCCACACCGAAACAATAGGCTGAGTTCAGGGAATTTTGTGGAAGAATGGGAGGAAGGATTAAGGATGCCAGAGGGGTCAAGGACACCATAAGAAGACCTGCAGAATAAACCAACCATGGGGGCTCACAGAAACTGAACCACCAACCAAATAGTATGCATGGGATTGACCTAGGTCCCCTCTTCATATGTAGCAGATACGCAGTTTGTTCTTATTCATGTGGGTCCCCTTACAATTAGAATAGGGGCTATCTCAGACTCTGTTGCCTGCCTTTGGGTCCATTTCTCCTAGCTGGGCTGCCTTGTCTGGTCTCAGTAAGAGAGGATATGCTTAGTGCTGCTGCAACTTTATGTGCCTGGGTGGGTTGTTACCTATGGAGGGGCTCCCCTTCTACAAAAAGAAGGAGAAAGGGGGTGGGAGAGAGAACATGAGGTGGGACTGGGAGGAGAGAAGGGAAGAGGCCTGTGATCAGGCTATAAAGTGATCAAATAAATAAATAAGTAAATGGAAATAATAAAAAATTAAAAAGTTTAAAAAAGTTTGTCTTATGCGCTCAGCAAGAAAATGATATGGGTGCTTCTGTAACATCAGCACATAGTCCTTCAAATACCACCTTAAGTTACTTGTTCAATACATAAACAATGTGGACAGACAGAGAGAAATGAACATACAATTAGAAGTGCTTAGTCATATTGTGATCTATCATTGTACCTCACAGTTATGGGTTAGTCATATATTGTCAGCATGTAAAATTAATTAAGAGGATTCCAGGCAAGAAAGAAGGAAAATAACCTTAAAGCAGGAGAGGACTTAAATTATATTACAATCCTATCATCAAGATATGGACCTCATGGCAAAGGTGTGGGTGGATAATGCTGAGAGATTGAGAATGACTCAGATGTTATGAGTCAACTTTGCCTGCAGAGTCTCAAGCAAAGAAGAAATACAGACTTTTGTCACAGGTGATAGGGAACACAGCCTACAAGTAAGCCAAGAAATATTGAATGTCTGATGTAAAACCAACGGGGTCAAAGATTTGGTGATAGACAAACACAGAAAGAACAATGGACATACACCTGCTTCTCAGCGGCTTCTTCTGTGCTCAGCCTCACCAGCAAACACCACAGCTGTCTTCAGTCAGTGGTTTCAGGCCACATAAGACCCTCCTTTCCAGTCTCTTCAAAGCAGTACACACACACACACACACATACACACACACACACACACTCACACACACACACTCACACACACACACACACACACACACACACTCACACACACACACACTTTGAGGCTTTCCACAGATTTCTCCCCTGGATCCTCTTCATCAATTCTATTTATTGCTTTCTCTACAAGAATCAACTTGTCTTCTTGTAAGCATAAAGTTATTGTGTAATTCAAATGCTGATTTCTGTACCCCTCCCTCCATATCTGGTACAAGCCTTGTTCTGAGAATCTCCTGTCTCAATGTTATATAAACTCTGCTCCACAATTGTCACCAATAAAGCAGCTTAAAGCCAGTCACTGAGCAGGGGAGAGAATAGGGTTGGACTTCCTGCCAACAAGAGGAGGAGGAGGAGTTAGAAGACGAAGTAGGGGATTCAACCACAGGCAGAGGTGCAGGAGAGATGAAGAAGATTCAACCGGAACAAAGAAAGAACTAAAAAGCACGTAACTTGGAGACTTTGGCAAAGATGGAGTCAGGATAACATAGAGGGTTAAGGACAGACTTAAACTGCTCAAGATTGTGTTGTAAAGCCTTATAAACAAACATAAAACAGTGTCCATTATTTGTGTGATAGCCGGGTTAAGAGAGAATCACAGTTTAACAAAAATAACCTTCAACATCTGACTCCTCCGCTTCAGGATATCTACTCTGTGACTTTCCTTAGCTTCTCTTAGACCCTCCCTTACCTCTGGACCACACAGCTGTGAAAAGTCTGGTTCCTTTAGTAAGGTTTTGCTCCCTAGGTTTTGCAGTTGATCACATTCCATGAATGAACCCTTACTGATAGAGACTGAAGAGCTGCCACATACTCATTCTTCATTAGTCAGGAAGCTGCTTACAAAAGCTTTTCCCGCTCTGAATACACATCATATGTAAATGATGACATATCCAAATGTACCTGGGATTCTTCTTAATTTGATGTGGTAAGAGAGCAGACATGAACACAGCAGTCATGAAGGACCAACTTGATGTTCTGTGATCTCTGGAACCAGGAAGACTCTCATGCTATTGCAGGAACACATAGGAAAACACTAGGTAAGGTCAGAAGTAGAGGGGGTGGGGCAGGAAATGTAAATGGCCCAACGCCTTTATTTGGGTTTCCACTGCAGAGAATAAGGAAGACAAAGCGCATATGCCAAGTGAGTTTCAGAGTAAGCCACTCAAGTTGTTTCTGATCTGGCCCTGGATTTGGAGCAAGTAGGATATTGGTTTATCATGTGAGATATGATATTGGATATAGAATGGCTGGTTGTTTATATATCCACTTCATTATCTTAGGACGATATTTGATGCCACAATGATTATGTGGCCTTCAAAGGACCAGCTTCTCTGGGATAAAGGCTTCAAACTAGCTAGCAGTCAATAATCTGGTTAACTATTACTAAAGCAAGGTTTGAAGAGATGACTTGGGATAGAACTAAGAATTCAGACAATAGAGCTTAGAGCCAAGGGCCATCAACAGGGCCCTAAACTGGGTCCTAATCAACATACCATTTTTTATCAGAGCATGGAATTTAATTCACATACCTAACTGGATTTTAAAATTGCTTTTTCATATTTAAATATGTCTATCAGTTAGTCATTTGCTAATTTTGTATCTCAGGTTTGCCTTTTAACTCTTAGTCCATCAAATTAATAAGAACCATAAAAAGACCTGTTCTCAAGGCAGGACACCTGTGACTTTGGACCTAATTAAATGAAAAGACTGGACTTCAAGTCAAAGTATGGTATTGGAAAAGCATACAACTTTTCATGATTGTTGCAATATTGGTGCATATCTTGCACGGAGTGGGGTGTTGGGGGAGTAAATAATCTATAGACATAGGGTGAACTCTGCATCCAATTAAATAGGGTAGTAATTCTTTTGCCTGCTGCTCTCATCTAGAGGAAGCCTCATTTGCCTCTGTGTGAATACTGGCTGCCCTTTTGACCAGCTTTTTAATAGAACATTGCAGAAGGACCTTCGAGTAACTTTCAACTCTGGACCTTAAGAAAGAGGCAGTGTCTGTGCACTAGGAGCACAGTCTTGAAGTCTAATGGTTGTACTGTAAGGAGTTCAGGCAGATTGAAGAGACAGGGCAGAGGACATGCACAGTGTGCGATGACATCCTCAGCTGAGCTCCCAGCGAGCAGCAGGGCATTTGGGTTAGTTATCTTATGAGCTCAGCTTGTTCCCAAATGAATGACAGTTTCAGTCCCAGCCAAACAAAGAGAATCAGAAGCAGCCCCACTTAAGCCCTGGTGAGCTTTAGAATTATGAAAGATAATAAACGGTAATTATTCTTTCTAAGCCACTTTGAGCAGGGACATGGTCACACAGCAATTGTTGAAGCAAGAGAGGGGGAAACTTAAAGACGCTTTTAAAAAATGTAAATTGTTAAATCCTCTATCTGACCTCAAATGTTAGCATCTACCTAAGAGCCTCTGTGCCTTCCACCTCTCCACAGACCACCTTCCTCTTCATAGCACATATCAGGAGTTTTCAAAGACACCTTAGGTGCTTCATTTGGACAGTGCCTATTTGTCCTCAAAGAAGCGCTTTTCCAATTTCTTATTCTAGCTGAGGCAAAAATACCTTTAAAACAAAGAAGTATAAAAACCTCCCTGGAGATTTATACTCCTGGCTAGAGAAGTAACAAGCCTTCCATGAGTTCCAGCCACTCTGTTTTCATTTTGCTTTTATACTGCCTCTGGCAAATCTTCATATAATAAAAGTATATCTCCACACTCTTAAAACAAAAAAAAAATTTAAAGTTCCTTCATATATTGATGGCTTTCAATGAAGAGGTAGCATGGCTTATTTGTCTGTTCCTAGCTGCCCTGTTTTCACTTTGCTATTGTATTGCTCTTGGCAAACCTACATATCATAAGAGGATATTGTGTCGGCTCTTCTGAAACTTGTTAATATCATTCCAGTGTTACCTAACTTGATTAAGGTTACGTAGGGCAGTCATCATGACTTGGCACCCAAATTGTGGTCACTTAATTTGACCTGCTTCCTTGGCCTCTTATACTCCTCAGCCAGGCAGAACAACTTGAAGTGAGGGACACGTGTAGAGGTCGCACATCTATATATCCATAAGCTAAATTACAGGTTCACATAAATAATATAGTCTTATTTAATATATGTGGGTTCTACTTTATATTTTGACATATTTAACTGAATTTCTTATATTTTATTCGATTACCTTATCACAAGATACCTCGAGGGACAGAAAGGCCAGATATATTTCTTATATTTATAAATGTCCTACGTATCAGCTTTTTCCATTTACAGCAGTGGTTCTCAACCTGTGGGCCATGACCCCTTTGGGGTCTGGGTGACTCTTTCACAGGGGTTGAATATCAGATATCCTGCATATCAGATATTTAGATTACATTCATAAAGTAGCAAAACTATGACTACAAAATAGCAACAAAGTAATTTTATGGTTGAGGTCACCACAACATGAGGAACTGTATTAAAGCATCACAGCTTTAGGAAGATTGTGAACCACTATTTTACGGGATATTCAGAGCTTTAACTTGTGATGTAAAGGGGTTATTAGAACTATTCAAGTCAGTGCAGGGGGGAAAATCTACCTAACAGTTAAAATGTAGCTGTTTGTTTAATCTTACTTCCTACAACAGACTAAAAAGACGTGTATGCCCTATCTTGGCTAAGGAGACAAAGCCAGAGAAAGACTTGTCCAGGTCACTCGGCTATAGCTCAAATTTGTGACTGAGAGATCTAAGGCTCCCATGCTGTTCCTTGTGGCTTTATAAACACCCTGATCTTGAGGGGTGCCAGTGAAAAGTGGGGAGTATGAGGAAGGAGTGAAGTTGCTAATGTTCCCTGTCACTGCTATGCTGATAGTGTCTTCCCTTATGCATGACACTTGAGAGGCCTATTGATAACTATATACTTTATTGAGGACAAATGAAGGTAAGAAAAAAAAAAAAAACAAGGAAAATGTGGAAAAGACATAAAAATGTGTGTCTTTTTTAATCTCTGAAGGCAGACGAAATCCTCCTACAATGACTTAAACAGGCCCCTGGCCACTTTCTCTTGTTATACACAGATGGTAGCAGATTCTTTTTCCATAGAAAATGAGCCCAGCAGGGGGACTGTCTGTTGTAAGCTCGCAGTTAAGTGGTCCCTCTTTGGTCACTCATAGTCCAAGTGGAACAGACAGGTCTATTGTTCTGCAGGCCTCTTGGCACCAGGTATCGAGAGCTGAGCTCTTCTGAAGGGTTAGAGGAGGTGTCTGTGTCCTGGAAAGTCACAGGAGGGAATAAAGGGGAAAAGAATGAGGACACCAGGCAATGTCAAGTAAGTGAGGAGTCTCGTTTTGCTGTACTTTTGACCTATTCTGTGTAGTAGAGAAGAGAAGCCTCAGCCAGCAATGTAGAGGGATTTGGTTATGAAAAAAAAAAAAAATAGAAGCACTCCATCTCATTCCTGCAGCTGTTTCTTTTCTCAATGAGAATAAGTCAAGATGCAGATACTGCCAGACAAGCCTCTTTTTCTTATATGTTGATACCTTTATGACACCATCTCAGGTAGTATAAGAAATTGATGAACTGAGTAGTTTATGAACAACACAAAAGTACTTCTCATATTTTTGGAGACTGGGAAATCTAAGATCAAAACACACTTGGTGCCTGATGAGAGCTTGGTTTCTGGTTCACAAACCCAGCTTTAATGTTATGTCTTCACACGGGAAGCAAGCCAAGGAGTATCTCTCTGGCCTCTTTGGTGAGGGCACTCAGCCAATTCTGTTCAGGAAGGTTCATCCCTGTAAACGCATTATCACCGGTATCTTACAGTCGTTTGACCATATTGAAAAATGAGAGCATCCTACTCAGCCTTCCCCCAACAGCACCCTTTCCTCATCCCCACATCCCAGGCCACAACTTTGGTAGAAGCTCTCTGCCCCACCAGAGGTCGTTCTGCTACCAGAATCTCAGGTTGGCCGCTTGCCTATGGACAGTCCTCACCTTCTCAGTGCTTGTTCACCTCTTCTCATCACCATATCCCGGCCTCCAACTCCACTGAATGAATCTTGCTGGACCAGAGGACACGCCAGGCACCGGAACATTGGTATCCTAGATGCCCCATCATTGTTTCCACTCAATGCCTTCCCAGGCTACCTCTAACCACTGTACCCCTCTGCATTATCATATACCAACCCCAGCAACTGCCAAGGACCCCTGGATGGACCAGAGGCCACTCTTGCCACCAGAACTCTAGCACTCAACTCTGGTAGAGACCCTCTACTCAAACACAGGTTACTCCAGCAAAAAGACCAGAGAGGAAACAGAAACAAAGGCAGGAAAACAGTAATCCTACAAAGACAAACTCAGAAATCAGAAATCAGAAACCAGACCTATAATTACCCCAAACCCAGATGCCTAGACACCAGTGTAAGAGCACAATCAACAACAGCCAAGGCAGTATGTCAACACCAGAGCCCAGCTATCCTACTACAGCAAGCCCTGAACATTTCAACGCAGCTAAAGCATAAGAAAATGACCTTAAAACCAACTTTATGAAAATGCTAGAGGTCCTTTATGAGAAAATGAATAAATACCTTTAAAAAAAAAAAAAAAGGAAAGTCAAACAAAATTTTGGAAGAAGTTAACAAATTGCTTAAAAAAAAAGCGAAGGAAAAAAACAAACAAAAAGTTGAAGGAAATGAGTAAAACTGAAAATGGAAATAGAAACAATAAAGGAAACCAGTACTCAACAAAATTGGAAAAATCTAAAAGAAATGGATAATATTTCCAATGAGATATCACTTACCAATGTTAAATCAAGATCAGATAAAAATAATCTAAACAGATCTATAACATGTGAAGAAGTAGAAATAGTTATTAGAAGTCCCCTCCTCCCAGAAAAAAGGTCAAGCCCAGGCTATCTAAGCACAGAATTGTACTAGATTTTCAAAGAAGATCTTTTAAAAATTATTATTATTATCATTATCATTATTAATTATTATTATTAATTATTTTATTTCACAAAATAGATACAGAAGGAACATTGTTAAATTCATTTTATGAGGCCACGCTCACCCTGATACCTAAAACAAGCAAAGATTCATCAAAAAACAGAATTACAGACCAATTTTCCTCATGAACATAGATGTGAAACTAGTCAATAAAATAATTGCAAGCCAAATCCAAGAACATGCCAAAAAGATCATCCACAATGGTCAAGTAGGCTTTTCCCCAGAGATTCAGGGATGGTTCAATATGAAAAACAGTCAATGTAATCTACCATATAAACAAACTGAAAGAAAATCAAACATGATCATCTCATTAAATGCAAAAAAAAACCAGCCTTTGACAAAATCCAATACCGCTCCATTGTTAAAGTATTGAAGAGATTACAGATACATACCTAAATATGATAAAGGCTATTTATAACAAGCCTATACCCACATCAAATTAAATGGAGAGAAACTCAAAGCAATTCCATTAAAATCAGGAACATCACAAAACTGTCCACTATCTCCATATCTATTCAATATAATACTTGAAGTTCTAGCTAGAGCAATAAATAAAACTAAAGGACATCAAGGTGATACAAATTGGAAAGAAAAAAGCCAAAATAACATTATTTGCAGATGACATGAGATTATACATAAGTAACCACAGAATTTGTGCCAGGGTACTGCTACAACTGATAAACACCTTCAGTAAAGGGTCTGGATACAGGATTAACTACAAAAAAAAAATCAGTTGGCCTTTTATACACAAATGACAAATGAACTGAAAAAGAAATTGGGGGAAACACCATCATCCACCCACAATAACCACAAATAATAGAAAACATCTTGGGGTAACTCTAACCAGTCAAGTGACAACTTGTCAACTTGTATGACAAAAGCTTCAATTCTCTGAAGAAAGAAATTGAAGAAGATATTAAGGGATGGAAAGCTCTCTCATTCTCAAGGATCAGTAGGATTAATGGTAAAAATGGCTTACTAAAAGCAAACTACAGACTCAATCCAATCTCCACCAAAATCCCAATGCAAGTCTTTGTAGAGTTTGAAAGGACAATACTCAACTTCATATGGAAAACCAAAAACTCAGGATAGCTAAAATAATCCTGTACAATAAAATAACTTCCAGTTGTCACCAGCCCTGATTTCAAGATGTACTGCAGAGCAATAGTAATAAAAACCACATGGTATTGACATAAAAACAGACATACTGGTAAATGGAATCAAATAAAAGACCCAGGTGTAAATCCAAACACCTACAGCCACCTGACTTTTGATAAAGAAGCAGAAATACATGACAACACAAGAAAAAGAAAGCATCTTCAACAAATGGTGCTGGCCTAGTTTCTGTCATGCAGGGTGGCACAAAACTTAAATCCAAGGAGATCAAAGGCCTCAACATAAAACTAGAAACACGAATCTAATAGAAGAGAAAGTGAGGAAAAGCTTTGAACACATTCGCACAGGAGACAGCTTCCTGAACAGAACATAGATAGTACAGGTGCTAAGAACAACAATTAATAAATGAAACCTCATGATACCAAAAAGCTTCTAAAAGACAAAGGACACTGGCAATAGAACAAAATGGCAGCCTACAGGATGGGAAACTTTTTCACCACTTCCACATCCAACAGAGGGCTAATATCCAAAATATATAAAGAACTCCAGAAACTAGAGATCAATAAATCAAATAATCCAATTAAAAAATGGAATACAGATCTAAGCACAAAATTCTCAAGAGAAGAATCACAAATGGCTGAGAAACACTTGAAGAAATGGTTTAACATTCTTAGCCATTAGGGAAATGCAAATCAAAATGACCTTGAGATTCCACCTTACACCTGTCAAAATGGCTAACATCAAAAATACAAGTGACAGCTCATGCTGATGAGAATGTGGAGTAAGGAGAACACTTCTCTATTTCTGGTGGGAATGAAAACTTGTACAAGCACTATGGAAATCGAAATGGCGGTTCCTCAGAAAACTGGGAATTGATCTACCCCAAGACTCAGGGATACCAGTTTAGGGCATATTTCTAAAGTGCATATGCCCATACTATCACAAGAAAACTTTCTCAGCAATGTTCATTGCAAATTTATCCATAATAGCTAGAAATTGTTAATTGCCTAGATGTCCCTCAACCAAAGAATGGATAATGAAAATGTGTGATATATTTACACAATGGAGTATTACTCAGCTGTTAAAAACAACATTATGAAATCTGCAGGCAAATGGATAGAACTAGAAAAGGTCATTCTGAGTAACGTAAACCAGACCCAGAAAACAATCATAGTATCCACTCACTTATACATGGAAATTAGCTGTTAAGTGTAGGATAATCATGTTAGAACCTACAGACCCAGAGAGGCCAAGTAACAAGGACAGTTCAAGGGAGACACATGGATCTCCCTGTGAAGGGGGAATAGAATAGATTTTGCAGATGAACTGGGGAGAAGTTGGGATGAGAACAGGAAGGGGAAAATCAGAAAAGTGTCCCCAGAGTATTGACTGGGATACAATGGAACCCAGAAATTCACATTTACTGGGTGAGGGTACCAAGCTCTGCCATGTAGGTGGCAAGCATAGTAGATAAAAGTAGGAGGAAACTTGAGTTAGCTTCCTTCATGCTCCCTTTGTGTATGTTTCTATAGATCAATATTTGGTTCCCTTACAGTCAGAGAATAATGACGCCTTTGTATGTGCACATTTGTGTGTGCCTCCTTCCATCTTTTCACCTCAGCCAGACTCTCAAGGCCTAGTTTAGAATATAGCAATTCTGTTGCTCTGAGACTCCAGAGCTTCTAAAGGAACGTGCAAACATTGGTAGGTACATTTGCTCTGAAGGTTTTTTTTTAAATAAAGATTCTTATATGAGACACAGCAAAACACCTCTATTTGAAATTGCATAAACAGCCAGGGTTGACTTGTGCCTTCTCCATCTATCCCCTCAGTGATAAACAGAGCTTTTCCTGTCCCAGCCCAGCTCCTTGGAACACTCACTCAGACTTGGGCATGTGAGGAAATCCCAGATCTGTGTGGGAACATGTTTGGTTGCCTTTTCTCTTCTTAGAGCTGCTTTGTCTATCTTTCCGGATCTCTATTGTGTTACATTGTCACCTTCCTCTCTGGACATGATCTTTTCCGTGTAAAAACTCATTCAATATGATATGGTCTATTCTTGCAATAGCGGCCCCCTTATCTAGCTCCTATGCACAACTAGCATTTGTAATAATGCATATTCTTTTGAATAATTAATGTAGAAATGAGAACAAGACACTGTGCCTGACTAACCCAGAGTCCATAGGAGAAGGGAGGGAAGCCTGACTGATCAGTATACAACATAAAGACTGTCTTATCCCTTGGGGATACTGGCATTTACTCAAACATGTCGGTCTCCTGGAAGCCAATATGAAGCAGACCATAATACACATAATCCCTGCTACCTTGTGTTATCACTGATACAGGCGGTAACAACGTAGCCCTTACCAAAATCTCGCGATGGCTTTGAGCCCTATCTCC
The DNA here is from genome assembly GCA_907169655.1 of Acomys percivali. NCBI lineage: Eukaryota > Metazoa > Chordata > Mammalia > Rodentia > Muridae > Acomys > Acomys percivali. The sequence goes on along the minus strand of OU015746.1, from coordinate 110,803,115 downwards.
ATTTTACAATTGATGAAACCCGGGCATAAAATATTTAAATGTCTTGACCAAGGCCAGACACCTAAAAAATGAAAATACCTATGAATAAAATTGGTATGCTCGTCTCCCTAAAATCTTGATTTTGCCCTGGTCAACTTTTTTTTTGATACTTTTTAAAAAACATAATTTATTCAAATTATATCCAGTTGCTTTCCCATCACTTGTATCTTCCTGCCCCCCTCCCTCTTTTGCCCTATTCCTTTTGATACCTTTTTTGATTGGCCCTTACTGTTAATGAGGGGAAAATGGAGCGGAAGCCTTTTTAGCTCATCACCATAAAAGATTGTTCCAGCTTCTGAAATCAGGCTATCATCAGATATGTGACATGACAAGGGAACATTTCCCTATTCAGAGGGTCATTAGAGGAAATGAAAGCTGACACATCTTTGCTATGCACGAGAAAACAACATAAATGGGGAAGAGGTATGTACACTGGCCCCATAAGTCTCTGGGAAATATGCAGCAGAAACAAATGGGCCAGAGTGTTAACAGGTAATGCTTCACCCATGGGATCCTGGGAATCGTGAGGCCAACCCTGCAGGAAAAAATGATCTGTTCTGTTCAGTATGAAATGAATTCGCTGATGAAATAGAGGTGATGGTTAACCACCTGCTCCTCCAGTGTAAGATCTATGGTCTGGGTTGAAACTTCTGGGGATGAGAATATGCTAAAGCATAGTCTTCCTGGCCCATAGGCAAGGTTTAGTGGTCTCGTCTAGGGGTGCACAGAAGCCCATGACCTCTGAAAACTGGTCAGTGCCTTGAGGTCAGAACATGTTCTATCTCCCAATGCCCTGGCTATGGGTGATAAAGGGGGGGAAAAAGAACATTATGAGGACCTTGAACATAGTCTAACATAATGCCTCTTACAGCAAGAACCACTCAGTAAGCCTCAACAGTTGGTGATGAAGAAATGGTTTCTGGTTAATTAATAGAAAGGAGTACTTTGGTTTCCGGAGAATAGTTGCTCATGATGCATGTTTTCATTCTGACCAACCTCAGATCCCAGTTTACATGGATACTTGGTTTGTTTCTTTCCAGCACATGATTAATATAGATTTTATTGATCAATTAGTATCTAACTAACGGGTCCACCCATTAGTTGCGATTCTTATACATCTTTAGGGAATGTAAATCACAAGCTAAATGCAATGAGACATGCTTCTCTGCACTTTTCACTTTGTGTAACAGAACCTGGAATCTGAATATCCTAGCCATGTTCCCTTTCTAGGGCCTGTAATTTTATAGACAGAGGTTCTGGTCCATTTAAAACTATATACATTGGACTGATACTGCTAAGTTAACATTTATTGAACATTTGAGTGCACAAGCTGGTGAGCACTTCTCATACATTATCTCGTTTAGTCCTTATGTAAATCTATGAAGGGATCTTCATTATTCCAATCCTATACATACAGAGGCTGAGGACTGATAGGCCAGGTAGAGTGAACCCAGCTGATTGTTTTTGACTAAAATATCCCAACGCTTGCCTGCTTAACTTCTTGCTGTGGTAGAGACCATCTTTGAGACTTGCAATGCAAATTTAAGAATTGGATGCTCCCCCGAGTACTTATTAGAGAAATCTGTTTAATGTGTTGTTTCCTTTATTAAGCCCTTTCACGTAGTATTACCATAATCAGTAGATCTACTACATTCTCATACACTTTCCCAGAATAGTTCAGTTGTGCTAAAACAAGAATACTGATGATGATGATGATGATGTTGATGATGATGATGATGATGATGATGATAGTTGTGACATTTGCTTAGAGATTAGTATGTGCTGGATGCCTCAAGCACATTATTTCATTTGGCCCTTACAATTACCATGAATGATAAGTACCACCTATCTCAATACATGAAGCCACTGAGCATTCAATGCTTTTGTTCAAGGTCACAGTCCTGGGCAATGTTGGAACGGGTACTTGAACATGGACTGGCTGCCTAGATGATGTCTGCATTTGTCCTAAGCATTTGCAGAGGGTATTCCCCTCAGGGAGGGCTAGTACTTTTCACTCATAGAGCCCTCCACATACCAATAGCCTTGCTCAGCTGACCCGATGATTTTCTTTTGATGTCAAAAATACATAGAAAGAACAGTCCCTTGGCCTCTGCCTTTGTGGATCATGGAACATTAGGGAGTTGTTGGAAGCTCTGCTCACAGCCAGGTAGTTCTCCCTTGAGAAACTGGTCTGACCAGATAGTTGCATCAGGGCTATTGAGGCAGCATGAGCATCTCTGTGTGTGGGACCCTGCAGACCCTGAATAGATTATGGCTCTGAGATACCCGGATTTCAAAATTGGAGTAATAAAGCACACTTTTACCCTCAGCTTGAAATTGACCCTTAATTGGACCATGAATAGCAATTACACTATAAAGCCTAACAGGAATTTGTGGGTAATTAGAGTATGTCTTGGGCAGTGGGTCTTAATGGAGGAACCCAGCTAATAATCATTGAGCGACTTTCACCCTCCACCAAGTGATAAAATCATCATGAAATCCCTATCAATCACCCTGAGAAATTGCAAGCCTGATGTTAATTCCAGCCAGAGCAGTACTGAGAGGGCTGAGAAACCTCAGTCTGCCTAGGAGGATCTTTCTGTCCTTGAAAAAAACAATGGGAGAGGTAAAAACTAATGTGTTCTCATGGCCTGAGAGTTCAGAATTCAGAGTTCTGCTTACTGTCATGTTGCACAAGTAGCATATTTCCACTCCCAACAAGTCTTTGTATGAAGAATGTTTCTTTTTATATTGTACAAATAAACCATTAGAATCAGCCCAGATTCATAAGCATAGTAAGTTATAGATGCAGAGTTCATTCCTTTTGGCTTTCTTTGTTTGAATGGCACTACTGTGGAACTTTACTTTGTGCATGTAAGACAAGTGCTCTGCCTTTGATTTACAACCTTAACTATTTCATAGATATTTTAATCTCAAAATCCCATGATCTTTTGATTCTGCTACCGTCACAGAATATTTATTGAGTACCTATGCAGGCTAGCAACATTCCATACATCTGTAATGTAATAATTCAAGAGCTATGCAAAATAAGACTTTAAAAATATCACATGTACAAATGAAAGTAGATTGTGCACAGAAGTGGCAGTTCCTATATTAGAGTATCACCCTAGTTTACCTCTCCGTACCCCCCATGCTCTTTCTTACTCTGTTTTCAGTATCTAAAACCACACGCCATTTATGTTCTATTAAAAGCAGGTCATGACACATTGATAAGAGTAATTTTCTTAAAAACTCCACTAGGGTATTGGTTAAATGACACAAGGAACAGAAATAATAAATCAAAAAAATCTGAGGCCAGGCTGGGAAGATAGCTCAGTTCTGTACAAACATAAAGACTTGAGTTTGGGTTCCTAGAATTGGTGTGAAAGCTTACATGTGTTGGTTTGCACCTATCACCATTTTAAAAGTAGGAAGAGACAAAAAGATTTTAGGGACTTGCTGGCTAGTCAGTCTATTCAGAACACCGTGCCCAGGTGAAATGAAAAAAACACATCTCATAAAATAAGGTAGAGGGAAATAGAAGGAGACATCTATTTTGTTTGTTTGTTTGTTTTTGTTTTTGTTTTTGTTTTTTCTTTCAGTTTGACTTTTTTTTTAGTTTTTTAAAAATTTTTATTATTTATTAATTTATTCTTGTTACATCTCTATGGTTATCCCATCCCTTGTATCCTCCCATTCTCCCCTCCCTCCCATTTTCACCTTATTCCCCTCCCCTATGACTGTTCCTCAGAGGGATTACCTCCCCTTGTATATGCTCATAGGGTATCAAGTCTCTTCTCAGTGACCTGCTGTCCTTCCTCTGAGTGCCACTAGGTCTCCCCCTCCAGGGGACATAGTCAAATGTGAGGCACCAGAGTACATGAGAAAGTCATATCCCTCTCTCCACTCAAATGTGGAGACTGTCCTGTCCATGGGCTAGATCCGGGTAGGGGTTTAAATTTTACCGCCTCTATTGTCCTTAGGTAGTGCCTTAGTTTGAGCGGGACCCCTTGACCCAAATCTGCCTATCATAATGTTCTACTTGTAGGTTTCTAGGACCCACTGGATCCTTCTACATTGCTATTCTCCCATGCTTCTCTCATCTAGAGTCCCAATAGGATGTCCTCCCCTCTGTCCCAGTTTCCTGGTAAGGGAAGGCTTTCGAGGGACATGCCCATTGGGCTAGTATGCAGATATAAGTGAGTATATACCATTTGAGTCTTTCTGCTTCTGGGTTAACTCACTCATTATGATCATCTCTAGCTCAATCCATTTGTCCACAAATTTCAGGAATTCCTTGTTTTTAATAGCTGAGTAGTATTCCATAGTGTATATGTACCACAGTTTCTTTATCCATTCTTCTACTGAGGGACATTTAGGCTGTTTCCATGAGCTGGCTATTATGAATAAGGCTGCTATGAACATGGTTAAGCAAATTTTCTTGTTGTGTGCTGGAGCATCTTCTGGGTATATTCCAAGGAGTGGAATAGCTGGGTCTTGAGGAAGCCCTATTCCCAGTTTTCTGAGATAGCACCAGATAGATTTCCAAAGTGGTTGTACTAGTTTGCATTCCCACCAGCAATGAAAGAGTGTTCCTCTCTCCCCGCATCCGCTCCAGCATGTGGGAGACACCTATTATTGACCTCTAACCTTTACACTTGCATCATACACACTACCCACACACACAGGTTGAGATAGCCTGCCAGCTTGACCTCTGACCTTTACACTTGCATCATACACACTACACACACACACAGGTTGAGATAGATAGCCTGCCAGCTACTATTGTCAAATCCATGTACCTAGAGAAAGAGAGAAACAAAAACACTGGCACACCTTTTTACCTTGCTGTTAAACATTAGATCTGTACTGTTCTCCCAATGGCTTGATCCCTCAGCTTGGTGCCTTTGGAGGTAGAAGTTTGAATATTTGAGCCTAATCAGAGCCTTTATATCACTGAAGACTTGTTCTTGATGGTGATTGTAGCTTTTTCCTTCTTTCTTTTCTTTCTTTCTTTCTTTCTTTCTTTCTTTCTTTTTCTTTCTTTCTCTCTTTCTTTCTTTCTTTCTTTCTTTCTTTCTTTCTTTCTTTCTTTCTTTCTTTCTTTCTTTCT